>QEPC01012618.1:281042-317104 GCA_003113815.1 Sphenodon punctatus | reverse complement strand
TACAGTTTCTCAGTACACATAATAATCAACAGTCTCTCCTCTAAATCCATCTCTTCTCGTAGTGAGTTTCCATTTCATACCTAACTTTCACATTTTTACTGTGGGGTAAGGTGGAGGGGAAGGGGGAAGTGTTTCCCTTACAGGCCCAAGCTTTCTCACTTTTACCTGAGAGTTTGGTTTCAAAGTGGGACCAGTAGCGTTGTGAGTTTTACCTGCTGGGGACCTTACTTAACAACATGAACAGGCTCCAGGAGCCCGTCTTGGTTGTCCCTGGGGATTCAACCCTTTTTGGATCTGCCCCTTTGCCTGGAGCATTGGGGAGGGACCAGCTGTCCCTCTCTGCCCATCCTTGGGCTCCAGAAGTCCAGCCTGTCAGTCCCTGGGCATTGGGGAAAGGGAGGACCAAGTCATCCTGTTCTGGATCATGCCTCTTGTCCCAGAGCATCAGGCCCTTCCAAGGGGACTAGCTGGGACTCCCTGTCTGACCCGGAGCTCCTGGAACTTGGCCTGGCAATCCCCAGCATTGGAGACAAGATGGTACAAGTCAACCTGCTTTGGAATGCTTCCCTCTTCCTACAGCATCATGGGGAGGGGAGGGTAAGTCAACCCAGCATAATTTTAAAATCTCACTCTCTCTGTTGGATAACATGGGAACCTCAAAACATTGTAACTTAAAAACTACACACCAGATTTTCAAAATCTAAACTTAGGAACACACTACAATGCACATTTGAATTTTCTGACACCTCTATACCTCCAGACGGATAGGTTAAAACAAACTTTTCTGTGTCAACAAAAAGTTTAACAAAACGCAGAAAGACCAACTCTACCTCCAAAATCCAAAGCTCTATAACTCAGTCATGTTTCAGCCAAAGTGGCTGAAATCTGGACAGCTTCTCCACACACACAAGTGATTGTCCCTACAAAATTTCACAATGATAGGATAAATTGTCTTGATATTACACCGAGTAGAATGTCCACAATTTTAAGAGTGATGCAACTGCCTTAACTAGAGAGCCTCTCACACAGCTCTATAATAGGTACCACATTTATATACATCAATCGCATTTTTTTTTTAAATGGGTTTTTCAGTTTATTAATTAAATGCATGCATGCCAACTATACCCAATTGCCCCACAAGCTGCTTGACTAATTTTAATGGAAAAAGTGGAGCTCTCGTAATTTAGGATTTGAAGGGGAAGAGAGTATGGATCAGTTCAAAAGAGGTATATATCGGGGCAGAGAGGGTTGTCAGAAAAGCTGGGTCCATAGATCTGCTGGTAAAGCTTTCTGAAGCCGCTGAGTGTGGACCCTAGGATAAAATGTTATCTGGAAATGTAAGATCCTGATCCCCAAAGAGACTTGGAGCAGCCCTTCACAGTCTCACTCTTGTACTTTCAGTAGCTTCCATGTTTCTACATTTGGGAACGCGTTTCTCTGTGTTCTTCACTTGCAGTAAAAGCTTTCAGGTCACCGCGCATATCCGCAGGAGTGTACGGGGAAGAAATTAACATCCAGAACTTCAGTCAAATCGGTTTGATTGAATCCTTGCTACTAGCTGTCTGAAGAGCCCTTGCAGGACTGACACGGCAGAAGTGCCACATGTCACTAGATGAGGAGTTTGGGTCCCTCTGAGCCAGGTTTGGTCTCAAGAGCAGTCTGGGGCAAGTTTCTTGTGGTTGATCTGCCTGCTTGTCTTTCTAATCACGTACTTATTTCACCCTCATCACCATAGGGTCTGAGTGCTCTCATAGTGTGTGTGTATATATAGAAAGAGAGACTTATTTTATTGAATGCATGTACCATGAGGTATTGTACAGAACAATTAATTACAAAAACATGATAAAAAAAAAAAACACCCTCTAAAATATATCGAAAAGAATAATTTAAAATACGCAAAGTAATGCTAGTACAGCAATGAAGGAATGGATGTTGGGCAACAGGCAAGTGTAAAATAGGTAGCCTGGCCCTCATCTGTTCAGATTTAAAGGCAAACAAGGCAAGATTTGTGATAACCCTTGAATCTGACTTTGGAGAAGCTGAATTAGTTGCTCCCTTTTATTAAAAACAAAAAGGGACTCTCTGCAACAAGGGATAAATCAGAGTTTCTTTTAGTCCCTGATAAAGAGGGCACTCGATAGAATAATGCAGAGTGTCCTCAATCACACCCTGCTGGCAGTAACAAAAGCTCTCCTAGCGTTGGATCACATCCCACTCTCTGGGTGTCTTTAGACAGAGGTGGGGGGGCTCAACCCCAGAGTTGTCCGGGGGGTGCATCCCTGCATCTGCCTGCTTGCAGCCGCGCCTGAGTTTTTTTTAAACGGACCCGGCGGCTGTTGCAGCCCACAATCCACCTGTGTGGTTCCCCCTCCCACACAACATAGAGCTGCGGGTGGATCAGCTGCTGCTGCTCTAGGCTACCGCTTGCAGCTCTATGGCATTGCCAAGGCAACCCCTGGCTGGGAGCGGCGCTACAACAGCCATCTGCCAAGTAGACGGACTGCTGCGCTGGCTGGTGCCCCAGGTTTGGGTGGCCTACTCCGCTGGTGGTGATCCTGGATGTTCCTGCCCCGCCTCTGCTCTGCCTGCACATCTGGATGCCCACCTTTACACGGACGACCTGCCTGGGTGTGATGCGGGACAGAGCCGTGGGTGCCGTCCCTCTAAAAGCGCCCTATGTAGCCACTAAAGTAAGCCCTGCTGACCAAACAGGTCCACTGTAGGCCAGTGTTTTCCAAACTGGTCTGTGTTCCACCATGGCAAGTAGTTTCCAGAACTATATTAATCAATAAAAACTTATGATTTGCCAGATCTGTAGACCCTCCTCTGCTAGTACCAGCGCATTGTTATGAACATTCCCTGTCTCTTCCCTCCTTTCGCCCCGCAGGAGATGGCTGCACCAAGCAGGAAGTGACGCTGCATGCATTTCTCAGCCACAGTCCATGTGATGGGCTGTGAAAAATGTTGAGGGTTGACGGCCGGGGACGCCCTGCTTTTGTCGGAATCTTGTAGTGGTTGTGTTGGGGAGGTGGATTGGCTGGGCTCACAAGTATATCAGTGAATTTAATAGTGTCATGACAGAACTTCACTTGGAGAAGAAACCAGTGAAACCAGTTTCCCTGAGCTTGGCACAAGTTATTTCTTGTGTGGTTCCCTTTGCTGTAACCACATTATTTCTTAAAAGTGGGTAGAGGGAGGGAATATGTTTAAAAGGCTAACGATGGTTGCACGTCAAGAGGAGGTGACTGGTAAGCTTTCAGTGAAACTCTCTGGTCGCCTTCCATTGAAGCAGGTGTGGGGACCCTATCCTTCTCAGGGGCCAGCATGAAAACTAGTACAAGTTCCAAGGGCTGCATAGCAGTTGGCGTGGGGGGGCTTAAAGGGTGTGCTCAGGAAGAGGAGCGTCCAGATCATGGTTCTCTGTCATGGGTCCTCATGTGGACGCCCTCATCTCTGCTCCCTTACCATGAGCTCAGTCTTTCAGTGCTTGGGGGTAAGAACTGGATCTCGGGGTCAGATCCAGGAAGTGGAAAGGCTAGCTGAGGGCCACATTTGACTTCCAGGTCTGAGGTTCTCCACCCCTGCATTAAAAGGTGGTTCAGACACCACAAATAAGCTGAAGAAAGTACCGTGCGTGCAAGGCTTCCCTGTCTGAATAGCTCTCTCACGGACATGGTTACATCTGCTCAGATGTCACAACAACTCAGTAGAAACCCCCCAGCTGGGTCACTATAGGGTGGTACCCCGGGTTTTTCAAACGGATGTCTGAAAGCACCCAATGTTTCCCTTGAGATCACAGCCCCCTTGACCTCTCTTCTCATGGAAGGAACATCCTGCTCAATTTCGCACCAGCTTTCAAGTACAGTGACCAGAGGTGGCAAGTTCTAATTTGGGGCAGTTACAAACTCATTGAACAGATGGGATTCCCAAATCAGCATTACCTGTGACATTGTGAGCACAGACTGGTCATTGATGCTTCTTAGTGCATCAGGTAGGCTCTCTACTATAGTGGTTCTCAAACCTTTTTGAACCATGCCTCTTCCCCCTTCCCACCTGCTACGACTTGTCTGTGGTAGCCAAGACCCCTCCTACATCCCACATACATACATCTTGCTCCCCCTCCCCCCCTTCTCACCCTCCTATTGCTTCCCTCTCTTTCCCCCTTGTTATTTGACTCTGAGTCCCTCTTGCCACCTCATGATTTTGGAGATTCCCCCAGCTCGGTGAGAGCGTGGAGCTAGGTGTAATTTTACTAGCTGGGGTTCTTCTCGCGCCCCAGACTTCTGTGCCCCCCCTGTTTGAGACACATGGCTCCACTGGATAGCAGGGCAGCTTATGATGGCCAAAGACATGAGCAGTTTTAAGACTTTTTCATTCAGAGACTCCATATGGATTAGGCCTTTGTAGTCAATTTCCTCGCTAGAGTTTTGGCTGTCGTGAAGTTGTCCGCGTGTAGGAGAAAAAAAATGCGATCGAGATAATGAAGTGCTACAAGGCATGAATACTACACTTCCAAACCTCTTTCATCCCATGCTGAATTTGTATGAGACAGAAGTTTGACAGCCGTTTTGATCTGGAGAGAGATTTTAAAGCTATATCTTTACAATCTAGTATTTTTATTTTATTTTCCTCCCCATTCCCATAGCTGCAAAATCTTGTGTACCTGTAGGTGATTGAAGCTTGAGTTGGAACATTTGCTTTTTGGAAGATGAATCAACCCCTTTGGGTAATTTTCATCTTCCATCCTTCGCTAGAGAAGCGCAGCAGCGCACCAAAGAAAATATTTAAGTAAAGTTTTTATGAGGCCCACTCCTGTGCTAGTGCCTGATTTAATATGAAACGGCAGCCTGAAAATACACATGTTGTCAAAGTCTGTTGCTATTACATGGCTGTCTGTTCCACGCAGTATTAGTTTCCCCACATTACAGGCTTCAGATGGGGGGGGGGGACAGGAGAGATGCAAATGTTTGTATTTTAGTGAAGTAGGGTAAAAATCGCTTTTGTTGCCAAATCAAAACACAAATCTATAGAGGCTCATAGAAAACCGTTCCAAAGGAGGCTGGAAGCTCTGCCTCTCTTTGCCTCAGACTCCTCTGGCAGCCCCAAGGAATGTGCAAACTTCACCAAGGAAGTTGCCTCTCACAGCCTAATGCATTCTGAAAAAAACAAAGAAGGCACGGACATCTTATGTTGCCTCTGTGCCATCAGTCAATTTGCTGAATCGAAATAGGAGGAAAAAACACCTTTGTATCTTCGTACCAGCCAGCCAGGAGGAGTACTCCGCCTCAATTTTGTGAAAGATGGGAGATGACATTTGGACCCTGTTGATCCTTCTTTGGGTAATGATGTCGTTTTCTGTGCCTTGCACTCCTTTTGGAGCCATTAGATGCGTCTTTATTACAACCCTCGAGTGCCACTGCAATATCAGTTTCCTTATTACTGCATCCCCACGAGTCCCGTGTCCCTGCCAGAGCCGTTGAGAAGCCCTCAGTTGCCTCATTTACAGCCCCTCTCTCAACACCTCGAATCCTTCAGCGAAATAGAGCTCTCTTCAGTCTCTCCCTGCTGCTCCTTTCTTCCTTTGGTATCTTAGCGTTTTTATGAGGCTCTGCATTCATACACTAATCAGCTGAAGAAGTTACTCTTGACTGAATCATGGCACGACCGCTTCACTCTGGTGCTAAATGTACAGCTTCCCTAGGGAACAAGACTCAAACCCTGCTCTTGTGCATCTTGCAGAGTAGAGCTACCCTCGCTGTTCTAATTCTCACCTGTGCCTGCGTTTCCTCATTGCACAGCGGGCCTGATTTGACACCTGCCTCTTTCTTTAGTTGTACTCCAGTTAGAGCCTAAAGCTCCATGCCCCTAGAACCTCCAAGGGTTCTAATTCTGGATCTGAATCGTTCTTTTCATGGCTGCTTTTAATCGATACCTATTATCCTGCAGAGCGTGGAATGTGCTTTCAAAACTATTTTGCAGTATTACTTTATATATCCGTCTCCGACCCTGGAGCTCTGCTTTTCTTTCTCGTCTGCGTTTGGTCTGGCAATCATGGGTTTCTTTTTCCCGCTGTGTTTTCCATAGAAATGAGGCCTCCTGCTTTGTTTATCTCTTTATTTGTGTTCCGGCATCATTTATTAAGTCGGTACAGTGGTCAGCAGACCTGGGAAGAGGGCGTGTTGATAGCTTATGTTCCCTCTGCTAGAAAAGAATAACTACATTCTTGGGTCCAGTGCGCAGTGGCTGCTCTTTCTGGGGTGATGAAGGGTATCTTTACTCTTAAGCAAGTTTTTGCGTATTGAACCTCCTTCAGCTTCCAGCTTTTAAAAGCCACAACCCGGCTCCTATTGCTGTGCTTGCCACCGATGTATGACTGAAGACGTCTGTGCTGATCTATTTTGAAAGGCCCTGCTGCTGCAGTGACTAATGTACCTTGTATGTTTCCTGCTTTAGATCTGCCCAGGGATTCAGTTTCAGAGATAACTGGGACTGACAGCAAAGACAGCATACCAAGTGTGCAAAAGAGAGAGGCGAACGAGAATGCTGGAGTGAAGGAGCCCAGTGGTTGCCAATTACTGGTGGAATTACCTGGCAGGTGAAGCCCAGGTTCTGGTGACTGCCTGCTGGCGGCAGCATCACTTGACAAAGAGCATCTTCGAAATGTCAACGGGGGAACATCTCTGGGAGGGTGAGAGGGCTTGGTCCGAGGTTTATTGCCGTCTTTTGAAAGACCCCCTTTATCTTCAGCAGGCTTCGGATCGGATTCACAGTCTCCTTACAGAAAAACAAACCAGTCAGTTTTGCCAAAATGCACATGGAATCTTTCACTCAAATTTGGGACTGGCACGATAACCACGTTGTAAAATAACACTGAGAATCTTTCGAGTTTTCTATGGAGCATGCTCTGTGCAGCTGCTGAGAGAGCTTCCCTTTCACTATACTAAACTGTTTCTTAGGCCTCTCCAGACAGGAGCTAAGGGAGTCTTGGGTAGGCTAGGCATCTCTCTCTAATATGGGACTTGGTGCCTTTTTACTCACCTTCCTTCAAGACTCCCTGCTTTGTCATATTTCTGGGAGCTTCACAGCATGGTGCATGGCTCAGGGAGAGCAGTTCTGTGGAATTAATAAAGCCAGACAACTCCAGATACTATTCAAAAAGCTATTGATGTGGAGGATGCTAGTTTCGGCAACTAGTAGCGCTGCAGGAATTGCCTTAACGGATCAGGCCAGCGGTCCATTTGATCCATTCTCCTGTCTCCAGCTGTGACCAGAACCAGCGCTCCCCAGTCTGCACAGTGTCTGTGAGCCCCTTCGATGTGTCTCCTCTTGCTGGTGTGGGGGAGGGCCAGCACTGAGGATGCGGGTCAGGATCTGCTTGGGCTGCTGGGTCCTTCTACACCAGGGAGGGCAGCCTGCTATACTCAGCTGAGCCTCATTGACTCTGAGCGCCACCCCAGTGCCTGATTGGCTTCCACCTTCCAGCAGCCTCTATAAGAGGGTAGTGGGAAGTGGCTGCAGCAGGCAGATCAATGTGTCTGCATTGCTGTATAAGTCGTAGATCCTGTCACCTTCCAGATGCTCTCCTGCTTATCGCTGCACAGCTGTCTCTGCCTTGCCTTTCTACCTTGTGTTTTCATTGGAAAACTCTTTCCACTCTTTTGGACCTCTGCCCTGACATTGTCATGATCCTGGTCTCTTCACTTCTCTGGTCACAGGCGACCAGTAAGTGCCGACGGGGGTGGGGGCTAGGCAGGGATTCTATAGGGCTTCCAAAAATCCAGAGGGGCATGTGCCCCCCAGTACCTTCCCGCGAGTTGCCTATGTCTCTTTCCCATGCCTCACTTCGAACCTGCTGCCCATGCCTCACTTCGAACCTGGCTGCCCTACGGACTGACCCAAGTAGCTCCAACCTCTGGCTTGAATCTTGACACTGTCGTCTGGCTGCCTCTCATTCCTTTGACTCGTCTGTTCATTTTTACTCTCTGGCCCCACGTCCCGGTTTGGCTTCCTGACTCTGTTGTGGTTCTGATCCTCTACTTACTCTGCTGTGGTTCTGATCCTGCTCTAGTCACTAGGCAAAGTGCCCACACCTCAGCCATTACAATATGGAAGCTGTGGCTTGCACAAGCAGTGTGTGATGCACAAGCCATGCCCCCATCCTTGCTCGAGATGGCTCCCTCTCCATGACCAGCAGCTAATATTGTCCATGGACAAGCAAAGGCTGGAGAGTGCTGCTTCAGAGGAAGGGGTGCGAGAGACTTAAGGCCGCTAGACCAACATTTTTCAACCTTGGGTTCCTAAACAGACAAAAAACAGCGGCCTGATTTTTTTCCATGGGGCCGGCTGAACATCTGCTGCTATCGCAGAAGTCATTCCAGCAAAGCTCATGTGGTTTTGATATTGCCTGAGACTGGCTTTGAGTTGGAAAGCGGGCTCCTAGGGAGATGGATGCGTTAAGCCCGGGTTGGTGCCATCTTTTAAAATGGGAAGCTCCGTGGGTGTCTGGGGAAATTGTCAGGTTTGTGTCTTATAACTAAATTCCCCCTAACTGGTGGTAAGAGAGGAGGAGGGTTGGATGGTCAAGATAAAAATCTAGCACGCTTATAACCTAGCGCTAGATAAATGCAGAGAGGCTGATAGCATCACTAGCGGCGTGAATCCATTACACAGTGAGCGATCACAGGGATGATCATTATATTTATTATCTGCATGTCTGAATTTTTCTCCTTTGAAACGGTGCCTGGGAGGGAGCTACGCTGCTGTCTGTGCGCTTGTTGCAATCTGGCATTCAGCTCGGAGGAGCGCTTCAAAAACCACCTGAAAGACAAGCACTCGGGGAGCAAGCATCGTCCTGGGGCCTGAACTCTCTCAACATGGAGCCCTGGGAGCTTCCTCGGCAGCAATATGAGGAAAGCGGTCTAGGGGGCAAGGAAGTTAGTTACTGCGAGAGGAGGTAGAAGAAACGAGGCAATGGGCAGCTTTCTATGGGCTGACGCGGCGTCTATGTAGTGACTGTGGGAAGAACTGGGATTCTCCATTGGCCCAGGCCTGTCCCTAGTGACTGAGCCCACGTAGGAGATGAGCCACGCACCTGCTGACACGGTGGAAGATGTTTCACCTAGTGTGGGGTACCTGGCCCCTCACCAGCGCCTTCACACAGGTGAGATGCCCTGTAACTGCTCGTGCTTTGGCACGGCACCTGCCTTGGCAGCCCCCGCTGCAAACATCCAGGAGGATGCAGCGCTTCCATCCCCACAGTGGTTGGGGGACTTCTGATACAGGCGTGGAGAGACTGTATGTGGAACTCAGCTGGCCCTGGATAGACTCCTAGCAATAGCTGCGTTGTTCCCCCACCCTGAAAGAAGACACGTGACACCGTTTTGTGGATTAAAAGAAGGCCACACCCAAATTTTATTAGCCTTGTCGGGGCGGAGGGGGCTATACCCCTCCGGTCCTGCCAAACCTAACTCTAACGTATAACTTGGGTAAAGTAAACTGAAGGCGGTCTGATGTCTCTCAGTACCGCAACAACATTAACTATAGCTGCTGCAATGTCACACCTGTCGGGCCGCCCCCGGCCGGATCAGGAGGCCCTTCCTTCCGTGACCCGAGGAAGGAATTGAAGGGGAGCCGGTGATGACCCTGGACCGCCCCTGTCCTGGGGCCCTACACCGGCCCCCACCCTTTTCCTGGGTCCACCGCGATGCTGGCCGGTCAAGCTCTAGCATTCGGGTGTACCCCATCTCTTAAGGAGATGACCTGGCAGCAGACTATCCCTACCCCTAACTGTCTAACTCGCAGGACCCCTGTGGTGCGATGTTAGAAAATTGCTGACCCCTTCCCCCCTTCTGCTTATCAATCTACACTGTGAGGAAGGCGAAAAAACACCAGAATTTCAGCCAATTATCCTGATGTCAAAAATTCCTTCCCGGCTCTGAACTCAAATTCAGCAACCAGCGAAACCCACAGTATTCAAGGGGTGGGTGGGAGGGTACTTTACCGTCGGTGCCTGGGCGCGGATGCCTAACCTCGCCCCAGGCACAAGATGGCGGCTGCGAGCTCCCGCTCTCGTGAGAGCTCGCTTCGCGCCGCTTTTCTCCCTGCCGTGCGCCCGCCCCAACACGTGCCTCCTTCAGCGCAGCAGGGGAGGAACAACAGCCGCCGCCCCCAAGCTGTTCCCCTTCGGGGAGAGCCGGTAAGGCGACGGGCATTTGCTGTATCCCTACCTTAAAAGAGAGCTTTAATGCTCTTGTGCCTGCAGTGTTCATGCAACCCAGTGTTCCTCCCCATCCCTTCAGAGAGAATAAAGGAAAGCCTCCTTGTTGGATTTCAATTATTCCTGATTTTGCAGCAGATGCTAAGCTGATGAAAACCAGCATCACAACATTGAAATCAGTAGAACAATTCTGACTGACGGCCGCTGGGGATCTGGGCCTTCGTTAGCAACGTAGCATTTGCCAGTTTGCACGGGGTGGGAGGGGAAAGCCATTTTTGCTCTTCCCTCATCCTTCTTCACCCTCTCCTCATTCCCCCAGGCCTGACTTGCTGTGCTGGTCTCTCCAGAGAGACTCAGTCTGACCTTGACCTAGGGCAGCAGCAGAAGCCCAGGCGATGCAGTCACCAGGTTAAGCTGACATTTGTCTTTATTCTCCTCTGAGACTTTCCTTTCCGGTTGTCCTTGGACTCCAGCCTGGAAGTTGCAGTTTATCATTGTCTGAATAGAAGAGGCCAGATACAAGCAGAGTTTTCAGTCCCTTCTTTGCAGCTTTGGAGAAGCTGCATCTGGTTAATTTCACCTTGAGCATCTCCCACAGCAGGATATGTTCAGGATAGTGGCACTCAGGATCCGTGCATTAACTTGATCCTCACTCAGTAACTGTCCATCAGTCTAGTGAGGGAAGCCAAGGACGGAATTCTGCACCTTGTCTTGAGTATCCTCTAGTTTACTGGCATCCAGAAGGAGTTGCTAGTTTTTTCCAGAGATATGGGATGCTTTGACAGAGCAGCTGTTGACTGGGACTGAATAGCCATCCTGTCCGGACAGCCCTGCCAGAATGAACTAGGATCTTCAAGAGGGAAAGTGAAATGCATCCTCCATCCGTGCGAGTTCTCTTTAACAGGCAGTCTGAAGCCTTTTCAGTAACACAGTTTAGCCAGACACTTAAGCTGAGCATGAGTCAGCAGTGTGAGGCAGCTGCTAAAAAGGCTAATGCCGTTTTGGGAGGCATTAACAGAAGCATAGTGTCCAGGTCACGAGAAGTAATAATTTCACTCTGTTCTGCATTGGTCAGACCTCATCTGGAGTAATGGGTCCAGTTCTGGGCACCACATTTTAAGAAGGACATTAACAAATTGGAGCGGGTTCAGAGGCAAGCGACAAAGAGGGTCAGGGGTCTGGAAACCATGTCCTAAGAGGAAAGGCTGAAGGAGCTGGGTATATTTAGCCTAGAGAAGAGAGGACTAAGGGGAGACATGAGAGCCGTCTTCAAATCTCTGAAGGGCTGTTATATAGAAGATGGAGCAGACTTGTTCTCTGTTGCTCCTGAGGGCAGGACTAGAACCAATAGGCTCAAATGACAAGGAAGCAGATTGCGGCTAAACATTAGGAAGAACTTTCCTAACGGTAAGAGCTGTTGGATAGTGGAACAGACACTGCCTAGGACGGCGGTGGGCTCTCCTTTCCTGGCAGTTTTCAGACAGAGGCTGGACGGCCGTCTGTCAGGGATGCTGTAGCTGTGGATTTCCTGCCCTGAGCAGGGGGTAGGGTTGGACTAGATGACCTCTGAGTCCCCTTCCAACTCTACGATTCTAGGATTCGAACGCTGCCCGGCTGGGTAGTGGGCATGGAAGAAGAGGGGTCCATGGGCTTAAATGTTCAGTGCACGTGCTGAGCAAGATGATACTCCGAGAATGACGCTGTAACAGGGCCCCTTGGGCCCTGGGGTAAGTATCATCCGGCGCCAGCCCCCAAAGACGTTGGCCCACATAGGAACCTCACTTCCAAGCTGTTCTTTATTTCACAGTGTTCATTCCTTCTCCGTACGGTCCGTACACCTAGTCCGATATCTCAGAGCTTCTCCCTCCAAGCCTCCCTGGCCAGGCCCAGGCCCTTCTGAAGCCAGTCACAGTCTGCAGTCCTCTTCGCAACGGGCATCTATCTACTCACAGGCCCCTGCTGGCCAGGCGTAATCCCTCCTCCTGGCACCACCATCAGAGGCAGAGCCCTCCTTGGCGCCTGCCTCCTCCTCCTCAACTCCAGCTCGCGCCCGGCTCCAGCTTGCGCCCAAACTCAGCTGGTTCCACTCAGCCATTTGGTTGCCCGGCTCTGGAGGCTAGCCCAGCTGAGGCCTCTTTGACACTATCCTGCACTGCCTCAGCGCCTATGCCTGCCAGGCCGGCACGACCCTTCTCAAGAGGTCAGGCTCAGGCACCGTGCCCTGACCCTGCTGCGGACACTCTTTCCATTGACCTCGGTGGGAGCAGGATCGAGCCCTAACTGCTTCCTCTTGACCATCTCCTTACTCTCCCATGGAGATCTGTGATGAGTTCCAATCAATCTTGCCAATGCGATGGTTCTCTGTTGCTCTTCCATAAACAGCCTTGACAGGGCAGGCTGGCCTGGGATACTTCCCCTGGTGGAGCAAGTTTTTATTCTCATCTGTTTTAATGTGTCCCTTGTTTTGCTAGTTGCTATTAGTTCTTCCTTGTGATACTGGCGTGAGACTCTGTAGATGCTCCATCTTCAAGCTGGCTGGGGTATGTGCTGCATTGGGATAGGGCAGGATGCCCTTTGCCAGTGTGTGGGGGCAGCTGGCTCAGTAAAGTGCCGCTGGGAACAATTTCACTAATGAAGATGCAACCTTGCTATATTTGAGCTCTTTCCTTTTTGGGGTATTTTATAATCGCAGGTGAGTTCTTTAAGTCACGCTAATGATTCATTCATTTTTATAAACAACCCCTGCTGAGAGTCTGGCCAGCAACCGGTGTTTGTTGAAATACTCTCTGTTCACTGGGGAGCAGATGCCCTCTGTCTCTTGAACTGTCATGTAAAGTGTGTTCTTTCTATACATTCACTTTCTCTCCTCTGGGATGTGCTGTTGATGGAACTATGAACCGTGGGCCCCTTCGCTCCTCTTGTTCAGAATGTAACTTTTCTTTCAACCCTGTGATTATAGAAAATTCTCTCCTCTGACTCTCGTAGATATTTTTTTTCTCTGAGTGCAGCAGAAATAGAAGCTTTCATATCGGTGGTGGCCGCTGTCGCCTGGGCCCCGCTGGTTTCCTGTCACCAGTGGCTGATTTTGCATACATCCATGCACTGTGATTAATTCTCCCAAGGCTACTTCCCACCACTTATAAACCCATAGCCAAGAATCCCGCTGCTCCCGAGGAACCTGCGTTTAGCCATGAATGCCTTCTGGGCTGAAGTGCAGAAGTTTCCTCTCGTTGAGCAATGAGCGCGCTGTGCTTCTGGACCGTCATTGCTGGTGGCGTGGGTATGACGCTATAATCTGAGCCTTCCTGTGGGGGGGGGATTGTGCGGCCCACCCATTTTGTCTGCGTCTGTCTGGTGCTGTCAGGAGGGCTGTATCGGAAGGTCACCTGAAGCTGGAACGAGGGTAGAAGAGGGACAGCTAGCAAGGGAGGGAAGAGGGAGAAGGGACGATGAGAACAAGTAGGTAAAGGTCACATCAACAGAAGGACCCATGTGAGCATGAAGGAAAGCTACAGAATTATAGAGTAGAAGCGACTGGGAGAAGGAATGGTGGGAATAGATCAATACCTGATTTGAGGAGGCAGCGCTGTGGAAGGGGCAGGGAAGTGGAAACGGATTGATTACTTAGACGCATCGCGCTTGATTTAGTCCACCCCCATCCACCCCCTTCCGTTAAGCAGGACCCAGAGTGCCTGCATTATCCCTAGGGTTGCCACCTATGCAGATTTTAAAGGAACAGTTATGGAAAATACATATTGTAGGACCTGCATCGGAGCCTTGGGCACTAATGCAGGGCCTGCAATATGTATTTTCCATAAGTGTTCCTTTGAAAATGTGCGTAGGTTGCAACCCTAATTATCCCTGAGAGAGAACGAACCTCCTTTTAGGCCTCCAGTGATGGGACCTCCACAACTTCCTTTGGCAAATTATTCCACTGATTAACTGTCTTGGTAGTTAGAATCTCCCCCCCATGTTTAACTTGCATCTTCTCTCCTTTAATTGAACCCTCATTCCCCAGAAGAAGCACGGCGAGCATGGATTATGAAAAAATAAAGAACTTTATTAAACTTCATTAAACTTTATTAAATTGACGAACTTTAAATATAGAAACAGAAATATAAAACTTTCTCAAGATTAAACTTGCTTTTTTCACCCGCTCCTTTTGGGGGGCAGCGTGGCACGGTCGCTTGGGCAGCAGGACTGGCAGGGGGACATCTTCCCGATCCTCCTCCCACACATCTGGCTGTGGAGGAGTGCTCGCGGGAGGGTATGAAGAATGATTGGGGGGGGGCAAGGAGATGTGCCTGGCCCAGGAACTGTTCCCTGGTGTGAGTCCGGTGTGGAGACAGCTCAGATGCTTTTCCTGGGAGTGCAGGGGGGAATCAGGGTGGGCAGTCAGGCTCCATGTAGCCTGGTGCCAATGGCTGACTGGGGCTAGGAAATGGTGCCTGTCACTGTGCAAGTGTTCACAGTTGCGGCAGCAACATGCTCGCGCAAGGAGCTCTGGAGCTGAATGGACTGGGAAAAGTTGCTTTGCGTCTGTGTCCACATCTCACCCATCTACTTGCTTGCCTTCTTGATCACGCTGTTGGACTGTTGAAACTGCAGCAAAGGCCTTGTGTCCTGCGGTGTCCTGCTGCACCAGCTGCCTACGCTCTGGGCTATGCCATTCATGGTGTTGTGGATCTCATCTGCCTGCTGTGTGGTTTTCCCAAGCAGCTCCCTTGCCAAATCCTCCCTACACCACTGGTTGCAGAGCTGCAGGTCCTGGATCCGCTGGGCCCTTGTGGCTGGCAGTTCCATCTGCACCTGCAAAGCAACCAGGAAAGCCGTTAGTTTGGACTGTCCCAGTGTTTCAGGTCCCTGGCAGCCCGATTTTCAGCCCTCCACCCACCGAAAGGGAAGCGAGAATGAGTTACCTGGCCTGTGCAGCTGCTGGGGCAGTTGCTGCTGCAGGATTCCAGCACCACGCAGCCCTCCTCCCACGATCACTGTAGAGGAGTGAAGAACATATAGAAAGCCATTCATGCCATCTTTCCCTCCCCGCTCCAACTGCCACTTGGGCTTTCACACCCAGCTGTCCTGCCATGGTATCTTTCCTACCCCCGTCAGCCCCCACAGGCCCACCACACTGCCTTACTGCCTTGCTTGCCTGCTTCCTATATCTACCGTTCCTGTCTGGTGGAGCTGTTTCCCAGCAATTTTCCTGCTGTTCCTCCACGTTCTCCTGGCCACCTGTCAAGACAATAAACAATAACAAACCTAATTAGATAACAATAAACAGAAGCCTTTATCATGCAGCTGTGTAAATGCAAATACAGCCCCCTCCAGGTGCTTTAACTTCTTGTTCTCCGCTGCTTCCTCTACAAAGGTGACATCCGAGAACCTCAGGTGGCTCCTTGAACAAGGGCTGGCTTTCAAGCTTGAGGAGTTACACCGTGAGAGAGACAGTGTACTGTCCATGTCTGTGTTGACCCATGCTGGCTCTGGGGGCGGAGATGGACATGGAGGGATCTCTGCTGCGTAGTTGTGGCTTCTGTGGTGGGACCGGGAGTGGTTGCAGAGGTAGTGGGGAGTCGTAGCCACCTGCTTCTGTCCCCTGGCGAAGGCAAAGCCATACAGGCAGGGTGCAATGATGGCTCCATTGACAGAGGAACTGGTCAAGGAGCTTGAATTAGGTCAATGTTTGCCTCCTGTGGCCAGAGGTAAAGTTGTTGTCCCAGAAGTCTTTGTATCCATGTCTCAAATCCTTGGCCTGCTGCCAGCACTTGTTCATGTCCCGGGTGTAGCCCTGCGACACTATTTGGACCTCGATTTCTTGGAACTTTGCCTCATTCCTGTAGCACATCACCGGGGCATCTGGGACCTTCTGCTCCCACCATAGAGTGATGAAGGTCTTGTTGTCTTCCTCAGTTCAGGGATACAGTCTTGGTGGGTTGATTGGTAGGCTGAATGCGACTATGTTGGTGCAGTGGTGGTAGTGGTGCTGGCTGTTGCCTAGCTGTTGGTTTGAGCCATGGCCACAGCGATGGTAGTCCTTCGCAATTTGTTCCGGAGAATACAGTGGCTGGGAAACAGCAAGCTTTGGCGGCACATGCTGCCGACCAGGAAGAGCTGGGAGAATGCATGTTTAAAAACGGCATGGTGGGCTTTTAAGGTGGATGTTAAGAGTGAGAGTGGAGAGAGGGGCCAGAGGTGATAGTTTTGTGGCTTTTTTGTCTGCAACACTATGGTGCTGGTGGACCTCTACATGTGGAGGATGCACGCAGCCTAATTGAGGGACGTGGACGCATGGGTGCACATTAGCCTATATTCACCCGCATCCAGACTCTGCATGTTCCGGGACCCCGCCATGAGTGGGGGCTGCATGACCGGTGGGGGCGAACACTTAAAATGGGCAGGTGGAAACCCATCTGGTGTGAGCTACTGTCTCATTTGTTAACGCCCTTTGATGAAGATGTTAAACAGCACCAGGTCCAGGACAGACCCACTTGTTATCTCTTCTCAGTCTGACAATGACTCATTATCGCTCTTTGTGTATGACTATTCAACCAGTTGTGAATCTGCCTAATAGTAGTACCACCAAGCCCACATTTTCCGATCTTGCCTATGAGTATGTCATGTAGAACTGTCCTATGCCTTACTGAAGTCAAGTTATGTTACGCCAGCTGCATCTCCATTGTCCGCCAGTACTGTCCTTTTATCAAGGAGAGACTATTAGTCTGGCGCGATCTCTTCTTGACAAACCCATGTTAGCACTTCTTAACACCTCACGCTCCTCCAAGTGCCTACGAATCAATCAACTGTGTCATGATCTGTTTTAATATCATTTGATATAAGGAAAGAAAACTGAAGGTAAGAGAGAGGAGAGGGGTGTGGAAGCACGAGCATTGGGCGAAAGTATTTTTGTGTCAGCTGCTACTAATCATACGCACCACTTTACAGTCATGGATTTTCTGAGACAGGTCTCTGCCCAGTGGGCTATCTAAGATGGAGACGGGTGAGGGGAACACACAGGAAAAGACAGACAGACATCTTCCCATTTTACAGATGGGGGAGTGGGCTGAGAGGTTGTGACTTGCCCAAGGCCACCCATTGAGTTTATGGCTAGGGCAGGATTTGAACCCTAGGTTCCCAGGTCTAAGGGTGCTTTTTGACGAGACGGAAATGGCGGCTGAGCCCTTTATCCTGTCTCTTATACACATCTAGATGTGTATAAGAGACAGTCTGGGACCTTCTGCTCCCCCCATAGAGTGATGAAGGTCTTGTTGTCTTCCTCAGTTCAGGGATACAGTCTTGGTGGGTTGATTGGTAGGCTGAATGCGACTATGTTGGCGCAGTGGTGGTAGTGGTGCTGGCTGTTGCCTAGCTGTTGGTTTGAGCCATGGCCACAGCGATGGTAGTCCTTCGCAATTTGTTCCTGAGAATACAGTGGCTGGGAAACAGCAAGCTTTGGCGGCACATGCTGCCAACCAGGAAGAGCTGGGAGAATGCATGTTTAAAAACGGCATAGTGGGCTTTTAAGGTGGATGTTAAGAGTGAGAGTGCAGAGAGGGGCCAGAAGTGATCGTTTTTTGGCACGCTCTAGGCTTTTTTGTCTGCAACTCTATGGTGCTGGTGGACCTCTACATGTGGAGGATGCACGCAGCCTAATTGAGGGACGTGGACGCATGGGTGCACATTAGCCTATATTCACCCGCATCCAGACTCTGCATGTTCCGGGACCCCGCCATGAGTGGGGGCTGCATGACCGGTGGGGGCGAACACTTAAAATGGGCAGGTGGAAACCCATCTGGTGTGAGCTACTGTCTCATTTGTTAACGCCCTTTGATGAAGATGTTAAACAGCACCAGGTCCAGGACAGACCCACTTGTTATCTCTTCTCAGTCTGACAATGACTCATTATCGCTCTTTGTGTATGACTATTCAACCAGTTGTGAATCTGCCTAATAGTAGTACCACCAAGCCCACATTTTCCGATCTTGCCTATGAGTATGTCATGTAGAACTGTCCTATGCCTTACTGAAGTCAAGTTATGTTACGCCAGCTGCATCTCCATTGTCCGCCAGTCCTGTCCTTTTATCAAGGAGAGACTATTAGTCTGGCGCGATCTCTTCTTGACAAACCCATGTTAGCACTTCTTAACACCTCACGCTCCTCCAAGTGCCTACGAATCAATCAACTGTGTCATGATCTGTTTTAATATCATTTGATATAAGGAAAGAAAACTGAAGGTAAGAGAGAGGAGAGGGGTGCGGAAGCACGAGCATTGGGCGAAAGTATTTTTGTGTCAGCTGCTACTAATCATACGCACCACTTTACAGTCATGGATTTTCTGAGACAGGTCTCTGCCCAGTGGGCTATCTAAGATGGAGACGGGTGAGGGGAACACACAGGAAAAGACAGACAGACATCTTCCCATTTTACAGATGGGGGAGTGGGCTGAGAGGTTGTGACTTGCCCAAGGCCACCCACTGAGTTTATGGCTAGGGCAGGATTTGAACCCTAGGTTCCCAGGTCTAAGGGCGCTTTTTGACGAGACGGAAATGGCGGCTGAGCCCTTTATCAGCCGCCATTGTTGCCGTCCGTTTGAATCCCCGGCGCGCTCTAACACCGGGTCTCCTCCGCGTGAAGCTGGTCCGGCGATCCTGCCCGCTTTAATGCAGATCGCCAGTGTGCCGGCTTTACTCCGCACTTTCAGTCTCTCCAGAAGTGGTCGCGTGCGCAGAAGGATGCGCATGAGCAGAAGGATGCGCATGAACAGATACTCTCTGGGACGTGTCTAAACAGCAGACACGTCCCAGAGAGTATCGTGGGGGTGGAGAGGCGGCAGCGGCAACGATGCTGCTTGCCTCCCTCTCGTCAAAAAGCGCCAACACCTTCTCCACTACCACCACACTGGCTCTGAGCACAGCTGGGTTGACAAAAAAATCGATCATTTCCCCAAAATGATCATTTTTTTGTCAACTCAGATGTGCTGAATTTTTAAAAAAACTTTTCCTTTTCAGCAACCAGAATGGACTGAAAAGCCAAAAATGTTGGCTTTCTCGGGGAAACGGGAAATGTTTTTAGAAGTAAACATTTTCCACTTTGAGAGAAGTGAATTAATAACAACAATGCTTGGGATTTTCAAACTTCATAAAAATGAAACGGCTCTTCACTCTCCCTTACCTTGAGGAAGCGGACAGCTTGGTTCAAAGGTATGTCCAAGCTGCTAGAGGGGGAGGGACCTGACAAGACATGATTGGCATCTGTCTCTCCCTGTTTAGGAAATGGTGAGCATGCCAAATTATTCTCCTTGTTCCTTGTAACGGCAGTGGAGGGTCTGAGGAAGTGTAGCTGTAGTGCGTCAAGAATGGCAATTTAACAGGCTGGCTGTTTGTTTTCCTGTCCCTACTAAAAAGAGGCATTTAGGGTAAAAGCAAAATAATAGAAAGTAAGTTTGTTTGTTTGTTTGAAGGGCTTTAATTTTTTTTTTTAAAATTCGTGAGTTAGAAATTCTGCATCTAAGCAGCTTGTCAGGATGGTGCTGGGTGACGTCGACTGTAGGATAGAGGCTAATTAAAATGTGGGAGGAAGATGGTTTGAACCTCAACGGTGCATTTTCTTTTTATAGCTGGGTAATGGGAAGGTAGGGAAGTCTAGCAATCTTAACTCAGATGGGCGTAAAACAAACAGTGGGGATGGAGAGGACATGTCCCCTTGAGAATTTGGGACATCTCTCCCTCTGCCCTCCTAATTTTTCAACACCGTTCCTGCTCAAATTAGCGTTGCCACCCATGCAAATTTTTAAGGAACACTTATGAAAAATACATATTGCAGGGCCTGCATAAGGTGCCAAGCAGGCCCTAAAACATGTATTTTTCATAAGTGTTCCTGAAAATGTGCATAGGTGACAACCCTAGCTCAGATGCAGAGAAAAGAGAGCCTCCAGCCTTATCTCTCCTGTAGCCTGGGAGGGTAGTTCCTTTCCCCAAGCTGGAGCAGAGCAGGTTGTGGTTTGAATCCTATTTCTCATTAATGTGCATTCTATAAACCTTATCCCTTTTTCTTTCACCTAACACTTTGCTCTACCATAGGAGTGGGGAACCTCAGGCCCAGAGCCCAAATGCCTCCTGAGTCTAATTTTTATCTGGCCCCTGGATCCAGTTCCAGTTCAGGGCAAGGAAACAGAGATTAAAACATGGACACAAGGCTACGGGACAGATCCTTCCATAGCACAGATCCATGATCTGGACCCTCCTCTTCCAGAATGCATCCCTTAAGCACCTCCACCTCCAATTTCCATGCAACTCTCAGAGTTTGTACTAGCTTTGAAAATGGCCCCATGGAGGAGAAGGGGTCCCTCCCCACCCACAGGGTAAGGAACTAGGAGCTGCTACTTCATTTTATAAGCAAGCTAACAGAGAGCTGATAGACGGGCACAGTGAGGAATAGAAATCAGGCCTACTACCATGGTTGCCCCAAAGTTTAGCCACCCAGCCACACAGCTAATGCTGCTGCAAGTTTTACAAGCTGCTATTTAACGTACTATACAATATGCAAAGTACCATTACCCATTAGCAGGTGAATGACAAATAACACCTGCCTGTTGCTTCTGAAGCTTGAGTGTGGTAAAATTTTGAACAAGAATTCTGAAAGTCAGTGGGTTTTTAAAAGAGGGTTGGGCCCAGGAATGGGGCTTTGCGGGACCAAGGGGGCAGAACTGCTTATCCCACTTTCCCCAGTCTGTACCACTGTTATCCTAGTGTTAGCTCATGCCGTGTGTGCAGATTTACATAAAGTATCACTTGGGCTTCTCCTGTTGCTCCTCCATAATGCTTTGCTACCATCCAGTGTATCGTCCATCTGAAGATCTTGCAGCAATTCATTAAATGTGGGCTAGCACAAACGTCACGATTTTACAGATGGTGAAAACTTCCATTAAAGTGTTTCATTCCTGACTGCCTTGGGGAGGAGACGACTCGGAGGCAGTCAGGAATAAAGCCCAGAAGGCCTGTCTCCCAGCCCCTGCATTAACCTCCGTACATGCTGCTTTGATTGATACCCATAGCATTTGCTTCGTCGAGGGAACTGCTCGGTAGAATGTGAATGGTGGTTTATTCAGAATTCATTCCTAGTTTCCCCCCCCTCAAATGTGAATATAATTTTGCATCGGAAGGGGGCGTAGTAAGCTAGGCCAAAGGGAAAGCAGAGGAGAGCAGTACTATATGTATGTAACATCCTTCATGAGGCACCTGGGAAACATATTCTATCGCCCTGTGTATATTTGCATCCAATTATCAACTGCCTTGGCATTCATTCAGTCACTCGGTCACGTGAAAGAGTCATTTGGTTACTGAAAAATCTGTGGAGGAGATTTACAAAGCCCAAACCTGCTCCAAAAATAAATACTCCACTTGATGAGCTGCAGTGTTTATAGAATCTGGCAGAAGCTCAGGAATTCTCTCCCCCCTCCCCCCCCCCACATGCTCATAACTATATTTTCTATAATGCCCCAATAATTCAACACGTCTCCTTTAAACTCCCAGGGCTGAAAGTCAACTCTGGAGAAAACCCTGTCGGCTTCAGCAGGCTTTCCACCAAGAATGGATCCGACCTCTGCAGAAGCAATGCATTTGGTTTATTAAGCATCCGGATTGAAACCAAAGTTATTTTATGAGTGTTCTTTGCTTTACGTCCCTCGCACAATTCAGTCCAGTAAACTTTACTGGCCTGAGAGAAGGGATGCAAGTATTGCTGGAGTTAAATACAGTGGCAATCAAATCTCTGCAAGGGAGGAGGCTGTTGTGGCTGCTTCTCTCACTTCCCCCACAAAACTGTCCTTGCCTCTTATAAATGGAAGTGCATCCTCTGTGGTTAATTTTTCACATGTGGGAGAGTACCGCTTTCCGTCTCTGCCATGTCGAGTCCAAAGTTAGCCCTCCCAGAGCTTCCTATTTTTAAAGTTTGACTTCAGCTTTAAGCAGCTCGTGCGTGGGGCTGGATTTGTCAAGTACTCTGCCCCCACAAGCGGAGCCAGATTTTTCCTCTAAGAGCTCATCTTCCTTTTAGGCACCTCAGGAAGTGGACAGATTTCTGACTACACATTGGGGGCCAAGCTCTGGCCTTAGGTATCCCGGCGGCAGCTGTTGCATACTGAGCACTTTGGAAAATTTGGTCCTTATTTTAAATGGGAGCGAAAAGGCCCTGGAAATCTAGTCCACAGTATCCATAGCAATCTACTTCTCTGCCCTGGCTTCAGACCCCAGGAGGAGTTAGGAGCCTGCATTTGCACTGGGAGAGAGGGGTGTGAGCTCTCCTCCTCCGCTGCGGGTGGGCTGTCCAGCTGAAAATGAAAGATGGGCACCTAGCGTGCCTTTGAGCGTGGTGCAGTTAATAACAGTTTGGGATAGGGACTAAATGCTGGTGTCCTGATCCGTGACGCAGGATCTATTGCCTCAGGCTGCGAGGGCATGCAAGCTCTCGCCAAGAACAGAATGGACGCCCTCTTTCCCTGCCACCTCCCCACTGCACTGACAGGCTGGGACTTGCTGCTTCGTGCGGCGCTCAGAGGTACGAAAGCTGCTGTAGAAAAGTGTGTTGGTTTCTTTTGGAAACCTTGATAGATTGATTTCTGCTCCTGCCTGCTCCGCAGAAGCGCACTCACTCACAATGCCCGGCCAATAACAGTGCGGACACTTCTGCCACCAGCGAACGACGTGGGCCTAGGCACTCCAGAGCCTTTTATCAGATGAAGGCATGCCATCAATCTTTGGGGGAAGAGCCAGCCTCACACGCTGCCACTGACTTTCCAGGGAATTAGTAAATAAAAAGGAGAGATTTGCACACAGACGACAGTGACTCAAGACTCTGCTCTGTAAATAAGCCCAGGTCTGCCTCTCCTTTCAGAAGTCGCTTGGCATCCTGCCCTAGTTACTGGAACTCCCAGGATTTGAAGAGGGAGCCTTCCTTTCCCAAATACCTAGCTGCTGCTACGCTGGCTTGGGGGTGGGATACTGGTGTGAATTGTCCTGTTTCCCTTTTGAAACCCGCATCCCACTGAAAACAGCAGGGGGTGTGTGTGTGTGTGTGTGTGTGAGAGAGAGAGAAGGGTTGGAGTTTTCAAAGGAACAAGGAATTCAGGTGCTTAATTGAATAGGATTGCTGTGCACCTTTGAAAACTGACAGAATGCGTCCCCCCAGTGTCTGCTCTACGCCGTTACTCTGTTCCTCGGGCTGGGACCACCTCTCGTGGTTTGGCCTTGAGACTCCCATAGGCCAAAATGGGAGTCTCGGGGTGAGTGGCAATCCTAGCTGACACTGTGGAAATTGGGAAGCTAAGGTAGAAGTCTCTGCTTTCTGTATTCTGAGGGCTGCCCATTTCCTAGTGTAAGATATGGCCCCTTCATGGAAGGGTTTACTCTGCCGCCCGCGTAGCACAGCACACTCTGGCCATGCCTCCCCGCCCCCCCAAAAAAGTGAGGCTCGTGCAAATTCCTTCCTTTCAGCTTTGCCCCTGCCACGTAGGCAGGGGATTCTCAAGTGTAGCCTGAATCCGTTTTAAGCCTCCATTTCACTGCCTGAGCAGCATGGAAGGTCTTGAATGTAATTGACTCAGGCCCTGCGTGTGTGACTTGAGTGGGATGTGAATCTTTCTACACCTTTGTGAGCTTCAGACTTTCGTTGAGATTCACAGCTAGGGCATCGTCTGATCAATCAACAAAGACCCTGGTTAGTAACAGACTCTGGTGTCGCCGTGGATTACACAAGGAAGCTTCAAAGAACCTGAGGAGAGAGTTCAGCCAACCCAATAACAACAACAAAAACTTGTTTCCAAAAAATCCCCCGGCGTATCAGATGATTTTCACTTTCCCGGAGCCTCTGGAATGAAATCAACTCATGTTACAAAGGAAGAGCGTCTAAAACTGGTTGCACTTAAAGGAAAGCATGGTGGGACAGGCCAGTAGGCCTGCCAAGCGAACCCCATATTCCTTCCTCCCAGCTGCATGGGATCAAACCAGTAAGCTCATTCAGCTAAGTAACCCCAACTGGCTCGATCAGATCAATGGGCCCATCTAGCCCAGATGGAATTTTATGCTATTTTTACTGAGTGTCTCTGGCCCGATTCGATTTGGTTTAATCTGTTCTTCGGAGTTCTAGTACATGATCATTCCCTCCAGCTTATTCTCTGTGGCTCTGCCAAGTCCCATCTTAAAAGCCACCAGCATTGGAGGCTTCTGCTGCTTTGCTTCATCTTGACGTCAAGAAGTTTTTCTTGCTGTTCAGCCTAAATCTTTCCTTTTCCTCCCAGTTACATTTCCTTGTCTCACCCCAAGCAATCCTCACCTGCTTTAGTGTTCCGTGTAGACCATTACATTCCCCCTGTCTGGATACTTAGCCCGTCTGTAGCAATTTAATCTCTCCTCATAACTCAATCCCTCCACACCTCTCCTCATTGCTGGAGCATCTCCTCTCTGAATTGCTTCCCGTTTGTCTCTGCCTTCCTGCTTTGTTCCAGTTTGGCAGTTTCGTGTCGGCCACATCCTGTGCGGACTCTTGTTTGCCGTCATGAAGAGATCACGGGATACATGTAGATCATATGTTTAACAAATATGTAAATGAAAGTATTAAGGCAACATGTGATCTAATCTGAGAACTGAAAACTCGCCGCATTTAGGCAATGTAAACTAAGGGCTGCTAGGTCACAATGATGGGTTTAGAGCGCTTGTCTTTTTGGGGTTCCTGAAATAAAGCTCACAAAGTTTAAAAGGACCAGAGGCCTGGGCGCATGGATCCTGCTGTTCAGATAATTTATATTCACATCATAATATTTGGTGGATAAGGGGGTTTGAAATTTTTAAAAAAAATATTTCATTTTTTCCATTTATCTGGTACGTAGGCTGCGTCCGTATGTCTCCGGCCCGGACCTGGCCTCCCTCATCCATGCCTTCGTCACCTCGCGGCTCGACTACTGTAACGCGCTCTACGTGGGGCTTCCCTTGTTCTTGGCCCGGAGGCTGCAGCTGGTGCAGAATGCGGCGGCCCGTCTTCTTACGGGGACGGGTCGCCGGGAGCACATTACACCGGTGCTCCGAGCGCTGCACTGGCTGCCGATAGTGTGCCGGGCCAAGTTCAAGGTCCTAGTGATGATCTATAAAGCCCTATACAGCCTTGGCCCCTCTTACCTTAGGGACCGCCTCGCCCTTCGCGCCCCGGAACGGCTCCTGCGGTCTGCCGGGGGTGCCCTCCTGGAGGTCCCCCGTGTTAAGCGGGGGGCCACGATGGAGCGAGCATTCTCGGTGGTAGGGCCGCGGCTGTGGAACTCCCTTCCGGAGGAAGCTCGCCTGGCCCCAAGCCTTTTGACATTTTGGCGGAACTGTAAGACCTGGCTGTTTGCCCAGGCCTTTGGGAGGGAGGGTGGGGGGGTGATTTTAATCCCCCGCCCATTTATTTATTTATTACTGTCTTTTAGCCCTGTTTTATTGATGCATTTTATATTTATATTTTAATTGATTTTAATTGTTTTTTATTATTGCTGTTAGCCGCCCCGAGCTGCATTGCAGGAGGGGGCGGGATATAAATCTATAAAATAAATAAATAAAATAAATATAAAACTTTTGGAGTGTTTATTTATTTATTTATTTATATTTATTAGCCGCCCCCTCATGCCTACGGTATCCTGGGGCAGCTTACAACACTAAAAACAATCAAAATAATAACATATTAATTTAAAAACTTTTTTTTTTTTAAAAAAGCATCCCGGATCTTTGGCCCATCCTGGATCTTGGCCACTCTAACCACGGTTCTCGACCTCCAACTGGCCGGAGGTCAAGAACCGTGGTCAAGCTTGATCCTGGCCGGAGGTTCACCGTGGTGAACATCTGGCTGGAACCAAACTGACGTTCACAGAAACGCCGCCCCACAGGGAATCCGCCGGGGTTCACTGTGGTGACAGGCGTTTTCGGAATGTCTGAAATTATTACCCTTGGTTGAGAACGGAAAAATTGTGATCCTCCAAGCGGATAGTCCTGGTATTGACATCTCATGTAGATGCGAGTCCTATTGTGAATTGGGCTTAGAGGATCATGCTGTTTACTTAGTATTTTTGGTATATTTGGCTGCCACGAAAATATATTATTTTTGTTCACCAAAATTTTTCATTCTTCAGTACATTCTGTAGCCAGAATGTGTTTTTCTTTCATTCTTTTTTGGTCTTGTTGCTTTTTAGTACAATTTGTTCTCCAAAACGAAGCCAAAAATGTTTATTGTTTTTGACATTAGAACAAAAAAATTCAGATTATAAGCAATTTATTCGTATGCTAAAATTTGCTAAAAATTTTTTTGTTGGGGAGGGGATTGACCAACACTGATTAGCTTCCATGCTGGCTTTAATTTAAGGCCATTTTTAAAAAGGACGCGCCCACCCCACCCCCCCATCTCCCACCCCCAACCGAGCACCCATCTGGAGTTGGGGTGGGTACATGCCCACACACAGAACATTGGGGGGAAGTCTGGGACGCTCTGTGCGGGGGTAGGAGTGGACGGTGTGTGGCTACAGGGTGCCCACCCCATGCACACCCATCCCGGCCTGTGTCAATTCCCCTCCCCTCACCAGAGATGCGTGTGCATTTGCAGCGCACCCAGGCCTCCCCACCAGCTGTTTAAAAGTGGTTTTAGTGTCACTGACCCTGACGGAAGCTAAGTCAGGGATGGGGAACCTCAGGCCGGGGAGCCAAATGCTAGTTTTTATGTTGCCCTGTTCCAGTTCCTGGATCTGGCCCCCGGATCCAGTTCCTACCCCCAAAGCACTGGAAGACTGAGCTTGCGGTAAGGGAGCAGAGATGAGGGCATGCACACAAGGGCAGTGGATGGATCCATGGGACAGATCCATGATCTATCCGGTCCCTCCTCTAGAGCCGTACTACCATTAGGCAGTTCCGGTGGCTGCCTAGGGCAGCAACTTGAAGGGGGTGGCTCTCTTGGAGAGGTTTCAGCTTGCTGCCCTAGGTGGCCTTGCCAATAAGTTCTACACTGGATCGGGGGTGGGAGAGACACCTCCTAGGTGGCACCAGCCCCGATCCAGCTTCCGCTGCCATCTCTCCTCTCCGTGATCCAACTGCTGCCGCCGCCGCTTCTCCTACAAGTTGAAGGGGATGCCTCTCCCATCTCCGATCCGTTTGCCATCAGCTCTGCAGCTGGATTGGGGGCTGGGGGGACAGGGCAACCAGCCCCTCAGTGCCTGAGAAGCGGGCTGTGCATGCCCATGTTGCGCACGAGGTGTGTACATGCAGGGGTTGCGTGTAACTTGTGTATATTGCATGTGAGGTGTGCGCAGTGTTCAGGTCGGTTGTGCAAGGGGTGCACACACAGGGGTTTTCCTAGGGAGGAAACAATCATTGCATCAGCCGTGCCTAAACTAAATGCACCCTTAAGCACCCCTGCCCCCATCTTCTATGCAGCCTTCAGAGCTTGTACTAATTTTTAAAGTGGCCTATGAGAGAGAGTTGGTTTCCCACCCCTGAGCTAGAAGAATTATAGGCCTGCGGATGAGGAACAGGATGGGGATTCAGAAATACAAGTTTGAGTCCCAGCACTGCCACTGACTCTCTGTATGAGCATGTTGGAGTCAGCTTCCTTCCTGGTCTGTAAAACAGGGGTAAGAGTTCTGTCTTGTCTGCTTAAATTAGAAAGTCTTTCAGGGCAGGGACTGTCTGGGCACCTGGTACAGGCATACTGTATTATTGGGCCTGGGATCTTGGTTGGAGCCAGGCTGCATTCTTGTAAGGCCAGCAACCAGATGGTCAAATGGTTTCCCCTAACCTAGATGCTCCTCTGAGTTTCTCTAAGGTTCATGTTGTTTTCCAAGCTCTCGTTTCCAGGAAGAAAACAGGTAAAGTGTGTGTGTAAGAGAATCATAATGGTCCCTCTCGGCCTTTCCATCTATGAATCTATGCATGTGCTGCTGATTCCCAGAAACTCTGAACCCCTCGGCGTCCTCATACCCAGAGGTGCCATCTGTCTCCAACACCTGGAGAGGGAACAAAGCCTATTTTCTGTTGCCTTTCCCACAACTCCCTTGACTCTCATTAAAATTCTCCCGACGGCATCCAGATTTCTCAGTGCACTGTATCTCAAAGCTTCCCAGAGGGATCTGCTTTTTTGTGGCCACAGAAGTTTGTTTTTTTTCATAATAATAATACGTAGCACTTATCAACACTTAGGCACTTCGTCAGTGTCCCTGAGAGCTAGACAGACCCTGCTTTTCACACAGACACCCTGACACTGATAAAATGGGTGTTACATTTTATTATACATGTTGCAGGGCTGCAGGTGTGCTCTATGGGTGCCCTACAACATGTATAATAAAATGTAACACCCATTTTTATCCGTGTTAAGAATGTCTGTGTGAAAAGGGCCACAGACCCAGAGAGCTTAAAAGGCCTGTTGGAAACTACAATGGGAAGACAAAGTTAGGATTGGGCAGCTCCTGATTTGACTTGCTCTCACCTTAAAGCTGGAAATAGCACCCATGAGTCCTGACTTCCAGTCCTCTGTGCTCCAAGCCCCTAGACCAGAGGTTTCCAAACTGTGGTTTGGGGTGTGTGTGTCATTCTATTCCAATTTTTTTATTTTTATCTCTTTGATGCTCTCTGAAGTTGTGGAATATTTAAGTCTCCAAATGGGGTTAACACAAGCAAAAAGCGTAGTCAGTGGCATAGCTAGATTGGAATGGGCCCTAGTGTAGATGCAATGGGCCCCACTCCCTCCCAGAGAAAGGGAGCGTGACACCCCCCCCACCCCCACCCCCGGCTCAAGGGGCCCAGTACAGCCGCACGGCTGCCTGTCCATATTAGAGCTGTCCCATTGGAACCTGTAGTGCCCCTTCTACAGCTGGGAACAGAACCAAGAGGGCGTTTATAGACGATCCCGCTTACAAGCGGGATCGCTAAACGCCGTGTTCCCCCGCCGTGGCGTCTCTCCGTGCCGTGTCTGATGTTCAGACACGGCGGAGTGCGAGTGCGCATGCGCGCCCTTCTGCGCATGCGCACTCTCGCACGGGACCAGGAAGTGCGGCGTAAAGCCGGCACTCCGGGAATCCGCGTCGGAGGGGGCAGGATCGCCTGCCCCCTCCGACGCGGATTAAAAAGCAGCCCAGGCATATAGACGAGCGGCAAGAAAGGCGGCTGATCAAAGGATCAGCCGCCTTTTTTGTCTCGTCTATAAACGCCCAGAGTCTGATTCCCAGACCACACTCCCCCTCCTAGAGCTGGGAGTAGAATCCAGAAGTTCTGAATTGCAGTTCCCTCCTCACCTTGCTATCACTATTGCTGGATGTACTGATTAAAAAGCAGCCCAGGCATATAGACGAGCGGCAAGAAAGGCGGCTGATCAAAGGATCAGCCGCCTTTTTTGTCTCGTCTATAAACGCCCAGAGTCTGATTCCCAGACCACACTCCCCCTCCTAGAGCTGGGAGTAGAATCCAGAAGTTCTGAATTGCAGTTCCCTCCTCACCTTGCTATCACTATTGCTGGATGTACTGATTCAAGCACTGCACTGGAATTCAGGGTGTCTGGCTTCTGTTCCTGGCTTTGCAAGAGGACGCAGGAACGTCAGGATCTTGTGGGTTGTAGGCCAGGAGGCTCTTAGACAGGATTCAAATTCTAATCCCAGCTCTGGAAGGCAAAAAAGAGGGTCTAGTGGTTAGAGTGGGACATCTGACATTAAGGACTCCTGGGTTCTACTTGTTACTCTGGGAGGGGTGTGTGAGGGCAAAGAGTAGGGACTAGGAGTTAAATGAGTCACCCCTGCCTGAGTTCTTCCCCATTCTGCGCAGTTGGGATAATACTGTGAATCCTATTTGCTGGAATGTGCCAGGAGAATATGGGGATGGCCGGATCAATTCTCATGCAAAGGCCCTAGGTGACCTTACTGCCTTTCCCAGAGCCCCTTGCTCCTTCGGTCCAAGTTGGGGGAACACAATGCATCATGGGCAGTTTATCAGAGCTCATAAAGCTCTTTCCATCCGGCTGCGATAACAGTTTAACAGCCACGAGGAAGAACTTTTACTGCCCAGACATTAAACATTTTTAGCCTAATTATTTAAATAGTAAAAAAAATGTCCTTTGATGTTTAAAGCAGCATTAATGGGGGATGATAATTGCTGGCATTTCGACAGGGCCTCCCATCCTAGAGAATCCCTTTATAGCCTGTATCTGTACCGATAGCTTCACGCACAACACTCCCACCACTGTTCTAGGCTTCTAGGGACTGATGCAGGCCAGCTCATGAGAATGGACTGGATCGTGCCTCCTGTGTAGGAGGCATGAGTAGCTCTCTCCTTGGGGGTGGGGACTCAAGGTGAGGTCCTGATAGTGGAGGGGGAGAGAAGCATGTGGCATGCAGGTGGCTGCCAGTAGAAGGGGCAGATAGTTTGGGGAACGGGCCCCGTAGGGTTCCTGCAACAGGTAAACGGGCTTAAGGGATGGGATGGTGCTTGGAGGCGTTTGAGGAAAGCAGGCCGGTAGCATAGCTTGGATCAAGAAGAATTCTTGGTGGAGTGTAAGCTGGTGGGCAGGCTGTGAGGGTTTGGAGGTTTCCCGGCAGCAAAAGAGAGAAGCATCTTTGGCAACACAGGTCACATCTGGGGATTGGAGACTGGCTGGGGGGGGGGAGGAAGATGGGTGATGTGGAGTTTAGTCTGGAGGTGAAGACTCACCCAGGGCAGAAGCAAAGGGGTAGTAGGGTTGCCACCTCTTGCATTTTGACCTTGTGACTCCCATAGGCCAGAATGGGAGTCTTGTCAAACTGCGAGAATTGGGAATCCTAAGAGCCCAGGGAGCCCAGGCTGGTGTGGGGACCTTGGGGGGTTCTTGTCAGTGGGGCAGGCTGGTGGCATGGAGCCACAACCAGCTGGAATGCTTGGGGAACTGGGCAAGTGGGCAGTGTGGGAATCTCCACACAGGAGTCCCACCCTGTCCTCTCTCTCACTGTAGGGAGCCCTTCCTGCTTCCCCAAGCCAGAGTGAGCTCCCACCTGCCCCGCTGGTTCCCAAGAATGATCTCTTTGGGAAGAAGCCAGTTCCCTTGGGAACCAGTCTATGGAGCAGCCAGAGCCCTGGGGCACTGGTGTGCTTGGCCAAGGGCACCAGGCCAAGGGGGTGGGTCAGATCTGCCTACTAGGAGTCAGTGCTGGGGTAAGCTGGTTAGGACAGAGGCGCTTTGCCTCACTCCCTGTTGCTGTGAGCCCTGTCTGCTTCCCAGCCTGTTCCCCATCCCGACACAACCCATCTCCTCCCACTGCAGGCTGGGAACTGGCCATGCAGCAGGAGAACCTGGCTTTGAGCCCAGAGTAGTGTCTGCTGCAGTGGGGAGGAACGTTCCTTCTGGCATTTGGGGGAGGGGGGTAGCAAAGGAAGAGTTCTGGGGGGGCTGACCTTTGGGAAATTATTGGAGAGTGGAGGACAGGCCCTTTTCTTCCTAGGATCTGGTCACTGGTCAAAGGAGCTGTCTGTCTCAGGCGGGTTAAAGAATGGGCAGGCCAGGGGTCACTGGTCCATCTGGCTAGTGGCCACTCGTTAGGAAAACTGGCTCTGGCTTTTAGGGAGTGGGATATAGGAGTGAGTGCAGCTACTAGAAGCTATTATCATCTTTTGGTGCTGTTGTGTGATTTGACTGTGTCTCAGTCAGGGTTGGATTCACTTTTATTTTATTTATTGATTTGTTCCGTAGCTAACAGACTCAGGGTGGTTACTCCGCTCCCTCCCACCCAACTTTCAAATCCCTCCTGAAAACCCAGCTCTTCCGTCAGCCCTAGCTTGTCATGCGTGAAACTGTGTCATCTTCCCTCTCGCTCAGAATCTAGTTCCCTGTAACTAGATACACGTGCACCTGCAACTTCTCAGCCTCATGAATGTACTCTTGTCTCTCCCAATATTTCCCTCTCCCTTGTCTCTTAGATTGTAAGCCCCATAGAGGTAGAGACCTGTTCGTAACTATTGACTGTACAGGGCCAGGTACCTTGCTGGTGCTATAATAATTAATAATTAATAATACAGTGCAGCTCGAGGAATCCCCATGCTTGGGACCAATCAGTGTGTGTGCAAATTTGTCTACCCTACGTCTCATTAGAAATCATGAAATCTAATTGTTATGGTTTAAATGCATACGGCAATGAAATTATTAATTATTAATTATTAACAAGCCAATTCCCCTTGAGTACCCTGGTTTTTAGGGAAGAGTAGGTAGGTTGGTGTCAGGCCTGAGTGGGGGTGGGGGGAAGCGTATGTGTGTCTGTGCAAATTAGGCCTTAGCTGGAAGCCCCCACAGGTATCAGTCTGACCCTGATCTCGGCCACGTTGCCAACAGGACAGTTACCCAGGGCCTAGGCTCAGGTGGCCACCTAGGGCACCAATTTGAAGGGGGTGACCCTCCTGCTCCGGATCACCGGCAATAAACTCTGCGCTGGATGGGACAGGAAAGGTGTCCCTTTCAACTTGCTGCCCTAGGCAGCCTTGCCAATAAGCTCTGCGCTGGATCAGGGGTGGGAGGAGAGGCACCCCCTAGGTGACTTGTCTTCACCCCTCAATCCAGCTTCTGATGCTGCTATCTCTCCTGCCCCTAATCCAGCTGTTGACACCGCTTTTCCTGCAAGTTGAAGTGGGCCCCGATCCAGCTGCTACCGCCACCACTTGTAAGCTCTGTGGCTGGATTGGGGCTGGGAGGCAGGGTGGAGTAAAGCTACCAGCCCTCAGTGCCCGAGAAGCAGGCTGTGCATGTGTGTGTTGCGTGCTAGGGGTGTGCACACGGGGGCTATGTGTAACATGTGCATGAGTTGCATGCAAGGTTCGCGATGTGTGTGCTGGTTGTGTGAGAAGCTCGCACACAGGAGTTTGCCTAGGGCAGCAAAAACCCTTGCACCGACCCTGCAGTTACCCACATCACAGCTGGCACTAGCACTAATCCTTGCCAGCCACCTCTGTGGAGAAGTGGATTGAGTTCCCCTCTGCAGCAAAGGGAAGCCCTATTGGGATGGGTCTGCATGCATGCGGTGAGCTTTGCCTCCATTCTCCTGACTCACAACTTTAATCACCAGTGGCTGCTGAGTGGCGTGTTTGACCGGCTGTTAACTCAAAGGAATAAAAAAAAAACCTGTGGGGCAGCAAGAAGGGGAGATGCTTAGATTTTGCCATGCGAAAATGTCTCCTGGACCCCTGTTTTAATGACTGAGCCCTTCCTGATCATGGGTGTTATTGTGGTGTGTGTACGCTCTGACAAAGGCCATCATCTGGGAATTTGGTGACGTGTCTGCAAGGTGTGAGCTGTAGGATGTAACGCTGAGCTGTGAATGAATGACATAGGTAAGGCTGTAGTGGGTCAGGACAGGTTATAGGGGCAGGGAGTTAGGGTTGTTATGTTTTGCCTTTGATTTGGGGAGGTGAACGAAGGGTCTAGCCACAGCGATTAACAGAAAGGAGCTGGGCCAGTAGTGGGGTTAGTCAATCTGGGTAGTCAGGATTCCGTTAGTAAATATCTCCCAATACTTTGAGTGGCCAAAGAGGGACAAGCTCCACCCACTTGGCCAATAAACTCTGCCCCTCAGTGAATAAGCTCCACCTCCCACACTTATTAGCACATGCACCCTTCCCAACATTTATCATCTCCCCATTTTGTTCTCTCTAGGGCTTTTCCTGGGAGGCAAGTGGGAAAGAGGTGCCTGAGCCTTTGTCTGCCTTCCTCTCTCTCCCAAAAGAGGGGCAGTGGGATTCAACACCCAAAGAGGGTGGACCGTCCCTCCTAAATAGGGACTGTTGAGAAGTATGTTAGTAGGTTACGGCGGAGGCTGGGCCGGGCTTCACCTGGGAGTCGGAAGGTAGTGAATCTATCCCTGTGTCTGAGGTGGGAGTAGGACCTATTGAACTGTAGGGGGATGGCTGGAGGAAGCTATGAGTTAGGGCTGCCCGGGTTCTACTCATATCTCTGGGTAAGGAGTGCAGCCTAGTGGCTAGAGCAGAAAGGCTGTGAGCCACGACTCCTCCTGGGTCTCACCCCTGAATGTGGGAAGTGAAAAGGGCTTAATAAGTGAGAGAAGGGGCTTCTTGAGAGTCAGGACTCCAGGGTTCTGTTCCCAATTCTGATTCGCTCTCTGTTTCTGTGCCTCAGTTTCCCTCTCTGTATAGTGGGTGCCTCCCTAGGTATCTGTGTTTTTTAGGGTGAAAACAGACATAACACTAACTCCACTTTAACATTTCTTATGCATGCGGCAGGGCTGCATAGGGCACCAATGTGCACCATGCATAAGAAACGTTCAAGCGGGGTTAAATTGGAGTTAGCCTTATGTCTGTTTTCACCCTTATATAGTGCATGTTTGTAAAGTGTCCCGGTCTTCATGGTGAAAGGCAAATCAGTGTCCTCCGGCTGCAGGTGAATTGTACCAGGTCTGTCAGCTCCCCCCGCCCCGTCTGCGATGCTCCTAGCCAAATTCTGCCCCCCGGTGTTTGGACCCTATTGCCCAATGCACATTATCAAGCAGCAAAGAGCCACGTGTGTTATATCCATCTCCAGGGAGCACTAAGCTCCAGTTTGCAGCCCGAGTGGGAACAAAGTCGGGGGGAGGGGGGAGGCCGGACTGTCCCTTTAAAACCCCTCCCTTCTTCTCCCGCATGGGACTTGTAAACAGTTGCCTCCTTCCTTTTGCAGGCCCCTCCCTCCTGCCATTGGCCCATCCCCTTGCATCTCATTAGCATAGATTAACGCTGGGGGAGCCCGAGTGCAGGTGCAGCGAGGGAGAGAGCGCGGAGGGAGGGTTGGAGGCACCATGCATTCTGCAAGCGGCAGCCGGGATTTGGCTTTGGTGGCTGGGATTTTATTGCTCTGGGGTGTCGCCGGCAAAGGTAAGAGGGGATGCGTGGTGAGGGATCGGGGCCCTGAGCAGCCCCGGGGGAAGGCAGGTGTGAAAGCGCTGGGAGGGTACCAGCCGCTTGTCCTCTGTGGCTCCTGCAGAAAGACGGGCGCTCCGGGGGAATGTCATCGATCTGGGAACCGTTCCCCTCCTTCGGATGCAGGCAGCTCCCCTCCCCTGCTGCACCTGACCCAGCCCGCGGCTGCCCTCGGCGATGACTCTCAGGGTGAAGCCGCAACTGGGGGGGGGGGCGCAGGGAATCATTCCCTTTGCGATTGTGCTTGTGCCCGACGGGGATTGGGGTGCCCGGAGCAGCCTCCTCTGGGATAGAGGGCTTGATTGAATTCCCATCCCCCATTTTCGCCTGCATTGTGTGACCCTAATATTTGCAGCTGCTGCTGCTGCAGGAGAGGGGTGTGTGAGTCTAGGGGGAACAATGGCATCGCTCCCCACCCCCCTTCCTTCTCTGTCACTCTGCAGTGAGGCTGCTGCTTTGCTTTGTTCGAGTCTTTTTTATGATTATTTATGATTATTTGTCTGTGTCGCTGCGTGGGCCGATTGGTGGCCTTCCCCACGGTCCCTTTCACAGGAACCCCCCCATTGGCATTTGCTGTGGGTCCTTTTTACAGTCGATTGGGGATCGATTAATGCCACCCACCCCGCGGGCCCCCAACTCATGCTATCTCTGCAACTTGCTTTCCAACCCATGAATATTGAAGGGAAAGGGGGTGGCTGCAGAATTAATGGCCCACGTCATATTCATTATATGGGTGGGGAAGTAGTTGTGTCTCTATCTGCCCCTCACTTGCACCCCATTTTGTGTTGCTACCCCAATATTAAAAGCTTACATTTATTGGGGGGGCTCTGACCATTTCTTTTTTTTCTTTTCTTTTCATTTTCCAAACAACCCGCTGCTCCGAAAAGGGGGTCAAAACAGCTACATCATCTGTACCTCCCCCCCCCCCC
>QEPC01012618.1:267784-280191 GCA_003113815.1 Sphenodon punctatus | reverse complement strand
CCCCCCCCCCCCCCCCCCCCCCGCCTTTATCCTTTGCAGCTGTATCCCTGCTCAAGGATGCAATTATGGTGGCGGGAGAAGGCTTGGGATGATGAATCAAGCTTGGCATTGTGCAAATGGGGCTTGGGGGAGGGAGTGATGTTGTGTTTTGGGTGACAATTTCACGCCATTCTTACCCGTCTCTAAGGGCTGATCTACACACTGCTCTTGCACTGGCAAACACTGCTCTTTCACTGGCAAATCTGCTCTCAAATCAGTTCAGAATTAATCCATTTCACTGGCATGCGGAAACAGAAAACAAGTACAGGGGTTGGGGGCGGAGTGGGATGGGTGACTTGAATCTAACATCAAACAATCCAGGCATCCTGTGTCTGTGGCCCCAGAAGTGGCGTTTCTCTGTGCCACCTTTGGCAGGACTTTCCAGTTTTTTGAGTCCCGTTCAGGAGACCTGGTTTGTTACTGAGTGGGTGACAACCACCCCGTCATCTCTACCCATTACACGTCTTAAGGGAAAGGCAGTGACCCTTTTCACTCCCGGAGACCACTTTGTAAATTAGTATAAGCACCAAGGGTCACATAAAGGTTGGGGATGGAGGTGACTAAGGGGTATATGCTCAGGAAAAAGAGAATCCAGACTAGATCATGGATCTGTACCATGGGTCTCTCTGTCCCCTATCCTTGTGTGCATGCCCTCATCCCTGCTTGCTTAACTGTAGTTCAGTTTTTTAGTGCTTGGGGGTAGGAACTGAATCCAGGGCCAGATACAGGAGCTGGAAAGGGACCACATTTGGCCCCTGGGACTGAGGTTCCCCATCCCGTTTTCGGTTTCTGACCTTCCAATATTCTTTAGCCATACCTGTGTGCCACTAAAGTGTGGGTGTTTTTAAATGAGATGCTACCCCGCATGGCCACCCAGGAGCTATTTATCCGACTGCCCATCTGAAGGCAGAGCGGGTGGGATGCAAGCTCCCATGAGCCACTACGCCGCACTGCTGAGAAATCCGGAGTGTGCCGTGCCGGGCAAGCCAAAAAGGTCTGTGGCCATTGGTGACGGCGGAGTCCCATCCCATATGAACGAGGGAAGCTAGCCACGCCGGCAAACAGGGCTGCCGTTCCGTGGGGGAAGTGGCCTTTGCCAGTCGCAGGAACTGTCTGGGGAGGCCCAGGACCTCCCCAGGGGCGACCCTCGCAAAGGCCAGCCTAGTGCCCCTCGCCCCTGGTCCATGACAGGGGGAATGTGTGGCAGCTGCCTCTGTGGCCAACCTGGGAGCGGCCTGTTAGAACCACTTCCCACGCTCTCCACCAGAGTGGGTGCCGCACCGTGGCCATGGACAAAGCCGTGCTCATTGAAAAACAGCCTAAGTGTGAGTCGGGATTAAAATAATTCATCTGAACACCCTTCGTGACTTTCCATTGTTCACACAGCTCTCTTATTGTTTCAAACCATTTTCCACCCAGTGGGGCTGGGGAATTCTAAAAGATCACAAAAGCAGTTTCATTTTTGATTATGAAAGTCCATCCAGGACTCTCTTCTCCTTTCAGCCCGGAAGCCCTTCACTAATTCCGTTAGATTTTTTGTTGTTGTTGTTGTTGTCAAGTAGGTTGGGGGAGGGAACGGGAACAGGAGGGGGAAAACCATACGTTGATGTGGTTTTCTTTCTCACTAACTAACCAACTGTATCCAAAGGGGGGGGGGAGAGCCATTACAGCAACAGGGAGGGGAAGAAAAAAACTCAACTTCAGTGATAGAAGGACATTTGAAAGGCAGCAGCCGCCCTGCCTGCTCAGTGAAAGGGGTAGCTCAGCTGAGATGCAAGATGCATTTGAAATTGGAAGGGTGGGGGGAGGTGTGCAGCCAGCGATGATGATTTAAAAGGGGCTGTGGGGGAGAGCGAAGGGAAGGTGGATCCCATTGAAAAATAGAAAGGGATGGGAGTCCTCCTTGACTTTAATTTTTGTGACTTGCAATGAACTCCCTCCTTCTCTTATCGGAGTCAGCAGGTCCAGGCTCTGGGTAATTGCATTCCTTTTTAATCAATAGCGGGAGTAAATCTGCTTTCTAGGTCAGCAAGGGGGTGTCTCATCGCACCCCCCCTCGCTCATTTCCCTACCTATCAAAGTGGCTGATTTGATTGATGAGCAGCCTCCCCCCCCCCCCCTTTCCCCACCAACCCCTTCTCATTAGCGTGTGGATTAAGGCTTCTCTTTCGATATTCCCAGGCTGCAAGTATGTTTCCAAAATCTTGCAGAAGGGAACAGTGTATGGGGCCTTTTATGCAAATGAGCCAGGGTCTGTGCCTACAAAACGCTCTCTCTGTTCGACGCCAGAATTAATTGTCGGGAGGATTTTTAGAAAGCTACGTTTCTTAATGCAGAAAACAGCTTCAATGGGATTGGGCTGTGGTATTTCTTTCTTTTTTTTCCCCCTCGCTGAAACGGTTGGATTTTGCATCCTATTACTTTGGCTCCGCGCTTTCAGATTATCCCTTCTGTGTCGTGCTCATTATCCATTGATAATTTGGGTTTTACAGCAGATCCACAGGAGAAATCAACCTCATTCCCTTTTCCCTCTTGCAGTTGCATTCCTTGCTGGATGTGGGGCCCTCATCAGCATGGTATCTGAGCCCCTTGCAAGCTCACAGCCTCCTTCCCTCATGCAGTTGGGTGATAACTGTTATCCCCATTTTACGGAGGGGTCAAATGCAGTTCAGAGTGACCGACTTGCTCAAGTTCACACGGGGAGCGTATGGCAGAATGTGGGATCAAGTCAGGCTTTTGTAGTCCCGTCACTGCAAAGCCAGCCTTTTTTTTCTTTTCTTTTCTGGTTCTCATTGATTCCATTTTAACTAGGATCCTGCACAACCTAAGTGAGGGTAGGGTCATTGCTGGTCACTCCCCCGCATTTTTCTGGTGCTGCTTATAGCCCAGCCACCAGGCACTGCATCTTCACAGAGTAAGAGACAACCTCTGCCCCTAAGCAACCATAATCTAAATAGGTAAAGGGTGGGCGGGGAAGCAGAGGTGCAGAAAGGGGAAGGGATTTGCCCAAGGTCATAGAGAGAGTAAGTGGCAGAGCTGAGAACAGAACCCCAGCCTCCTGAGTTGCGTTTCAGTGACTTGTGTGTTAGACTGTATTGCAGGTTTGGGGAACTGTTTCCCTCTCAGGGGCCACTTTGAAAATTAGTACGAGCTCCAAGGGTTGCATAGAAGCTGAAGTGAGGGAAGAGGAGGAGCCAGATCATGGATCTGATGGTCAGGAAGAGGAGCCAGACCATGGAACTGATGGTCAGGAAGAGGAGCCAGACCATGGATCTGTGGCACAGACCTGTTCCCTCTCCTTGTGTGCCTGCCCTCATCTCTGCTCCCTTCCTCTGAGCTCAGTCTTTCAGTGCTTGGCGGTAGGAACTGGATCCAAGAACTGGAAAGGGGTCAAATAAAAACTCGTTACAGGATGTATTTGGCTCTGAGGTTCGCTGTTTTTGCTCGGCAGTCGGCCCCAGTATGAATGCTGGTTAGAAGAGGGCAGAGCTGGGAGTAGCTGACCTGAGGTGGCTGGGGCAGGGATGCTGCACAGGTGCTGCGTTTAGGGACGGTTTGGGCTGTGGGTTTCCTTTTGGCCAAGCTGGCTTCAGCTGGGCTTTTCTCAGAGCCCTGGTGCATCTGTGATTTGGATCAGTGGCTCCATTTCTGCCCTGCACAGCAAGCTGTTTGCTCCTTCCTTGTCCTCCTTTGCTTGAGTAGCCCAAAGGCAACCACGGATCATGGTTTGGCAGCGGCCGATCGAACTATGGACTGGAATGTTCCGGGAGATTGGGCAAGAGATCAATCTCTCCCCCCCACCCCCCAATTTATTGTAACACTCCGACAAGCACTTTTTTTCCTTTTAAAAAAAACCAAAAAACCCATTCGCTTCTCTCTTCAGTTTCAGCGGCATCTTGCTTTCTCCCCGCTCTGGAAAGCGGTGGCATCTGTTTCTCCCATAAATCCCTGTGGCCTGAGGAAGCCTCAGCTCCTGGTGCTGATAGCAATTAGCAGTGGCTGGGCAGGAGCAACCAGCCAAGAAGGAGGCGGCACCACTGAGCTCTTTAAACATGCAGCTCACTCCTTGCCTCTGGCCTTCCATTCAGAAAATAATAAAATCCCCTTGGAAGCACGCGGGGCGGAGCGGGATGCGGAGAAGAGAGCAAGGTCACCTGGTTGGGAAGGGGGTTGGGCCTGCCTGATTGGCGCGACCGGATGGGGCTTTAGATTGGATCAGGAATCAAATAGTGCATTTTGTGCTGGATAACCGGGGGCTGGGAGTAGGGTTGCCATGAATGCGTATTTTCCCAGGACACTTATGGAAAACATATGTTGCAAGGCGGTGCCGATGCAGGCCCTGCAACATGCATTTTTCATTAGTGTCCTGGAAAAATGGGCCTATATGGCGGCCCTAGTGGGGAGCCTGTTCAGGGGAGGGTTATATTCATTTCCTGGTGGGGGCAAGGGCTCTCCGTCTAACAGGCAGGACCTAGCTAAAAGCAGGCGATGTGGGGGTTGTTTATGCAGAGAGGACGGGGCAGATTCCAGAGGCCCATGGAAGGGGCAGTGTCGAGACCTGATGATCCGTCTTGCCTTATATGACCAGCCCTTGCATTGGTGGCCTCTGCTCTGACCCTTGGGACTCTGCTTGACCTGACCCACATCCCAGTGAAAAGAATAGATTATCCTGGAAAGCCCCTTCTCCTCCAGCTTCCCCTGGAGTCTCTTCCCTTTGCTGGGGGGAGTTTCCCAGTTCTCCCCGCTAGGCAGGCATTCCACCAGGTGTGTCTGCTGCCAGCTGCCGTGCCTGATACCTGATCTTCCGGGCAGCAGGTTAAAGCGCTGTCAGGGGAGATGTGGGAAGGCTTCCCCCTGTCACAAGGATGACGCAAGCGGGAGTAGCCGCCTGGCTCATCTGCCAACCCCACTGGATCCAGCACTTCATCACCATCCAGATATTAAAGAGCAGCATTAATGAAGAGGCAGGAGCCAAAGAGCCCATCAGGCCTCCAGGGCTGCCAACAGGAAGCCCTGCTCTAAGCACTAGACCCCACACTCCTCCTAGAGAGCCAGAAATCCTGACTCTCGGCCCCTCCTGTTCTAAACCACTAGACCCACTTTCCACCAGTTCCCTATTTTCCCGATCTCTGCAGTGACACGCTCTTCTCCCGCCGTTCCTGTTGCTGTGACTAATTGTTTCCCCCCCTATTATCCAGACTAAGCATTCCTTTCCGTAGCTCAGAGCCCGTTGCTGCCTCCGGAGCTCCCTCTCCCGGGACGGCATGCGACTGGTTCTTCCCTCCTACAGGCAGTCAGCGATGCAAGGTGGAGCGACCGGAGAGTCCACCAGGAGGGCTAATTATTGCATACTCATGGGGTATTTACCCATTTCATCCCCACGGATTCGCTCCAGCTGCACCCTGGGGTATAGAGAACTGGATCCAGAGCCACCGCTGCAGCTCGCCGGGGAGTGCGGAAGGACTGGGGCTGCATTTAGCAGAGACAGACTAGTAGTAATTAGCCACACTAAATCCATGCTTCCCAAAGCACTTCACAGGCTGCGTGGACAGACAGGGATCACTTGCCTGGTGCTGAGATGCGGTTGCTTCTGAGGCGCGGCGGCTGTGCGGGGTCCCTTGCCCCTTAGCCGGTGTTGCGGCTGCCTCTGGGCTGTGGCGGGGCAGTCGTTTCTTCCGGGATCCTTTACCCAGTGCTAGGATGCAGCTGCTTTGGTGTGGGGCAGCTTTTTATCCAGAGATCCTGGCCCTGGGATTCAGCTGCCTCTGGGGCGAGGCATAGAGGCTGTTTCTGCGGGGATGTACCCTAGCAACTGCACTGGGGTCGGAGCCAGCCCTCTTGCCGAGGTCCCACACTCTTAATTTTTCCTGCCTCTCTCTGCTGAGTTCCTTCCCAGGCCTGAGGCAGCCACACTGCAGTGGATCTCCTCCTCTGCCCTGCTAAGTGCCGCCATGCCTAAACCAGCTAATCAGCAGATTGACGCTGCTGTAGTGGGTTCCAGCCCTGGTGTGGTCTGGGTGATAAGAGCGAATGGTCCCTTTGGCTCCGAGCGTTCACGTTTCCCAATGGTCTCAAGTCGCTGTCTCTGTAGCTCCTGCCTGGTGTGAACAATAGGCCCCAAACTCTACAGCTGCCTCATTGAGGTGTTGCCCATCTGCTCCATGAGCTGCAGGCTGTTTGCGGTACCCACTCTGGCCTGGGCAACTTCCAGCTAGCTGCCGCCCTGGCGGATCAGGCTCATTACTGATGGACCCCAGGGCCTGACAGTCCAGGACATTATTTTTTAAATGAGCTGTTTTGATTTGGGATGTTGGAGGAAAAATAATGATTATTCTGAGATGAGAGAGCACTGGTCCAAGTATGAGGACACCTGGTCTTTATTCCAAGCTCTTGGATGGAATTGAGGATTAGGGGTTAGACGAGAAAGGTGGTGCTGGGAATCTCTTCCCAGCTCTGGGAGGGGAGTGGGGTCTAGTGGTTAGAGTAGGATGTCCTGGGAATGGTACCCTTGGGTTCTGTTCCCAGCTCTGGGAGGGGAGGAGGGTTTAGTGAGTTTGGAGCTGGATAGTACTTCGATTCCAGGGCTTCTGGGTTCTGTTCCCAGCTCCAGGAGGGGGCGGGGGTGTCAGGTCTAGTGGTTAGGGCAGCAGGGCTGGGAATCAGGCATTCTGAGTTGTATTCCTGGCTTTGCCACTGAGTTGCTGTATGTCCCTTGTGCTGCCTCTGCTTCCGGGTCTCCTAAGCTATCGATTCAGAAGGATGATGTGATAAGGGATCCTCACCTTGCTGGAGAGTGAGGCCTGATCATCCATTCCCTAGGAAGAGGCCGTGTCCTTTCCCATCTGTACCTGCAGGGAATTGCAGGCACAGCTGGAGCACTCTACAAGCCAGCTGAGGGATATAGGGGATGTTCTCATGTAAAGTGGGAACCGATGCCCTCTCCGGGCTACTTTGAAAGTTAGAGCTGGGAAATGGGAGCACTTGACGGGTGCACTCAGGAAGATGATGGTCCAGATCGTGGAATTGTGCCATGGATTTGCCCCCTGTCCTTGTGTGCGTGCCTTGATCTCCGCTTCCTTAACCTGAGCTCATTTTTTCAGAGGCACCTCAGGTGCCAGTGCAGGCCCTGCAACATGTATTTTTCATAAGTGCGCCTTAAAAATGTGAATCGGTGGCAACCTTTCTTGGGGGTAGGAGCTAGATCCAGGAACTGGAAAGGGGGCCACATAAAAATTAGCCCCCGGCTGCATTTAGCCTCCAGGTCTGAGGCTCTCTGCCCCTAGTATAGGCCTTTCCACTCTAGGGGATGCCGATGCCAGCCGGGTTCCAAGAGTGGGTAGGAAAGAAACCTGCATTGCCGAGGTGTGGGGCGGGGTGGAAAGGGAATGGAGTCTTTCTTCTCCAGGGGGAGCTAGTTCTAAGTTAGATGGTAGTAGGAGGCATCCTTCCCTTCAGTCTGTTCCGTGACCTCCAAGTCTGCTGGGTCACGGGCCAGTGCCTTGCAAGGGGAATTCCCGGAGGTAGTCGCTAGCTGTCTCCCTCGCCAACAGCCGTAACAGAGAGGTCAAGGGCCCAAAGACTGGGCTTTGGTCTGGAGGGAGCCTCCAGAGGTGCGGCACCTTGGTGGGAGCTGTGAATGAGGGTACACAAAAGCCTCAAGCCCGGGCATGGTGGATCCCATTCACTTAGGCTTGCCATACGGGCACATTTTTTCCCAGGACAGTTATGAAAAATACATGTTGCAGGGCTGGCATTGGCACCAGTGCAGGGCCGGCAAGATGTATTTTTTCATAAGTGTCCTGAAAAAAATATGCATATTTTGCAACCCTACATCTGCTCTCTACTGCTACTAATCAGTTCTATAGCGCTACTAGGCATATTTCTGTTCTCTTAACAGCCCTGAAGTTAGGGGGAGTTGGGGGTTTGCGCTGAGCTAAGAGGTAAGGGGAATGCCAAGCAATGCCAAGCTACCGATGGCAGCATCCTGCACAAATCATCATTCCTGCTCAGCAGGTGGGGTGCAGAGCCTGGGAATGCTTCCATGTTAGGGGAGGGTGGGGGGTGGGGTAGAGAAAGACAGGGGCTCCCGCCTCCGCATGGGGGGCTCTCCTCCAGTGGGCGTCTTCTCGTCTCTTCTGTCTCTTTTGTTTGTTTCGAACCTGCAGAATCTTAATTGCTCCTCAGCTCTTCTCTCTGGTTTCTTTGTCTACCTGTCTCATTGTCTCCCTCCTCCTCTCCTTTCTTTCTCTCCTCTGAATCTTCCCGCTCCTCCTCCCCAGAGCCTACCCTGTCCCAGCAGTGACGAAGAGGAGATTCTGTAGGGCCTGGGAACCAGGACTCCTGGGTTCTGCTTTCAGCTCAGGAGGGGTCTAGGGGCTGCTATGCTGGGAGCCAGAGATTGAACTTCTGGTTTCTCTTCCTAGCTCTAGGAGGGGAGTGTGGGGGTCTAGTAATTAGAGCAGGAGTCAGAGTTTGGGGTAAGGTTGGCACCTATATGAAAAATACCTGTTGCAGGGCCTGCATTAGTGCCTTAGGCAGCACAACACGGGAGTCTTGGCTCCCAGTTCCCCCCATTCACTGACAGACGTATGCAGTCTAACCACCAGACTGAATCCTTCCTAAAACTGGGACTAGGACCCTGAATTTCTTAGGCAGCAGAACACATTGGTGCCTTAGGCACCTACAGGCCCTGCAACATGTATTTTCCGTAAGGGTTCCTTAAAACTGCATAGGTGGCAACCCTAGTGTGGGGGTGAAATTTGGGGTCCTATTCCCAGTTTTAGGAAGGCTTCAGTCCGGTGGTTAGACTGTGCGTACGTGTGTGAGTGACGGGGGGGGACTGGGAGCCAAGACCCCTCTGTTCTGCTGCCCCACGGCTGAGATGCCTCCCAGACGCAGGGTGAATGGAAGGCAGCTTGGAGTTGCAGGAACTTTGAGGCCCTTGGCATGTTTCTCTGTCTTTTTGCCTCCTCTCCTTCTGATCCCTGCTGCGAGCTGCCATCGCTCACGCTCTGATCCCTGTTTGTTTGCTGTTTTCTCTCTGCTTTTATCTCCTACATTCACTATCTTTCCCAAGTGGCGTCTCCTTTTTTTTATTTCCTGCCTCCTTCTCTCCCCATCTCACTTTGTCACTCACACTGCACCCTGTTATCCTTCCTGAACTGAACGTTTTCCCTTGGGCCTATTTTTCCCCTCAGGGGAAACTATCCTAGTTGGCGACTCCCCCCTATCCCAGTTTAACACACCAGTGCCCCTCCCCCCAATGGCAGTATATGACCTCTGCCTGAGGCAGTGGGCACCAGTGGATAGAGCACTGTCCCAGGGCAGAGAAATCTGGGTTCTGTTCTTGGCTTCACCACTGACTTGGTTGATCACCTCAGGCAAGAACTTTCCACTCTTTATCTCAATTTCCCCCCCATTTCTCACTGTGGCCTTTTTTAGACGGGCCACCGCAGGGTGGGTGGTCTGGGGGCGTGCCTCTGCGGGGGCAGTGCATGGGGGTGGGTGTACATGAGTGTACACTGGCGCACACCCATGGAGTACGTGGAGGTGGGTAGGCATGCGTGTTTTGCGGGAGCAAGTATGCACGCCCACCCACCCGCTGCCGCTGTACAAGCGAGAAACACCCACGTGTGCCCACGTGGTGGACCTATTCCAAGCGGCGTGGCAAGGGCCTCGGCTCAGACATCCTGACCCCGTACAAGCTCCATACTCCTCCTGGAATCCGCCTTCTGACTCTCCTTCACACCGTCAGGTAGGGTTGTCACCTATGCAGATATTAAGGAACACGTATTAAAAATACATGTTGCGGGGCCCGCATTGGCACCTACGGCGATCCTGCGGCCTAAGGCGCCAGTGCAAGCCCTGCAACATGTATTTTTTCATGTGTTCCTTAAAAATGTGCATCTCTGGCAGCCCTGCCTGATGGTGTGAAGGAGAGTCAGAAGGCAGATTCCAGGAGTATGGTGCTTGTGCTGGGTCAGGATGTCTGAGCTGAGGCCCTTGCCACACCGCTTGGGATAGGAAAAGGGAATTCAGACCATGGGCAGCCTATCGTAGTGTTGGGGCTTGGCATGAGCCTTGCTGGAGGGGCACGCCCGTCCACTCTCTCCTCCCAGTGCAGAGCACTTGGAGAGGACTAGGCTGCTGGTAGCTCTGATCCTCAAAAAATGTTCCACCCCCCAGCACAAGCTCCAGACATTGCAGTGACATTTGCACTGGCAGCGAAGTGCTTCAAGGAAAGGAGTTGCTGCCCCATCTTCAGAGCGCACTGTCCACGCAGGCTACATGAAGCATGCGTCGGTGGAGCGGAGTGCTATAATACTCCCCCACCGCCTGGGGGGTATTGCTCAATCCTGGAGCAGGGCAGACTGAGGAGAACCCCAAGATGTCACTAGAAGGCTGGGAGTGGGGTGTCCCGCTGTCAGGACAGGGCTGGGGGTTCTGCAGTGGCCAAGCCAGCACACTGCGTGTGTGTAATAGGCAGAGACCTGTGGACGTTTTATAATCCTCATTGCTGCCAATGGGGAAAACACAGGTCCCTGGTATTAGGGTAGCCCTGTCCTTGCAGGATCCAGCTCCAAACTCTCCACTCACTCCCTGGCTTCTTCCCCACTGTGCTTTTATTTGTTCCAAAGCTCAGTGCGTCAAGTTCTCCAATGCAAACTTCTGCAAACTGCATCCAAATATAAAGTAGCCTGCCTTCTCCCCACCCCCACTGAGTCACTTGAGCCGTGCTCCAGCAGCTAATTCAGTGCTGTTGGGTGATACTTCTGATTTACTCCTACGTGTTCTCCAAACAGAGTGCTAAACTAAAAGTGCGTGCTCCTGAAAAATCAGATGTACATACGCCCCTTCGGTTTGCATTTTGAAGTAACTTCATGTGAACACTTATCAATGTGAGAGTGATGATGACTTCAGTTCAGTGTCTCGTGGAGGAACTGACGCTGTACTACTTTGGCTTATCCCGTTTGAACGCTATCAAAGGGGAATACTTATTTTGATTTGAATTAAATCAAAGTAGTTACTTTGGTTTATACTGTTGGTCTGAATGCTAATCGAGTAGTTGCTGTTTCAGGAACTTTTGTTGACTGCATTTTCCTCCCCGTTGGCAATGGGGAAAACACTCTTGGTTACATTGGTTTTAATTAAATCAAAGCAGCTACTTCAGTTTATGCTGTTGGTGTGAATGCTCCCAAAACGGAGTAGTTACTTCAGTTTAATTAAATTGAAGTAGTTAATTTGGTTTATCTCTGTTTGTCGCAGTGTGGCCTTAGTCCTTGTTCTTGGGGAGGAAAGTTTCAAATAGCTCTGGGTGAACTTGTTCCTGGGTCAGGGGCGTAGCTTCCATTGAGCAAACCTGGTATAAAGTCAGGGGCCGCTAGGCACCAGGAGCTGCTGCCTGGCCCCGCAGGGGCAGAAGCAGCAGCAGAAAGCTGTTTGTAAATAAACAACTCCTCCGCACATGAGTGATCAGAAGGTTGTTGCCTTGTAAAGAAGGTTCTTCGAGATGGCATCGAACATTCTCACAACTGGGTTGTGCATGCTCACCGTATTCAAATAATAGACCACGTGATGGTCTCAAGCTCTAGTATAAAAAGCACTCTTCCCCCTCAGAGTGACCGTTCCTTCCAACCCTTTCTAGGAATATAAGAAAATTCCATGCAGGGCTGGAAGGGTGGGTGTTGTGAGAATGTTAGGAACCATCTCGAAGAACCGTGTTTTTGTTTACAAGGCAGCGACCTTCTGTTCTTCGAGTGGCTCCTCACAGCTCCGCTGGGTGGGGAGTCCGTGGGCAGGGTGTACACATGTCCGCACACACATCCCCACTCACCTACCACTCATCCACACCCATGGAGCAACCGCCGTTTCCCCCGGTTGCTCTGTGCGTGGGGACGAGTGGGGGGTGAGTGGGGATGCGTGTTAGGCGGGTGCGTGCACACACACCCATTCACTGCAGGCACATGCGCGCTGTGTCGTTCACACGGGGCTCCCCTACCCACGAACACACAGAAATCTGCGTGTTCATGGGTGGGAGAGGCCTGTGTAAAAAGGGCCACATTCTCACAACTGTCTTACTTATACTATCTTAGGTAGGAATTTCGGATGTAAAGCAATATCTGTTCTAGCTTGGAAAATCTGTAAATAATATGGTTCTGAGATTATTATGGCTGCTATTTCACTAACTCTTCTTAATGAAGTTATTGCTAACAGGAAAACTGTCTTTAAACCCCCCCACCCCATAACCAGTTCCCCATATAATCGATTCACGCTGCCCCGGGGGCGCAAATGAAATGGTTATGGGTGAGGGACAGTGTGAATTGATTATGGGGGCACAACTGAACTGGTTATATATATATATATATATA
>QEPC01012618.1:218531-242364 GCA_003113815.1 Sphenodon punctatus | reverse complement strand
CCTGCCCCCAGGAGACCCTAGTGCCCCCCACTTCAAACCACCTCCCCAGGAGACCCTGTTGCCCTATCTCCAATCCCTCTGTCCCACATGAGACTATTGCCCCCCCAGGTCAAACCCTCTCTCCCCATGAAATCCTATTGCCCCGCACCAATCCCTCTACCCCATGAGCCCCATATCCAATCCTTCTATCCCCATAAGACCTTATTGCCCCCACTCCAGCCCCTCTCCCCGTGAGACCCTAATGCCTCCCCACTCCAGTCCACCTGCCCCCAGGAGACCCTAGTGCCCCCCACTTCAAACCACCTCCCCAGGAGACCCTGTTGCCCTATCTCCAATCCCTCTATCCCACATGAGACTATTGCCCCCCATGTCAAACCCTCTCTCCCCATGAAATCCTATTGCCCCGCACCAATCCCACTACCCCATGAGCCCCATATCCAATCCTTCTATCCCCATAAGACCTTATTGCCCCCACTCCAGCCCCTCTCCCCGTGAGACCCTAATGCCCCCCCACTCCAGTCCTTCTACCCCTATGACACCTTATTGCCCCCACTCAAATCCCTCTGCCACGATGAGGCTCCGCCGGCCTCTGCTCTGACCCTCTGAGCCACTATAAGACTCTTGCCCTGATCCCTCCACCCTCCCATGAGACCCTATTAGTCATCCCCTCCAACCCTTTATGTCGCCGTGTGTTCCCTCATCCACTCCAGCCTGTCCCCTGTGCTAAAGCCTGAGGCCCGCCACCGCCTCCTGGACTGTGTAGATAGTACAGGCTGGCCCCATGGTGGCAGAGGCAGCTGTTTTGCCACCCCCCAGAGGGGTCATTTTCTGTCCCCCACCCCCTTAGCTCTGCTCCCGCCGCTGCCTGATTCCAACAGGTAGCATGGAAGCCAAGGAGCTAATGGCTGGGTGCCACGGGTATGCAAATGACGGTGGCCGGTCGCCATGGTGACGTGTGATTAGAGAGGGCTGAAGGGAATAAGAAGGGTAGGGGGTTGATTGTGAGGGAACTACAGGTTGGGAACCCCTTCTCCCCTGTGTGGTACAAGAGCAACTGCCACTCACAGGCGCACTCTGTCACCCTACACGTACACCCGGTGTCGTCTTCCAACCCTTCTCTGCTAGGGGAGCACAAGCCTGGGGAGGGGCGGGTGCTGTGGGGCGTGCTGGGTGGCTGGTGGCAGGAGGAAACGGGGGGTGTGGGGACCACAGGAGAAGACCCCCAGCAGTGGGGGGAGAATGGAAAGTGAGGGTGTTGGGGTGGGTGTTTCCAGTGACAGGAGGGGGGGGGGTGGGCTCCATGGGCGAAGGCGCCCAGCGGTGAGGGGAGGTGGGTGGTGTAGTGGCTGAAGGCCTGGGTGGAACGGAGGAGGGTGGCCACCTTGGAGTTTGACCCTAAGATTCCCGTAGGCCAATAGGGGAGTCTCGGGGTCAAACTGCAAAAAGGTGGCAACCCTCGGGGAAGGGTTCCCTGCAGGCTGGGGGGATGGGAGCGGTGGTTCTGGCAGTGGGGAGGGAGCTGGGCGGTGTAGGCCTGGAGGGAAAGTTCCAGGGAATGGGCCCCATCCATTGGCAATGAATGTCAAGGCCAGGGGTTCGGTCAGGTTGGGTTCTCAACAGCAGGGGAGGCAGGCCAGTCTGGGGAAGCTTCGGCTTGGATCGAGCCAGGCTCCTGGCTGGGGGCTGGTTGCCGTGCATTTTGTCCCCCAGTCCCCCTCTGCTCTATCCCTACAGAGGAGGCAGCTGCCTTCTGCCGTCTCAGCAGATTTAGGGATGGCTGGAGAGATGGAAGAGGAATCGCAGCGCATTGCGAGATCGGGTGGAGGCTGTCTGGGTGGGGAGGGGGCGGCAGCTGCCTGGGAAGCGGTGGAGAGAAGCTGTGTTTGGGGCAGGGGGGGCAGGCATGTGGGGGGGGTGTCAGTGGCTGTGCAGGATGTGGGTAGCCTCCCAGGTACCGCTTGTATTCTCCCCACATGCTGTTTCACCCACACTCCGGCCCAACCTGTGACTCTTTCTCCTCCTGCAGAAACAAACTGGGCTCCTTTACAAATACCCTCCTACGCCCGCCCTCCCAGTGCTAACTTGCCAGGCTCTTGTCCAGTTTGTTCTCTGGGGGGTCAGTGGCAGCTACACGCCTTGGAGCAGAATCGAGAGCACCCCAGGCCCCTGCTGCCTTTGGGAAGAAGGGGCCATTCAATGGCTGATCCTTTGAGTGGCTTGCTGCAAGGCGATGAAACTAACTTCCACTTGGGGTTTAGGCCCTGCCTGGGGCAAAAGCCGGAGCGGGGAGCGTTTACCTGTAATCCCTCTCTTTTGTGTGGATGAGGTTTGAGGAGGCTTGTTTTGAACTGGGGTGTGGGGAGGGGTGTCTGGGTAGCGCAGGGAGGGGGGAGTCAGGATATTTGTGTGAAGAACAGCAACCAGCATATGGGCTATGTGAGCCTTGAAAACAAGGAGGCTCAGCTACAGGCGTCTAGGGGTCTGAATACAATCTTGGGCGGCAAGAAGCCCTTCCTCCAAACATGACACCCAGGCCAGCTGCACTCCAGTGCTAGGCTGTTGGTGCTGTTTGCTGCTTGCCCCAGCCAGCACCGCTCCTCCAGAATCAAGCCATAATGACCACCACCACCCCAGCAGCCAAATGCATCAAGCTCATCAGTGCCGTTCCCATGGCAACCCATTATGATGTCAAAGACGGAGGGAGATGAAACATCAAGGGATTTAAAGGGACAGAACGTCCCACAGCCCCCGATAGCCCTGCACTGGCATCCCTACTCGTAAACTTTGCTGATGCCCCTCAGGCCGACCTGATGCACATCCTGGTGATGTCCCAGCTCTGCTGATGCCGTTCGGTTCTGACCCACAGACCACCTGCTGCCCCTCTTCCCCAGCTCTGCCTGTTCTTTTCAGTCCAGACAGTTCCACCTGCAGCCCCCTACTGTTCCAGTTCTGGGCTTGCCCCCAACAGTGCCCCTCAGTCCCAATTCAAGCAGTAGCTATCCCATCTCTCTCCCTACTCCACAGCTCTGCCAATACCCCTCAGTCCCAAACCCACCATCACCATCCTCTGGGCTTCCCAGACTGCACCTGTATTTTGGGGGGGTCTAGCACTGAGTGGTTAGATGTAGTTTTCTGGTTCTGTATCTTTGTTTTCATCTGTTCTTGGTGAATGTGCCATTTTGCTGACAGGCTAGTAATCACTGGGGCTGCTGCTGAGGAACAGGAGATGCCAGTGCTTGCTGTGAAGCTGTGAGTTTCTCAAATGGGGAGGAGCCCCATCCTTCTCTGCAGAAATGTATTCGGCCCTTTTTACATGGGCCGCGGCACAGGGGTGTGTGTGGGTGTGCACAGTGCTCCGTGTGTGGTGGTGGTGGGGTGTAAACAGGCGCACACCCATCTGCACCCACTTCCACCCATCTACACACACGGAACAACCGCTTTTTTCGCCGGTTGCTCTGTGCTTGCGGGATGGGTGGAGGAGGGTGTGCATGCGTGCGTGCGGGAACACGCACACTCACCCACCTGCTGCGGAGTTTACATGAGACTCACCCACGCATGAACGCCCTCTCCCCATATTCCCATCACTCTTGTCCATTCTAGATTGCAGGCCCCTTGGGGCAGGGACCTGTCTTTCATTGCAGCTGATACAGTACTGGATCCATTGCTGGTGCTGTTGGTTGGTTTTGATTTTTGTTTGTTTGTTTGTTTGTTTTTTTAAAAAGAGGCTCTAGCCCAGGGATTCTCAACCTGGGGCAATGAGTGAAAGTGCTCCCCAAGCCAGTTGTCAGTAGTGCTTAGGAGCACTTTAAAAAACATCCTCCTTTGGATTGAATTAATTTGAATTGAGAGGGGAGGCAATCTATGTATATCTATGCAAATCATTCATGCAAATTATGCAGTGCTCCCAAGTAGCGAGTATGGGGTCCGAACAGAGGCCAGCAGAGCCTCCTAGTGGCAGAGGGATTTGAGTGGGGGCAATAGGGTGTCATAGGGGTAGAAGGATTGGAGTGGGGGCATTAGGGTCTCGTGGGGACAATAAAATCTCACTGAGATAGAAAGATTGGAGATGGGGCAATAGGGTCTCATGAGGTAGAAGGATTGGTGTGGGGGCAGTAGGGTCTCATGGGGAGAGGGATTGGAGTGGGGACAATAAAATCTCCCTGGGATAGAAGGACTGGAGATGGGGCAATAGGGTCTCATGGGAGTAGAGGGATTGGTGCGGGGGCAATAAGATTTCATGGAGAGAGAGTTTGGCGTGGGGGGCAGTAGAGTTTCATGGGGTAGAGGGATTGGTGCGGGGGCAATAAGATTTCATGGAGAGAGAGTTTGGCGTGGGGGGCAGTAGAGTTTCATGGGGTAGAGGGATTGGTGTGGGGGCAATAGGGTCTAACGGGGAGAGGGATTGGAGTGGGGGCAATAAGGTCTCACCAGTGCTCGTAACTAGAAAAAGGTTGAGAAGCTCTGCTCTAGCCCATAGTCCTCAGATGCATGGGAGCTATTCAGAGGAGTCAGTGGACACGTCTTATGGACCCTCTCACTCCCCAACCACCCTCCTTGCCCATCCATGGTAGCCCCTAGCCCTGTCAGGGAAGGGGATGAAGCTGGTGCTTTTGTGTGTGCATGGGGACAGGGTTGTTGGTTTGCCCCAATGAGCTGTTTGCCACTGCGGGTGTTTTGCCACTAAACAGCTGATTACAGCATTACCCCCGCCCCATTCCACAATCCTGGCCTCTCCCATCAAAATGGATGGCTACATGAGTGGGAGCTTGTAGCATCAGAGACAGGATCTGGATGGAGCTAGCAGGGCTGAGCACTGATGCTGGGGCAGAAGCCTGGCAAGCCCTGGGACAAATTAAGCCTTCCTCCCCCACCCCACCACCACCTGGGAGCTTGCTCTCAATTCCAGGCCCGGGAGATATTGACACAGGAGGAAGGTCACAGGAGAGCTATGTAAAAGGGTTGATGTGACAGAGGGAGGGAGCTCCAAGGAGAGACTCAAGGCTCAGCTCGGTCTAAAGGGAACAGGAAGGAAAAGCTTTTGTCAGCAGCTGAAAGGTGTGAATCCCCAGAGAGGAGAGGAATTGTTCAAGGGAAGTTCGGAGGTGATGGAGAAAGGGGCCAGAATGGTTCATCCAGTCCTGTGGGTGCAGGACTGGCCTTAGCAATTTTGCCACCCTCTTAAGAACATCTTTGCTGTGACCCACCCTCCCTGCCCATAATGTGAGTGCCCCTGATCCAGCCTCCTGGAAATGACCTCTCATGGCTTAGAGCAGGGGTAAGGAACCTTTTCTCTCCCAGGGGCTACGTTAAAAATTGGTACAAGCTTCAAGGGCTGAAAAGACATTTGGGGTGGATGGGGGAAAAGGAGGTCCAGCTCATTGATTTGTCCCCTGTCCGTGGGTGGATGTATGCTCTCTTCTCTGCTCCCTTGCCCAGAGCCCAGTCTTTCAGACTTGGGGCAGGAAATGGATTCAGGGGCCAGATCCAGGAACTGGAACGGAGCCAAATAAAAACTAGTTGTGGGTTGCATTTGGTCCCCCTGGACCTGGACTAGAGCTTCTCGGGGTGCAGCTCTGAGTAGGGTTGCCACCTATGCAGATTTTTAAGAAACACTTATGAGAAGGCCTGGAAGTCTGGCACAAGGTGGTAGGGCTGAGTCTCTGAGCTGGGGTTTCCCCTTGCTGGGGGAGTTGGGGTGTAAAAGCTGGCGGGGCTGGACTGCGACGGGCTGAAACTGATGTGGCTTTCCTCCGCATGGAATGGCATCTCCCAGGACTCTTTGCTGCTGGGAAGCTAGTGCGACAAACGTCTGGGGGTCCCTGAGGACCTAAGGAGACAGGAACGGAGGCTGCCTCCCGCTTCAGTTCCCTCCCTCCAATCTTTGCTGGCTCCCAGCGCAGCCGTAACTCCCGGCTTAACGGCTGGGCGCTGACAGGCCCCCAGTCAAACATTATTCCTACCATAATAGAGTCACCTCAGCAGAGAGAGAGAGAGAGCATGACAGAGGGGTGATGGGCTCTGGAATCGGATCCCGGGAATAGAGAGCAGAGGGGATACCAGGCAATGGGTTGTTGGCCTGATCTCGATGAAAAGTGCTATGCTGGCAAGGCAACCCTCTGCCTAAACTCAGTGGGAGTTTACCATTGACTTCAAGGCGTGGAATATTATTATTTTATTATAAGCTTTTATATAGCGCCAGCGATGTACCTGGTGGTTTACAGAGAATAAGACAGACAGGGTCCCTGCCCGAGAGCTTGTCCTGAGATAGACAAATGGTCCACCTAACCTGGCATCCTGGCGCTGACCACGGCCAGCCAGCTTCACAGAGCGATCCATTCCTGCTGTTCAGTGTCACCGACCAACGTGACTAATAGCCATTGGGTCTCTCCTCTATGAATTCATCCAATCCGTTTTTGATCCCAGCGGTGGTATTGGCCTTCAAAACATCCTGTGGTAATGAGTTCCACAGGTTAATTGTCCATTGAGTGAAAAAAAGGACTTTCTTCATTTGTTTTAAATCTGCTACCAATTAATTTCATAGAGCATCCCCTGGTTCTAGTGTTTTGAAAAGGGGTAAAATAACAGCCCCCTGTCTCTTTGTTCCAAACTACTCATGATTTTGTAAACTAGTTCCATCCTCTTCCTGTTCAGTTGTCTCTTCTCTAAGCTGAAGAACCCTGACCTGCTGAACCTCTTCTCTTATGGAAGCTGTTCCATGCCTTTGATCATCTTTGTTCTCTTTCTCTGCACTTTTTTGAGTTCTCCTGTGTTCTTTTTGAGATGGGGAGACCGGGACTGCACACCGTTTTTGTGGTGTGGGCACACCATGGATTTATATTATTATTTTTATTTTATTTTCATTATTTATACCCCGCCTCTCCTGCCTAGGCAGCTCGAGGCGGCTTACAAAAGTTAAAATATTTAGAAATATACATAAAAGGGAAGCATAAGAATAAGAAAATAAAAACCCCATCCTCCCCACCCACCCTCAACCCACCTCCATATAACATCATGGTGATACTCTCCATTTTATTTTCTAAATTGGACCCATTCATCTGACCTGGAGTGGCAGGGAGGAGGGGGAGACTGTGGGTGAAAGCAGACATGATGTTAACCACCCTTGGTGGTTATTTATGCATGTTGCAGGGCTGTATTGGTGCCCTATGCAGCCCTGAAACATGCATAAATAACCACCAAGGGTGGTTAAAGGGTGGTTAGTGTCATGTCTCTTTTCACCCTGTGTGTTGATGGGCCTGCTTGTCTGATCTGGAGCAACGGGGTGGCAGGATATCAGGGTGGATGGGCCTGTTGATGTGATCTGGGCCAATAGCACATGGGGACCTGTTGGCCTGTTTTGGGGTAGCAGACAGCAGGCATCCTGGGCTAGGTAGACCCATTACTTTGCTCCAGAATGGCAAGCCTTGGAGAGGGGAATAGTGAGCTAGGTTAGCGCATTGGTCTGGTCTGGGGTAGTTAGGAGGAGGGTGTGTCAGACTGTCTGAGCTCCTGTTGTCCTCCTGGGTTAACCTTGCCCTGATCATTTCTACTAAAGTGGTGCCGGCAGTGCATTCTCTCCTTCCTTCCTTCCTTCCCTCCCTGCATGTTACTGTCTCGCTCACGTGCTCCGTGGGCTGCGCCTGGGTAATGAGCCAGCAAATGCAGACTCCTGTTAAGCAGCTTGGCGCGTCCAGGACTTTTCCGCTATATTAAACCTCCAGCATCGATCTGTGGGTGGGGGTCTTGGAACAGGTATCCCCTTGCTACGAATGGGTCCAGCTACGATTGTATCCCCTCCTCACCTTGATGGATCAGACCAATCGGCCTGTGGCGCCCTGGATCAGACCAATGAGCTTCTCAAATCCAATATCCCAACCTCTCTCCTCCCCCACTGCTGGGCATGGATCTGGGCAGGAGGAAGGGAATGAGATGGCTTGGCACCAGTCTTTCCCCTTGCCCCAGCACCTGCATCCCTCCACCCCCAGCGAATGGTGGCCTCCATGTGATGTACATGAAATGCCAGCCGGGGTGGCTAAGGGCAGCAGATGGTGCTGAGTGCAGGGCTGCCAGGTTCACCCAGGGCAGGGGATGCCTGCCAGGGTATGATGTGCCCGGGCTTCTGTGCAGGGTGGCCATGCCAGGGGCTGGACTGAGCGCCCGCTAGAGGTGACAGAGGAAAGGGGTGGGACTTAAGGGAAAGGGGCAGCGTTAGCGTGAGAAGAGGTGTGGCTGGGAGGGGCTTTCGGCCTAGGCTGCGGAGGAGGAGAAGAAGGAAGACGGGGGAAGAGTTGGCTCCCCTTGCTGGGTTCCTGGCTGAGACCAGCTCCGGGATGTAAATCTGTCTGCCAGAGCTGGGGAGGGGGGCGCGGTGCCAGGACGTGCCCCAGCAGCCGGCGCAGCGCCAGCTGCCCGACAAACCCTTCCAGTGATGGATGGAACCGAGGCCAGCATGGAACAGGAACCATTGTTCCCTCTTACAGACGGACTCGGGAACAGCTGCACATGCCCACTTCCCCCAGCACAGCTCGTTGGTACCCCTCAGTCCCCCCCACAGCTCCCTGTGCTCCCCTCCTTCCATGCCGCTTTCCTCAGTCCTGACCCACAGCTCTGTTATTCCAGCCCTGGCCTCCCCCTCACATAAAGCCCTGGCACCCATGAATCCCAATCTGGGAAGGCAACGAAGCATCTTGTGTGGGAGAGGATGCATGTGTGCAGTATGATCCCTTCGTTCCAGGTAGCGGCCTCCCTGCCCCTCTTCTGTCCCATTAGCATGGGGGGTTGTGAGGCCAAAGAGGCAGAGGGACATGGACTCTGCTCCCTTTCAAGAGTGGGTAATAGAATCGCGTCGTCCTGACTCACTAGACCCCACTCATGCTCCAGAAAGGGGGAATGAATCCTGTCTGCCATCAAGGGGTTGTGCTGGGTGTAATGAATCCTGCCGGGGGGAGGGAAGAAGAGTCACAGTCAAGGCTGGCTTATTCCCACTGGCTGGCATCCTACCATGGCCACCTGCCAGGGACCTCGTTCCGTCCCCGTCCTCCTTACAATCCGGCACAAACAGTCCCTATGGCAGCCGTGTCCCCATCAATCAGCTGCCGTAGCAGCCACAGAGCGCCTAGGGCAGGGGAGAGGCAGGAAGAAGGGATGTCTGGGACCGTCACGTTTTCTCCTCCGCTGAAGGGATAAACTTTTATCCTATTGGCATGGATGGAGGTGCAAGAGAGGATGCCTGTTATCGTTGAGGGGTGCCCGATATTTGTTGCTCCCGTTAAAACACAACAGGGCAGCCATGTTTGCGTTCAGGTGGAGGCCATTTTTTTTGTTGTTGCTCAGGTTGCTAAGGAGCGACCATGTTTGTTCCTCTGATGGAAAAGGGTGACCATTCTTATCTGCAAAGCACAGTAACAGGGTGGTTGTTTTTCTTGTGCAGATGGAGAAGACAAAAGGGCTGACCTATTCATGTCACACAAAGACAAGAAAGCCATTACAGAGGTGGGAAGAGCTGGGGGCAGGCTTACTTGCTTCCATTACGGAATCGGATATAGTTGGCCATTCTTGTCTGTGAAGTACAGTGACCATCTTAGCCTATGCCATGGAAAAAGCCATTGTTTTCAATGAAAAATGGAGACCTGCAGCCTTTTTTATTTATCATGGAGACAGGCAGCCATTTTGGTTTTTTCAGCACTGAGAGAAACCTATTTTCCACAGAGAGATAAAGGTCAGACATCCTTGTGAGGGAAAAGGTGGCAATTTTTGTGCAGGGAGACAGGAGGCAGCCATTTTTCTTAATGTTACAGGAAAGGTGGAGGCTGAATCCCATTATGTTCACGTTGCCTGGTTAGACATGCCAAGTGTCCATTTTTTTGTGTCCGCTGTAGGAAGAGAGGAAGGGTAGCCATTTTTATTTGTCTTTCAGACAAAGAGTGGCAGCTATTTCTGTAAACAACATCTTGCAGAGGGACTTTCCGTTTTGGTTGACACGCCACATGGAGAGGAGTAGCGTAGCCATTTTGTTGGGACACTACAGAGATGCAGCGAAGACTGCTGACACTACACAAGAGGCGAGGGCTAAGCTTTCCAAACCAAAATGGCAGAAATAAGGGACATTAGAGAGCTGTGTGGCTCTGAGATAAGTAGAGTTGCCACCTATGTATATTTCCCCAGGCCACTTATGAAAAATACATGTTGCAGGGCCTGCATAGGGGCCAATGCAGACCCTGCAACATGCATTTTTCATAATATACGTAGGTGGCAACCCTAGAAATAAGGGACATCCATTATCTCCTGTGGAGTTCCAGGTTTCTGCAATAAGGGACCTTCCCTTCTAGGTTTGCCACCTGTGGTGGTTTTTAACCTGATACCCCATAGGCCAAAATGGAAGCATCAGGTAAAAAACTACCAAAGGTGGCAGCCCTATTCCCTTCAAATAAGGGATGTCTGGCAGCCTTAAAGAGGGTGGCCATTTTGGCTGACGCTATATGGCGTGGGGGCCTAGAGTTGCCAGATAGACACATTTTTACTGGCCACTTATGAAACATACATGTTACGGGGCTGCATTATCAGCAGTGCAGCCCTGCAACATGTATTTTTCATAAGTGGCCGGTAAAAAAAATGCCTATCTGGCAACTCTACGTGGGGTGGCGGCCATCTTGGTTGAATCACAGGGAAATGTAGCTGCCATTCTTCTTGACACTACATAATGCCAGCAGCGAAATAGGAAGTGACCCAGAGTCACTTTCTGTGGTACCTGTTTGGAAAGCGTGTGCACTGCAAGAGAGGATGAGTTCTCTATCGCAGGGAGAAGGAGGAGGATGAGCATGATGTCACGCAACATTTGCTTAGATCAAGAGTGGGAAACCTTTGGCCCGTGAGCCAAATCTGGCCCACAAGTTGTTTTCATTTGGCCCTTCTCCACCCGGATCCGGCCTGTGGATCCATTCCCTATTCTCAAGTACTAAAAGACTGCGCTCAGGAGGAGGGAGTGGAGAGGAGGGTATGCACTCAAGGAGAGGGGAAAGAAACCCCTGAATCGAGAGGTAAGTCTCTCGTATTCTTTTGGGCCAGTTGAGGAGGCAGGAAAACAGCCTCCCTTCATAGGCCATGCCTCTTGTCCGGCTCGCTGTGCTCCCTTTCTGTCATGCCGCCTCCTTTCTTCTCTTTTCACATGTAACAAATAGCTTCCAGATCCCTGGTGCTGGGAAGGGGGTATGGGGGGGAGAGAGGAAGCCAGGCAAGTCTGAGATGGGTAATAGGATCAGCCCTGGTGTGCTGACTGAGGGGCCACAGCAGCTTCAGAGGGCGGTGAGGTTAACTCCCCAGCCTGTGTCTTGGTTCCCTGATGGATGGCCCGGCATTTCAGGCTGTGACCTTTAGAGAGAAATGTGTGGCTGGACCGCAGCCCCAGGAATCTCAAGCAGCCCTGGGCTGCCAGCAACGGCCAAGGGAGGAAGGGGAAATTATGGAGCCAAGAGAAGGAGGGAGAGAGAGGTCATTTTAGTTAGAGGATACTTCATCCTTCTGTCCCTGTATTTGTCCTTCCATCGCTCTAACACACCTCCAACCCTGTCACTGCCCTCTGTCTGTCTGTCTGTCTCTCTCTCCATATATCTCCTCCATCCATCTACCCCATACTTCTCTTTCCGTCTCTCCCTCCCCTACAGATCCTTTGATCTTTACGTACACATACACACCTATCTAGCCATCCTGAAATGGGTCCCTGATTTAGTGCCCGCACGTCAAACCTTCAGTTTCAAGTACCATGTCAGGTACCAGACAGGCTGCCCAAGCACCGACCGGTTACCCAAAAGAATCGGGTTTTACCATTGCCAATTTACCAGTTACCACTTGGTCAATTGCTATGGGGAAATTAGTGAAAATCAAGATGGAAACTCAAAAAATTAGGATCCCAAGTTGGTGTTCTGGGGTGATACATCGGCCCATGGATACGATTGGGAAGTTGGATACCAATCAGGTTGGGCACCAATCAGGTTACCGGCGATTAGTAACCTGATTAGTTCCACAAATTGCGACAGGTAAACCCATCTTTGTGGGCAGCTCTGCATCCACCCCCCCATGCACAAACCTGTAACCAGGGGTGATATCCTACCAATCCAGCCCAGTTCAGCAGAATTGATTGCTAAATTCCTACCAGAATACACATTGGGGGGAGGAGTGTGGTGCTCAGCTCTTGCGGATCTGATTGTTGATTAAGGGGTGTTAAAGTATCACCCCTGCTGCCAGTAACCATCCACCCTTCTTTTTCTTTCCATACAAACCTGACCCTGGGTCCACCTATTCATCCATGCCAATTCCCAGCCTTTCATCCTTACACACACATCCCTGTATCCAATCCCTCCCTCCCAGTACACACCAATCCATCCATCCTTATACCTTTCTCTAGCCATCCTACCCTTGCTTCCCCCTCTACACCCCAGGCTTACACACTGTGTGGGTCCCTGGCACACCTCACTTGGATAGTGAGAAGTGGGAAAGGCTTACCCACAGACTAGGTGCCCAGGGAAAAACAGCATAAGGGACCACCCTGCCTCCAGGACTGGGAGACTTTCACAGCATTATCCCGGGCGTGGGAATTGATCCTGCTGCTTCCTGTGGCTTCCTGCCTGTTCATCACCTAATGATCGAACTGGGGTGTGCAAAAGGGAACAACTGAATGGGAAGTGAGGCAGGAAGAGTGTACGTTCTCTTGGGGGTTGTGTTGCCTCTGCAGAAGTGCGTATGTGTGTCGGGTGGTGGGGAATGTCTCTGTGCGCCTGGGTGGATTGGTTTCTCAACCTTGCTGTGTGTGGTTTCTGCAAGCCTCTGTGAGCTTGTGTCTCCCTGCTTGTGCGATGTGTCTCTGTGCGTTTGTCTCCTGCGTTTTATGTGTGTCTGCTCTTTGTCCTCTGTGCATGCACGTAGTTTGTATTGTGATTCCTTATGTCTCACTCTGCGTACACAGGTGTCTGCCTTTCTGTGCATGTTGCCTTTGCACGTCAGCTTGTGTCTGTGTGTATATGTTGCCGCCCTCTCCATTTGTGTGTGTGCCCCTTTGTAGCCGTATATTTTGTAATGTGTGTGTATATGCCAGCGTGGTGATATAGGTATGTCTGCATGTTAGTCTTCCTCTGCTTACACAGTTCCACATTGCCTAGTTCCTTGTGTCTCTCTCCCTGGGTGCTTGTAGTCCCCTGTGCCCGACTGCTTTGCTCTGGCACCTCCTGGCATCACCATGTGGCGTAACCCTGTCTCTGCCTCCCTCCCTGCCAGCCAGGGCCCAGGAGGTGCAGGCGGAGAACGTGACGGTTGCTGAAGGAGGCCAGGCTGAGATCAACTGCAGGCTGCACCAATACGACGGCTCCATCGTGGTGATCCAGAACCCGTCCCGTCAGACGCTCTTTTTTAACGGCACACGGGGTGAGCAGACGCCGGAGGGTCGTGGGTTGGGCTGTATACACATCTAGATGTGTATAAGAGACAGGAATCACCTTCACCATGCGATCGGCGCCGGCCCCGCGGATTCAGCCGATCGCGTGGTGAATGTGATTCCCGGCGGGGATTGAGCGTGGTAAACATCTGGGGGGGGGACTTCCGGTTCCCCAAGAGACGTTGCGGGACCATTCCCCACCACAGGGAATTGACTCTGGTTAAGCGTGATCTCGTAACGTCTGAAAATACCCGATATTGTTGGGTGCATGTTGCATTATTATGTTGAGGCATCACTGGGAGGGGATTACACGTTGGTGTTGTGTTATGGGGCTATGGTGTTGCGAGTGTCATGTTTCTGACAGGGTGGCGACCTCTTGCAGTTTAATCTTGGGACTCCCATAGACCAAATTGGGAATCTTGGGATCAGACCACAGGAAGTAGCAACCCTAGTTGTAGATGCATTGTGCTGAGTGGTGAATTGCTGTTCTATCTAGTCCTGGGTGTCACGCTGGGAGAAGTTTGTGCTGTATGGATGAAAGAGTCCAGCTTTGTTGGTGGAGGGCAGGTTGTTGTGTTGTGTTGTGCTGTGGGTGTGTTGGTGTGTTGTACAGAGGGGCAGGTCATCCTGTTGTGTTCTGTGTGGTGTTGTCAAGTGCTGCACATATGGGTCTGTGTGCAACCTGGGGGCAGTTTTTTTGTGGGGGGGTGCTGTGAGTTGGGCTGTGGAGTACTGCACGTGTGGGGTTGTGTTTGGATGGGGACAGGGTGTATGTGTGGTGCTGTGGTTTGGACTGTCAAGTGCTGCATCTATGAGGCTGTTTTTATAGTGGGCAAGTTGTGTGTTCGTGTTCTCATCACTCATCCATTCCGTCTCTATCTCCCCCACCCCAGACTCGCCGACAGTACGGATCCACCCCACCCCGGGAGTGATGCGGGAAGGAGACACGTTAGTCCTGACCTGTGCTGTCAATGGCAACCCACTGTGAGTGCCCATCTGAATGGGCGGGGGAGGAAGAGCCCAACGCTGCCCCAGGGGGGGAAGCTCCCAGCACAGGAGTCTGCAGGAGCTGGGATAAAGGAGAGAGGACAAGGCCATGTCTTGGTGTCAGGAGAGGAGGCTGGGGGTCAGAGTCATGGCTTTAGTGTGGGGTGGGTGGGATATGGTTTGGGGTAGAGAGCTGTGAGCTGGTCTCAAGTGTACTTTGGGCCTGGGTGAGAGTGGCAGGACTGGGCTCTGATACTGGGGCTTCCCAAGGGCTGGAGTTAAGCAGGGGTTGGAGTTCCCTGAACTTGGCTGCCCAGTGGGACGGTTGGCTCGTTGTCTCAGTGCTAGCTAAGTGTTCCCACGGGCCGGGCTAGAGAGCAGGAGCTTTGGGCCATGTCTAAGTACTTCAGGAATGGGGAAACGTTCCCCTCCCAAGGGCCACTTCAGAAATTAGTACAAGTGCTCCCACATAAAAGTTGGGGGTGGGGGGTGCTTAAGGGGTGCACTCAGGAAGAGGAAGGTCCGGATCATGGATCTGTCCCCTCTCCTTGTGTGCCTGCCCTCCGCTTTGCTTGGCCGGAGCGCTGTTTTCCGGTGCTTGGGGAGAGGGAAGGGTAGGAACTGGATCTAGGGACCAAATCCAAGAACTGGAAAGGTGGCACATAAAATCTAGTCATAGGCTGCATTTGGCCCTCAGGCCTGAAGTTCCCCATTCCTGTGGTACTGAGTGTGCGATCGAGGGTGGAGAACCTCCGGCCCGTGGGCCAAATCTGGTTCATAGATGGTTTTTATTTGGCCCCTTTCCATTTTCTGGATCTGGTCAATGGATACAACCCCTACCCTCATTTGGAAATTTCAGTTGAACTCATTTTGTTCTGCAATAGTTTTTAAATATTCCATTTTGTGAAAGCTTCCAAAATTTCAATGGCGAAAATCATAAGAGGCCGACACAAATTCTCGATTCCCTCAGCCACTTGTTTGGATAGTTACTATTGCCAAAATCCCCATTTCGACTCCCCTCCCCTCCCCCTCCCCTTTGAAATTTGCCATCAAATTTTAAAATGCCAGTAAAATTTAATACAAATATCTTTGTACTTTTGAAACCAATCTTTATTTGTTGTTGAAATTTCATGTTGATTAAAGATTGGGGGCAGACTAGCAGGAGAGGAGGATGGGAGTTTAAGAGGGTAGGGGGCAGAGTCTGACTGACTGACTGTCTGTCAGTCAGAGCCCTGACTGTTTTGCTGCCTCAGACAAATCAATCCTGCTCCCCCACCAGATACCTTCCAAAGAAACACCCGCTAGCAACACACAGACCCGCTGGCCCTTCTCTTCATTACTCCCCATCGTGTGCTCTGCCCTTCGTGTTCAATCAGACGAAAGAGAAGGGAGTGGAGATCAGGGCGTGCACTCAAGGCCGTGTCATCGATCCATGATCTGGACCTGATCCTTCATTCTCCCATCCTGAGCACAGTTCTCAAGCAGCCCGACCCTCAACTCCAGTCCATGGGGCTTGGTACTAAGTTTCAAAGTGGCCCATGGTGGGGGTGGGGCGAAGGTCCCCACCCTGACCCATCCATTCCTTTCCGGCCAGCCCGGTTGATGGATGCCATCCCCAAATGGAGTTATAAGCCCCATGGGGGTAGGGACCTGTCTGTAACTATTGATTGTGCTGCGCCAGGTACACAGCTGGCGCTATATAACTAATAAATAATAATAATAATTACTTGGGCGCTTCCCCGGTTACAAGCCGTGGTCTCTGTTCTCATCCATCATAGCCGCTGGCAGGGCAGGCTGCAAATAACCTTCAGGGGAAGACAGTCCCACCCAGGCGGGCGATCTGGCGCTTGGGCCAGCAGGATGCACCAGGGAGGGCTGGGGCTGAGCCTTGCTTGCTCTCTCTCCCCCCAGCCCCACAGAAATCACGTGGAGCCGAGCGAACGACTCGCTGCCGGAACGGGCGCAGGTGGAGGGCGAGGTGCTGACCATCCCAATGCTAAGCATGTTGGATAATGGCACCTACTCCTGCCAGGTGGCCAACAAGCACGGCCGCTCCTCTGACCAGTATGTGCTGGTGGTGTACGGTAAGGAGAGCCCCTCACTGCGCCCTATCCAGCCCCTGGACACCCCCACTACTCTCCTGGTAACCCCTAACACAGCCCCCCTGTCCCACCCTCATCTCCCTGCTAATACCTGTCCGTGCCAACCCTCCCTTTCCCATCCCACCCCTGGACACCCTCACCTCCTTGGTAATTAGAGCTCATCCTAACCCCCCATATCCTGACCTACTGCTGCCCTGCACAAGCCCACATCCCAGCTAATACCCCTTTTATTCCAGCCCATCGTTACGCTATCCCAACCTTAGATACCCCCATTATCCTACCAATACCCTTGTGCCCTGCCCCAGCCTTCCAGACTCCCCAACCACCATTCTGCTGATTTCCACCCCCTGATCCCAACTCATCATCTCCTTACCAGCTCTCTTTGCTGACGCATCCCCCTACCCAGCACCTATAGCCTCCCTATCCTAGCCATGGCCACCCTCAAGGGTGTAACTTTAATGGGGACAGGTGGTGAAGCAGCACCTGGGCCCACTTGCTGCGGGGATGGGGAGGAGAAGCTCCTTGATTTAGCTGCATCCCCTGACACAGAGGGGACACAGCTCCGCCCCCATTCCATCCTAGCTACAGCCCTGGATGCCCTTCTGCTGTTGCCCCTCTGCTGATAGCCACCATACCCCGATTCCAACCCACGGCCACTTGCGATTCTAGCTATCATCTCTCCTCTGATGCCCCCAATCCCAATCCGTAGCTCTGCCGCTGCCCCTGCTATCCCAGCCCTGAGCTCTGCCCACCTCCCCAGGCCAAAGGGAGTGTACAGGATCAGTCACTTCGTGGATTCCATTGCTCTGGGTCCCTCACATTTTCACATCAGACATTTGAGAGTTCTTGTGCGAAATCTGGTGTTGTCTTTCAGACCTGACCCTCGTCATCCCCACCCCCCCGGCACCAACCAGCCCTCTCACCTTCTAGCAGGTGAGGTCTGGATGAGGCCTGGGGACCGTAGCCCTCTATGCCTCAAGCCAGAGGGCTCAGACTCCTGAGATATCTCTCTCCCCGGTCCCTTCCTCACATCTCGACCCTTAACCCTCTTATCTCTCTCAGATCCTGGATCCATTGTAGAGACCCAGACCTCAGTGCCCTATGCCATTGTGGGGGGCATCCTGGCACTCCTCGTCTTCCTTGTCATTTGCGTGCTCATCGTTATGGTGTGGTGCTCCATCCGGCAGAAAGGTGAGTTCCAGAGCATCAGATGGGACCAGGGGGAGGGGGCAAAACAGGTTTGGGAGCCAAGCTAGGTCGAAAGGAACAATTTCCTACAACAAAATGGGGGGGGGGGAATCAAAATGGGTGCGAATTCTGTGAAAGTTTGGAAATTTTAGTTGAAATCATTTTGTTCTGTGACAGTTTTTAAATATTCAATTTTATGAAAGCTTCCAAATTTCAATAGAGAAAACCATGAAAGGGCTGACACAAATCATTCTTGATTCCCTCAGCCGCGGGGTGAGTGTCAGCAGTTTGGATGGTCGCCTAACCCAACCCTGTTCCAAAGTCCCACCTTTGACGTTGAAATTTGTCATCCAATTTCAAAATGCCCATGAAATTTAATAAAAGATTTTGGTACTTTTGAAACAAAATTTCTATTTGCTGTTAAAATGTCACATTGTTTAAAGACTGGAGCAGACTGGGCCAGAGCAGGAGAGGAGGGTGTGCGGGAAGAGGGTAGAGGGCCGAGACTGACTGACTGGCTGTCAGTCAGAGCCCTGACGGTTTTGCTGCCCCAGACAAAATACATCCTGCTACCAGATAGCTTCCTAAGAAACACCCGCTAGCAACAGACAGACCAGCGAACCCTCCTCTTACATTACTTCCCATCATCTGCTCTGCCCCTCTTTGCTCAATCAAATGCCATCTATTGCCCAAGATCAGACGTCACCACATGCCATGAAATGCCCAGACGCAGACAGACCCACACAGACTATTTCTTATTTTCTCCAGCAGAAGGTGAGAGACAGACAGACAGAGTATTGCTCATTCCTTTCAGCAGCGGGTGGCTGGCAGGCAGACAGACAGACCGAGACAGGGCACAGAGTATTGCTCACTTCCTCCAGCAGGAGGTAGCAAACAGATGGATCCATACGCATGCGTGTGTGCGCACACACACACACACACACACACACGGGCTGCCAAATCAATGTTTCAAAAAGGAGCAAGACTATAGAGCTGGGGGGGGTCTGAAATAAGGGACGTCCCTTCAAATAAAAGATCTGGCACCCTCTAAGACGGACAGATAGATGCGCTGTCATCCCTGAGCCAGCAGCTGAGAAGCTCTAGAAGCTTCTCCGTTTCCTTCCCTGGGGTGGTCCCATCTGGAGATGTCTCTGTGGAGCCCGCATGCCTTAGAGCATCTAGAAAGTGCTGCTCTAGAAAGACTGCTGCCATGGACCAGTGAGTGTCACGGAGATTGGGGTTTTGGGGTGACTTACTATCCCAATCTGCGTGATGGGGGGCCAGCCTTGTCCAATGAGCAGGCTGGCCCTGAGGAGAAAGAGCAAGCACCCCCACATATCCCCCCTGTCCCCCCAAATCACCCTCCTTCCTCCCCCCCCCCCAGTCGCCATGAGCGCATTATACCTGCGCTCTATAGTCTGCACTGGCTTCCTTTAGTGTTCCGGGTACAATTCAAGGGGCTGATTTTGACCTTTAAAGCCCTAAACAGCTTGGGCCCCGCGTATTTGAAAAAATGGCCTCTCCTTCCATACTGCACTGCAACCCTTGTGATTAGCCAGGAGCACCCTCCTGCAGATACCCCCAGCCCGTTTTGTCTGGATGGCAAGGGCTCGCAGAGAGGCAGTCTCGGTTACTGCCCTGGGGCTATGGAACTCCCTTCCCCCGGAGGTCTGTCAGAGCCCGAAAATATCATGGAGGCGCGCTGTAAGACTTTTCTTTTTGGCAGAGCTTTTGGCAGGTGGGGATAGAGGCTGTTGGGCGGCTGGGTTTTGGGGGTGAGGGTAGGGATTTTGAGGGGATTTTAATATATTGTTTTTGTATTTTTACTATTTTTCTCTTTGTGTTTTTGTAAGCCGTCCCTGAGCCTTTGAGGAAGGGAGGGGTATAAATGTGAATTGATAAATAAATAAATACTTCCCCATCCTCTTCCAGGCTCGTACCTGACGCACGAGGCCAGTGGCCTGGATGAACACGGCGAAGCCCGAGAGGCCTTTCTAAATGGTGGCGATGGGCACAAACGCAAGGAGGAATTCTTCATCTGAGCCCATGGGGCACCGGGGGGGGAGCTGGGGGGCGGGGAGCAGAAAGGGAGGGTTGGAAGGAGTGGCTGCCACTGGGAGGGGGCGGGTTTAAAAAAAAAAAAGGACAAAAAAAAATCAAGGAAAAAACATAGCTGCCATTTTTTGGTTTTATTTTGGAAACCGAAGACTTTAGCCCCACCCTCCAGCCATGAAGCCCCGCCTCCTGCCATAGGCACTCTCCTGCCCCCCCACCAGAAGCTGCATCCTGTGGTTCTCTGTGTGTGGGTGTGGCAGGGAGGAGGGGGGTAGTGTGTCCGCATGGAGGGGGGCTCTGCCCGTTAAGCGAATGTCGGGGAGATAGCCACGCCCCTTTAGCTGAGGGAGGCGGAGCTTTGTGGGAGGGCTGTCTTATTTTGTAAATAGATTAAACGTGGCCTGTGGCAGGCGGCAAGATGGGAAATCCCGTAAACGTAGCCCCAGGTTTTGGGGTGGGCTGGCAGTCAGGACTCCTGGGTTCTAGCCCTAACTCTGAGAGGGGTTTAGTGGGGGGCTCTGACCCACCAGCTCTGGGAGAGGAATGGGGTCTAGTGGTTAGAGTGGAGGGGAGGGTGTGAGGGGAGGCTGGGAGTCAGGAGGACCCCTGGTTTCTCTCCAGGGCTTCCAGCCTTATGTCCCTGTCACCGCATTATCCCTTTAAGTCCAGGCCGCGGCAGCCATTTTGGGCCTTAAGAAGCAGGTTGGACTCTTTCTTCAAAGCCATGATAGGTGGGGGGGGGGGGGGGGGGAGGAAAGGGGTGTCTGTCTGTTTCTGTCGTCCTCGTTATGTGACGTTCTCGCCTGAGGGCGGAGGATGGGACCAAGGCATGTGAGCTATTGGGGGGTCTTAGCGCTCTACCCCTGATCTCTACAAGAGGAGCCCGTAGCCTATATCCTGAACCCTCTGTACTAAGTCTCCCCCAATACGGCCTCGTGTAGTGCTGGGGGGGGGGGGGCGCTGTACCGCAGAGAGTGGGGGCAGGGACTCGATATGGGCACTCCTCTGTGACAGGGTTGCCACCTATGCAAATGTTTAAGGGACACTATTGAAAAATAAATGTTGCAAGCCCTGCATTGGCCCCTAATCCTGCAACATGTATTTTTCAAGTGTTCCTTAAACATTTGCATAGGTGACAAGCCTACTCCCCGAGCACATGCTGATTCCAGGGCCCCCAGTTAGCAGTGGGATCCTTTAAAGGCAGATAGCACACACTACTGCTTAGCACAGGTGCAAGTTCCCATTTACTTCAGTGTGCTAACTGCTAGTGTGCACGCCCGGTCTGCCTGGGGAATCACTCCCATGGTGTTGATTTGGTGCTATTACATAGCTGCTGTATTCCAGAGGTGGCTGCGTTTAAGCACTCGGCAAAGGATCACTAACCTACCCCAGAGGCAGATGGGTTTCAGCTGTAGGCAAAGAGGTTCCCTGTAAAAATAGTTGTCCCACCCAAAAGGGGGCTGCATCTCGGTATCAAGCGAGAGGTCCCTGTATAAACAGCTGCCCTACCCCAGAAGCAGCTGCATCTCAGCACCATGTGAGGGATCCCGCTTCCTCCCTTTCCCTCTTCTGGTCCCAGATGTCAGTCCCCAGTGACTCCCTGTCTCTGCCCATCGGGTCCCTGCTGTGCCCTTCTCCCTTAAATTTTCCCCACCCTCCACCCCTGTCTTTGTCCAGAAAAAGAAGAAACTGGCCCATGATTCTGTGTCCGTCTCTGGCTCGCAGTTTTTATTTTATATTGTTTGTGTTTTGGAAGGGGAGATTTAAACAAATGGAAAATATAATAATTAATATATAACCGGGGGGTCAGGGCTGTGCGGGGGCCCTGTTGCTGCCGCCGAGACTGTTTCCCCCGTGCCCAAAAGTTAATATATATGTAAATATCTACATCTGCCTTTTAACCACCTTTGATACTTCAATAAATCCCCCGATTAATTCTTTTAACACCAGTGGTTGCAGGGCCCTGGTTTGTGGGTGTGCGTTTGATGGTTCAAAGGGGATCTGCCTGTGTTCCACAGTGGGTGCACGGATGGGACTTGGGGAGTCGATCCATATCGCCTTAGGCAGAAATCACCTGCTTTCGGACCCACGGGCGGCATTGACAGCCCCCCGCTAACCCAGCCATGAGCTCCCTCCGCACACAGCTCTGCAATGCCAGAACTCTCCAACTGATGAACTTCAGTCCCGTCCCACCTCCTGCTGCTGTTTGAGCCTCTGATTCCTGCCTTCCACCCTACAGCCCCACTGCTTTACTAGCCCTGGGCCCCCTACCTCTCAGTTCTATCTGGCACCCCACTGCTAGCTCAGGCCTCTTCCCAGTTCTGTGATCCCCTCTCAGTCATGGCCTCTGCAGCCTTCCTGTTATCCCCCTCTCTCACACGCAGATGCACTCGCACCTCTGCCAATGCCCCTCAATCCTAACCCAGGACCTCCCCAACTCTTCCAGCCCTGGGTTCCCTTTCCTCTACTGATGCCCCTTAATCCTGACTCGTAACCCCCTACTAGCCTAGCTCACGACTCCCCACCTCCTTTCCCCTTCGGTCTGTGTTCTTGTGCTCATTCTGAGTGGATCAGAAGTGTTTCTACCCTCATCTGCAGCCATTGCCCCTTCCTCTCCCCCCATGTCTGCTTGTATGCAATGCAGTTAGAGCCCGTCTTGGCGGGGGGATGTCACTGTGGTTCTGCAGTCTACGCCGATTCCTGTCTCGCTCCATTTCCCCCCCCCCCCTCTCTCTCTCTCTGTGCCTCTCACTTTTATTGCTCCATGGGGTTTCCATCCACGTTCCCCATCTATCAGTTTCTACGAGCCCTCTTGCAGAAAACAGGGCGTCCGGGAGCCACCGGGAAAAAATATTTTCAAACAATCACAAGAATCGTGGAAATTTAATGTTCAGCAAAATGGCATCAATCTCCAGCTTTGCGAAACCTTCCCACGCAGCCCGCTGGAGCGCCAGCCCATGTCACGGCGATGGGCCCATCTACGCAGGTATCAGACTGACAATGGGGTCCCATCTGGCCCTGCACTGACCCATTCATTACCTGCCACGCTAGATGTAATCGATGCACCCATCTAGCCCAACATCCCATACGCTGGCTCCGTCCAATGGGCCCTGCTGCAGCCGGAGCCAGTCCTAGCGATTTTGTCTTTCTTCCCCACCCCAGAGGTGCCAGGTAGGTCAATCCAAGGAGCCCCTGCCTGACTGCTGGCCTGAAGCTTGGCCGTGCCTCCGCTGCTGTTCTGAGGCTCCAAGGGGCTGCTGGGCTGTGGTTCAGGCTGTGCCTCCATTCCAGCACTGGGTCACCTGAGGTCCCCAGCACCCTGAATGGACAAGGGGTGGGTGGGACTCGGGGGCTGAAGGAGCTGGGCTTTGGGGTGCAGTAACGGCCTAAGAGGAACTGGGAAATGAGTGCCGCTGTCTGGGGCCATGGCAACAACGCCACCCACCCAGCAGGCTGCCGCTCAGAACAAGTTGGTGGGCCAGACCTACCTGTATCTCTCCCAAGCTGGATTAGCTCAATCATCCCATCTAGTCCTGTACCTACCTCCCCTCAAACGAAACCAATGGGCCCCTTCCCCTTATTCTCGATCAGATCAATTGGCTCCTCTACCCCTGTATCCTAGGCCCCTGTACCCCTTTCCCCTCACTCCTGATCAGACCAATTGGCTCCTCTACCCCTGTATCCTAGGTCCCTGTACCCCTTTCCCCTCACTCCTGATCAGACTAATTGGCTCTTCGGCCCCTATACCCTTTCCCCTCACTCTCTATCAGACCAATTGGCTCCTCTACCCCTGTATCCTAGGCCCCTGTACCCCTTTCCCCTCACAATCAGACCAGTAGGCTCCTCTACCCTGCATTTCTAGGCCCCTATACCCCTTCCCCTCCTGATCAGATCAATTGGCTCCTCTACCCCTGTATCCTAGGTCCCTGTACCCCTTCCCCTCACTCTCTATCAGACCAATTGGCTCCTCTACCCCTGTATCCTAGGCCCCTGTACCCCTTCCCCTCACTCCTGATCAGACCAATTGGCTCCTCTACCCCTGTATCCTAGGCCCCTGTACCCCTTCCCCTCACTCCTGATC
>QEPC01012618.1:184008-195603 GCA_003113815.1 Sphenodon punctatus | reverse complement strand
ATCAGGAGTTCAGTTTTCACCATGTTCAGTTTGAGTTGATGTTGAGACATCCAGGCGGAGATATCAGAGAGACAGTTGGTGAGACGAGCTTGAACCGAGGGGGAGAGGGAAGGAGTGGAGAGAGAGAGTTGAGTGTCGTCAGCGTAGAGGTGATATTGGAAACCGTGGGAGGCAATGAGTTTGCCTAAGGATTGGGTTAAATTAAAGCATTCAAGCTAGAAGTGGCTCAGTTCAATTAGCTCGTTGGCCATTTTCTCCCACCCGCTCTGCTTCCCACTGAACTCAACACAAAGTTGAGAGAAGCTGCTGGAAGTTCTTTGGGAATCAGTTGTTGGGTGGGAGAGGGGCATTTATTTCCCTCCTGCTCCAAAAGTTGGAGGGGCTGCATCCCCTCTGTTCCCCTTTTACTTCTTGTAAGTCAGGGGTGGAAACCTCAGGCCCAGGGGACAAATGTGGCCCACGGCTATGTGGGTTTTAGGCGTTCTTTACCTATAGGTAAAGGGACACCTTATGGGGAGGTTGTGTCTGTTTGGGGCCCCTGTATGTCACCGTGACATAATCACACCCATTGTGTCACAGCCAGCCAGGCATTAAGCACTAAGGCCCCTGGTCACCGGTGACAGGAACCAGTAATGGCTGCATCTGTCCAGCATGGAGGGAGGGAGCCAGAGTGGAGGGGGAAGGACCAGGGAAGGTGGAGCTGTAAAAAACGATTCTGTTTTGCATATACGGACACCCTGGGCGTGCATCTTTCCTCACTTTTTTTGTGGGGAAACCCCCTTCCAGTTCCTGGATCTAACCCCTGCATCCAGATCCTACTCCCACGCACTGAACAACTGAGCCCAGGGAATGGGAGCAGAGATGAGGGCATGCGCCCAAGAAGAGGGGACAGATCCATGACACAGAGTTATGATCTGGACCCCTCCACCTTCTACGTGCACCCCCTACCCCCAAATTCTCTATGGTCCTCAGAGCTTGTACCAATTTTCAAAGTAGCATCTGAGGAAGAAAAGCTTCCTTAAGCCTGGAAGGGACGTTCCACCCAGTTTCCTGCTGCACGTGGGGGTGCTTGCAACCCCCAGTGCTTGCCTGGCCTCATGCCTTCTGAGCACTGCGATGTCACAATTGGAGAGAGGTGTGCTCACAGTAAATGGGCAGGGCAAAGTGACTCTCCCGCACCCCACTGGCCTTGAACCAGCCTTATATAGTGGCACGTTGGTAGGAAGCTTGGAGGTAGGACAAAGGTTGGAGACAGATGACAGAGGCTGCCAGGAATGGTGAAGCCACAGGCAGCTTCTGATTCAGGAACTCCAGGGACACGTGTTTGAGACCTGTGTCGTTCCTGGTAACGGTAATCTAGAGGCCAGCATGCATTTTCTCTTCCAAGCAACTAGCCTAATTGCTGGTTTGATTGCCAGCGTTGCAGTTGGAGTAGTGTACGGGGTGGGGTGTTGCCCTGCTGACTGGGGGTTGTTTAGCCCAGGCAGTGGTGGTGGAGAGGAGAGCATTTTCCTTTGGATTTAGGGTGTCATGGCCGAGGAGATGTTGGATGCTTTGCTTGAGGCAATGCCAGCAATGGAACGTTTCCTGGACTTTGAATAGCAACAGGAAGAAGCCTGCATGGACTGGACATTCATTCCTGAGCAATGCCCAAGCTCAACGGTATTCAGGCCTTGGCTTGAGGTGGCTCTGTCCTTTATGGACCACATGGAGTTGAGCTGCTCCATTAGGGGAGAGGCCATGTAAGAAAGGGGCAGACTTAAGGTGCTGTCTGGCATGGAGCGTGATGAAGCCAAGCTGCTCCATGAGGGGCAGTGCTGTGGCAGAGAGAGGGTGTGTGTGTGCACTCTTCTGCCCCCTTCCTCATGTCGTCCCGCCCCCACTGAGCATTGTGCGGTCATGGCACTCGGTAAGAGGAGGAGTTTTGCCAGCCACAGACTCCAGCTCAGCTGACCTGACCCAGGCCTGGGGCTAGGGGTACTCCCCTCTCTGGGTTTTTCTCCTGGAGACTCCAGGACTCGGTCTCCAGGGGAAGCTCCGATTTCTCCGGGACAGGCAGCGGAAGGTAACTCAGCCGATCGGGACTTCTGGGAGCAGCTTCATCAGAAAGAGAGTGGGCCATAGGGATTTTCATGCTCCCTCTCTGGCACCATCACACCGCTGTGGAGTGTCGTGATGTTATGACGCTCCGCATCAGAAAAGGACATGGCAGCCCCTTAGCTCCACCCCTTTCCAATATCGCCCTGTCCCTACGGAGCGTTGTGATGTCACAAGATCAGGTAAGAGAAAGAGAGGTGACAACCCTCCTGCCCTGCTCCCTCTGTGTGAAAATCCAAAGGGAGGTAGTAAAGATAGATGAGACTGGCCAAGCCTTGAGCAGCAGGGAGCATCCCAGTTCTTCTCTGCAGCCGTTACTAATAATCAAGGTTCTCGTGTCCATGGCTTGCAAAACTGCAAGTGGCTTTTATCCAGGTTAGCTGGTGGTTAGGGTTGGTCTGCAGCCTTAGCTTCTGTAAAACAAAACACTCTGCTCTCTTTCTCATCTCAGTTCCCTCTTTGTCCTAGATTTCTTCTCTGACTCATCCCTTGCCGTCCCTTCAAAGACCCCAGCCTCACCCTCTCTCCCGATGTCACCTCCTCTTCAGATGTAACCTGCTTGTCCAGGTCTTAGAAGAGTACATTGTTTTTGGTAGCGGACAGTTTCACAGGGGCCTGGGAGATCAGTTTTAATTACTTGTTTTATGGGTAATAAGGGAGATTCTGCTTGGTGCTAAAAGAAAGCATAAAGGGGAAAGCAGTGAGGTTTGGAGAAATGAACTTAATAAAAATTAGAGGGATCCACTTAGCGTTTAACTCAGGCCGGGGACGGGCAGCCAAGCAAGAGATCATGTTCTGCTGGTGGGTCAGTAGATCAGAGGGTAGGATCAGGGAGGAGGATCCGTGCCCTCAAGGATCCCCTCTAGGGGTACTCACAGACGTGACGGCGCTGCCGTCATCCTGCCCGAGGGCAGGGAGGGCTACTCCCAGCCAGGGCGGTTCTAGCAATCGCTGCCGCCTGCCTCAGCTAGGGAGGGGGGCGGGCCAGCTCCACATGCACACTGTGCGGCAAGTGGCCCCCACCATGATAGACAACGGTGACCTCCCGGCGTTTGGCTGCTCTCGTCCAGCTGGGCACGGATTGTGGGTTCACTTAGTTCCGGGCCAAGCTGCCACCCTGGGCGGGGTTTGTTCTGGGCCCAGAACAAACGTTCAGGATTCACGCTGGCCTAGTTGGGCCGAACTGGGCCAGTGTCGTGTCCCCCGAGCAGGAGAGGAGCGCTGGCTCCGCAGGGAGCATCTCTGAGGAGAAGAGAAGGTAGGAGCGCTCTGGCAGGGAGGTGGGGAACGCTCTCTCTTTAAGGGCAGTGCTCCTCTCCCTTCCCTCCCGAGGCCAGTCAGTTGCTGAGGTGTCCTAGAGCTGGGAGCCAGAGGAAGGAGTCCTGGCCGGGAGCGCTGAAACCGGCGGAAGGAGTCCTCCTGGATCATATGACATCTATGCCTGGATCAAGTGTATTGCACACCCCCTGTTAGTCCTGCCACTCCCAGCCTAGGCTGCGTTCCCTGTTGCTGGATTCCCCCTGCCCGCTTGCAGGGCTCATTCACACAACACTGAGGCCACTTTTAGCTGGCACATGCGCAGGTGGGGCCACACATCCCCCACGGACCCGGGCGCCCGTCTGAAGGCTCCCGCGACCCACACACCCATGCTCCCACACGGAGCAACCCAGGTTTTTCCGACTGCTGCGTGCAGGGGCGTGGCATGGGTGCGGATACACACCCAGCCCCCCCAGTGTGAACGCCCCCCCAAATACGCTAGCGCTCCACCCAGTCCACACGTCCATCTAAGAACAGCCGGGGGGGGGGGTACAACCCCACATTCAGTGTTGCATGAAATACCTGTCACTCCCTCTGCTCCTTGATGATCCCTTGCTGCTGCCACCAGACACAAAGGGTTTGCTTGCAAGCAAAGCCCTGTTCAGACCACATATTTGGGCCCAAGCTGATTGGTCCAGCTGGTCCCAACTCCAATGGAGCACCATAATATCACAGTGCTTGGGGGGGGGGAGGACACTATTGCCACTGCACAATGTGGGGGCGGGGCTGTTTCTGAAAGGGGCGGAGCTAAAGCATTCCTCCCCTCTTTGGTGCGTCTCTCTCCCCACGCAATACCGTGATGATGTCATCGTATGCCATGAGGGAGCAGGTCTTCCTGCTGCTGCAGATCCTGATGGGGGCCCATTGGGTCAAGGCCTCTATTGGCAAAGATCTGGTTGTAACAAGTGTAATTCCAGGGGGCTGACACAGTAGCCCCCCCTAGTGGTGTGGTGGCAGCAAACCACCCACAGTATCCTGAGCCTGCTATTTTACAGAGCTAAGAGGCCAGGTCTTTTAGCTTAGAGAGCAGAGGTTCATGCAGACGGAGCAAGAGGTCCCAGTGCAATCCCTGCTCCGAGAGAGAAGGGTATTGTACAAATGAACCCCTAGTCTTCATGTGATCGAGGTGTGGGGAATGCTCAGTTTAGGGGAGTGGGATGTTTTGTCTACCAAGGACAATATCTTCCCTCCAGGTGCACCTGTTGTGAAATTTGGGGCCCTCGCCCTGCTTGCCTTTGAGCCTTCTGCCTCTCTGCCAAATTTGGCTGGTACAGTAAAAAGTTATAAAGGGGGCACTTCCCCACCGTGGCCCTAAAAGTAGGCCCCTGAATTGCTGAAAACAGGTTAATCTAACCATTGCTCAAAAATTACACCACTTCATATCACATAAGCTGGGGTGAGGAACCTTTTACTTCCCCAGGTCCACTGTGAAAATTAGTACAAGATCCAAGGGCTGAATAGAAGGGGGTGATGGTGCTTAAGGGGTGCACTCTAGGTGGGGGAAGGAAGGGGAGGCTCCAGATCATGCCCCGATGCCATGGGCCCATCTCCTCAAGTGCATGCCCTCATCTCCCCTCCCTTCTCCATGAGCTCACTCTTTCAGTGCTTGAAGGTAGGAATTGGATCCGGGGGCCAGAGCCAGGCATTGGAAAGTCATGGGCTGCTTTTGGTTCCCAAGCCTCAGGTTTCCCAGCCCTGAAATAAGCCGCCTCTCCATAGGAAAGCAGGCTCAAAAAAAAAGAGCAGAAAAGACCTGGAATAATAATAATAATAATGAATAAAAGTTTCATTTTTAGCAAGCCGACTCTTGAACCTTCTGTTTTCTTAGCCTTTAAAGAATCCCCCAATAGGTTAATAATGCTAATCAGATTGAGATATTAAGAAACTGTGAATAAACTGGCTTTCTGGGGATTATCTGGTGAGAAGTGTAAAAATACATCTGATTAAATCACATAGATCCATGACAGATTGACCGTGAAAGGCATAGATAGGAAAAGGGACAGAGAAGGGCAACAAAGATGATCAGGGGCCCGGAACGGCTTCTGTACAAGGAGAGGGCTCAAGAGATTAGGGCTCTTCAGCATAAAGAAGAGAGACAATGGAGGGGGATAGGATAGAGGTTTATAAAATCATGGCGAAGATAACTAAGGAGCTGGTATACACCCCTTCTCATAGTACTGGAACGGAGTTTTCAGGCAAGGCACTGTTAATCTGTGGCACTCATTGCTATGGGATATCGTGAAGACCAATAGCGTACCAGCATTCAAAAAAGGACGACGTCACAATTCCCAAACTTGGCAGGCTTTAACGGGACCCCTCTGGAGTGAGCGGTTTATCAATCATGGCCTAACTAATTCATAGAAAAGCTAACCCTTCTCTGCGCTCCATCCGCTGCTCAGGAGTCTGTGCTTGGGGAGCTGCGAGCAGGCACAGCATTGAGGTTGATCACGGCTGTGTGCAGCTAGCTTGGATCCAGCCCTGTTAGGGTTACTAGGCACTAGCAGCGGTACGTCTGCTCCCTGCAGAGGTGCTGCAAACTCTGTCCCAGCACGCGCTCTACATGGGGCTTCCCCTGTTTCTGGTTCGGAGGCTGCAGCTAGTGTAGAATGCAGCGGCCGGTCTCCTTACAGGGACGGGTCGGTGGGAGCACATAACACCGGTGCTCCGCACTCTGCACTGGTTGCCTATAGCGTACCGGGCCAGATTCAAGGTGTTAGTTTTGATCTATAAAGTCCTACACGGTCTCGGCCCCTCATATCTCGGGGACCGTCTCACCCTCCGCATCTCAGAGCGATCCCCGCAGTCTACTGGGGGCGCCTTCCTGGAGGTCCCCCGTGTTAAGCGGGGGGGGTCACAATGGAACGGGCGTTCTCGGTGGCCGGGCCGCGACTTTGGAATTCCCTCCCCGAGGAAGCTCACCTGGCCCCGGTTCTGCTGGCGTTCCGCCGAGCCTGCAAGACCTGGCTGTTTGCCCAGGCTTTGAAAGGGAGGGTGGGGTAGGTGGGGGGGCTGTTGGATTTTAAGATGTTAAAGTGGTGGGTGGGGTTATTTTAAAATGTTTTAAAGTTAGATAATTTTTATGACTTATTGTTGTTTTTATTTGTTGTAAGCCGTCCCGAGATGCCGTAGGCATGAGGGGGCGGCTAATAAATGCGACAGAATAAACAAACAAATAAATAAATATCCCTTCCATAGGGGCAGGATTTGCTGGTGGGGCTGAGCCATCTCTGTTAATTTCTTGCAGCGCAGTGGCCCTCCCTGCGACCAGGGCTGCTTTTTGCTTCCCGGAGACGTGATGAGACGCAGGCCCTGCCCGCAGACAGCGCTAACCTTGAGGACTTGAGCACTGAGTGCGAGGACTCAGGTGAGCTCCCAGCCTAGCGCTCTCTGCTGCTCCTTGTTAATTTCAGGCTGCTCGCACTGCTGTTCCCAGACTGCTTGTCAATTTCAAAGGCGGCTGCAGCGTTCCTCGCGCATCCTTCGGCCACTCCACTCTGCAGCCCACTCTCTCTGGCTGGCTGCTGGTTCCTCGGCCCTCTAGCTCTTAAAAGGGCCGCTCTCAAAGCCCGGGTGCAGGGCACACAGCCGCAGCCCTGCCACAATTGCCCGTGGCAATTTCCTCAAGAAACATGTAACGTGCATAAATCTGTTAAATTGAATAATGGATCCCATAAGGTCACGTGACTTTGTGCTGCCCCCACCCCCCCTTCCAAAAAAATAATGTAGGCATCTTCCGTGATTGCTGCCTTTGTGTGAGAGAATCTCTCCCGTGGAAATCGGTACGCGGGCAAGCAACCTCACGCTGGTGCCAATGTCTAGAACCAGTGCTAAAGAGTGGGAGGGCCGTGCTGCCGGTCTAAATAGCTCAAATAGAACGGGAGGGAAGAAAAGAGGTGAGAGGATGCCCCCGCGGGGCACATGGTAGATCAGTGGCAGAGGGGTGGGGAACCTCAGGCCCAGAGGCTAAATGTGACCTGTGGCTAGTTTTTATGTAGCTCCTTTCCAGTCCCTGGCTCCAGTTCCCACCTCCAACCACTGAAAACCAGAGCTCAAGGTAAGAGAACAAAGATAGAGGCATGTACACAAGAATGAGAGCGAGATCTATGGCACAAATCCATAGTCCGGGCCCTCCTTTTCTTGAGAGCACCCCCCCCCCCCCCACACACACTTGTAGGTGGCCCTCAGAGGCTGTACCAATTTGTCAAAGTGATCCCCAGGACAGAAAATCTCCCCACCCCATGATCAACNCCCCCCCCCCCCCCGAGCATAGGCACTCTGCTCCCTCCAGGTCATTCCTCCTTCCTATAGCGCTACTAGGTGTACACAGTGCTTTACAGTCACAGATTTTCAGAGAGGTCCCTGCCCTGTGGGCTTACAATCTAAGACAGAGAAGGGTGAGGGGGAACACATGGAAAGACAGACACACACACACACATTCCCATTTCACAGATGCGGAACTGACACTGCTTTTACACACGACAAAAATGGGATCTTATAAGTGCTCGAGATAATACCGGGGGTTATAAATGCTGGAGTTTTGTAATGTGTGAACGATGCACTAGTCCCCTTTTATGCAGCGAGATCTCGCAGCCTTGTAGGAGGTCTTTCTGTTAGGCTCCTCAACATCACAGAAAGAGATTGTTCATTTCCTGCCCTTATTACGCTAAGCATGCGCACAAGTTGGGAAGCTGCAGGTGCATGTCTCCCTGTCTCTTCCCATGTTCCTTTCTCCCTCGCCCATCCTAGACTGTAAGCCTCTTAGGGCAGAGACCTGGCTCTAAAAATGGCTGCTTAGCACCAGGCACTATATCTAAATAATAATAATAATAATCCATCTCCTCAGAGTCCCCAGCCAGTGCCCTAACTACTGGACCACATTGCCGATGGAAGTGCCCACTCCTTGCAGAAGGTGGGATGTGAAGTTAAGCAGGGCTTACTCAGGGCAGGGGTGAGGGATCTCAGGCCTGGGGACCAAATGCAGCCCACGGCTAGTTTTTACTTGGCCCCTGTCCTGTCCTGGAACTGGCCCCTGGATTTAATTCCTACTTGCAAGCACTGAAAAGCTGAGCTCAGGGGAAGGGAGCAGAGATGAGGGCATGCGCACAAGCATAGGGAACAGATCCATGATCTCGACCCTCCCCTTCCTGAGTGCACCCCTGCCCCCAACTTTTCTGGGACCCTCAGCATTTGTACTCATTTTCAAAGGGTCCCCATGGGAGGGAAACTATCCCCCACCACTGGCTTAGGGCTTTCCACTGCAGGGGGCACTCGCCTTCTAATATTGCTGACCCCACCGCTTTCCAGTGCTGCTTTGATCTCTTGCTATCTAAACCAAGCATGAACCGCAGGGTTATTAAAGGACCCCCTCCCCCAGGACCTGAGGCACGTACCCCAGTGTTCTGTCAGAAGCCCACCCCTGATTCCATTGTGTCTTCAATCCCACTGGAAATTTCAAGCAAGCACAGGTTGTTCCTTGTTGCTGATAAACAGCTACTGCACTCAACCCCAGAGACAGTTGCAGCTTCATACTGGGAAAAGGATTCATGTATGCTCTCTGCAGCACCTTTCTGCTCTCTAGGTCCCAGAAGCATTTGTACGCGTCATTAGGACAAATGGGACTTCGTTACGGCCTAGCCACCCTTTGAGCTGTCAGTACCTGAAACAAATCCGAAGCATTATCATTAAAGGCGGATACACTAAAGTGGAAAATTGAAAATGATGGTGAATCTGGACTAGCCTCAACTCCCTCGGATGATTTTAAGTACAAGAATGGAAAAGAGTATAGCTCCCCCTCCTGCACGTGACTGCACATTGCAACTCTCCCAACATGCACCATCTCCCCCCTCCTGCATGTACCTACCCGCTAGGATCGCCACCTTTCTGAGTTTGACCCCCCCATAGGCCAAAATGAGTCTCGGGGTCAAACTGCAAAAGGTGGCTGGCAACCCTACTACCCACCACAATCCCCTATGCAAGCACCAGCTCTCTTACTGCATGCAACTGCTCACAGCAACTGCCCACTACAACCACCAGTGCACGCACCAGCTCTCTTACTGCTGTCTCTTATACACATCTAGGGATTTTCATGCTCCCTCTCTGGCACCATCACACCGCTGTGGAGTGTCGTGATGTTATGACGCTCCGCATCAGAAAAGGACATGGCAGCCCCTTAGCTCCACCCCTTTCCAATATCGCCCTGTCCCTACGGAGCGTTGTGATGTCACAAGATCAGGTAAGAGAAAGAGAGGTGACAACCCTCCTGCCCTGCTCCCTCTGTGTGAAAATCCAAAGGGAGGTAGTAAAGATAGATGAGACTGGCCAAGCCTTGAGCAGCAGGGAGCATCCCAGTTCTTCTCTGCAGCCGTTACTAATAATCAAGGTTCTCGTGTCCATGGCTTGCAAAACTGCAAGTGGCTTTTATCCAGGTTAGCTGGTGGTTAGGGTTGGTCTGCAGCCTTAGCTTCTGTAAAACAAAACACTCTGCTCTCTTTCTCATCTCAGTTCCCTCTTTGTCCTAGATTTCTTCTCTGACTCATCCCTTGCCGTCCCTTCAAAGACCCCAGCCTCACCCTCTCTCCCGATGTCACCTCCTCTTCAGATGTAACCTGCTTGTCCAGGTCTTAGAAGAGTACATTGTTTTTGGTAGCGGACAGTTTCACAGGGGCCTGGGAGATCAGTTTTAATTACTTGTTTTATGGGTAATAAGGGAGATTCTGCTTGGTGCTAAAAGAAAGCATAAAGGGGAAAGCAGTGAGGTTTGGAGAAATGAACTTAATAAAAATTAGAGGGATCCACTTAGCGTTTAACTCAGGCCGGGGACGGGCAGCCAAGCAAGAGATCATGTTCTGCTGGTGGGTCAGTAGATCAGAGGGTAGGATCAGGGAGGAGGATCCGTGCCCTCAAGGATCCCCTCTAGGGGTACTCACAGACGTGACGGCGCTGCCGTCATCCTGCCCGAGGGCAGGGAGGGCTACTNCTCACAGCAACTGCTCACTGCAACCACCAGTGCACACACCAGCTCTTACTGCATGCAGTTGCTCACAGCAACTGCTCACTGCAACCACCAGTGCACACACCAGCTCTATTACTGCATGCAACTGCTCATTGTAAGAGCTAGTGTCCTCCACTACAGCCGCATATACCGCCTCCCCCTACTGCATGCAGCCGCCCATTACAGCCCCCGGCGCATCTAATTGATCATGCAGCTGTTCCCCTCCTTGCACTGTAAATATACAGCCAGAGCAGTGCTGTACCCGCCCACATGACTGACGCACGCGCAGTGTGAATAGCGGATTCTCCGCGTGCGTTGAGCTTGCCTAATCCAACGTACTAGCCATCCGCGCATGCGCACAAAAGCACCCACATTCCCTCGCGAGTGGACTTTACCGACGGCGCTGCTCTCCCTCGTCGAACGCATGCGCAGCTGGGACGCTTGCGCGTGCGCAGAGGAACGTGTTGGGGGTAGCAGTCCTGCCTACTTCTCCGTCTGCGCCTGCGCAGCTGGGGTGCTGCGGCCAGACTGGACCGGGTTCCCCCCTCCCCGATAGGCCCGGAGGAGCCGGTGAGTGGGGACGGGCGCGGTGCACTGTGGGGCGGGGCAGGCTTATGAGCTCACCCGCCCCCCGGTCTGTATGGCCCTAGCCCCGGTGCATTGTGGGAATTACCCTCTCCCAGGGTCCGTACAGCCCTGGTGCATTCTGGGATTGGACAGTAGCCCTGGTGCATTGTGGTATTGCCCCTCCCCTGGTCCATACAACCCCAGAGCATTGTGGGATTGGACATAAGGCCCAGTGCCTTGTAGGATGGCCCCCTCTACTGGTGCATTTCGCTCCTGGACTCTCTTCCTCCTGGTCCATTGGGCCCCAGTGGCTTGTGAAATTAGACTCCCACTTTTCTCCTGGTCCATACAGCCCTAGTGCACACATCTAGATGTGTATAAGAGACAGGGGAATGGGAGCAGAGATGAGGGCATGCGCCCAAGAAGAGGGGACAGATCCATGACACAGAGTTATGATCTGGACCCCTCCACCTTCTACGTGCACCCCCTACCCCCAAATTCTCTATGGTCCTCAGAGCTTGTACCAATTTTCAAAGTAGCATCTGAGGAAGAAAAGCTTCCTTAAGCCTGGAAGGGACGTTCCACCCAGTTTCCTGCTGCACGTGGGGGTGCTTGCAACCCCC
>QEPC01012618.1:168695-183804 GCA_003113815.1 Sphenodon punctatus | reverse complement strand
TCGCACTGTGGGGTTCGTCCTTCTCCTGGTCCATACAGCCCTAGTGCATCATGGGACTGGACAGCCGCCCCGTCGCACTGTGGGGTTCGTCCTTCTCCTGGTCCATACGGTCCCAGCCCGTCCCCCCCGGCTTCTGATTTATACAATCCCAGGCTCAGTGAATTGTGAGATTGGCTTGAACCACCGTGATCTGCAGCCCCACCCCACTATGGGAACGTTTCCCCCCATTTGGATAGCCCTGGGCCACCCTAGCGTGCCCTGTGGGAGTGAATTTTGTCCTTCCCCCTGATCCATAGCTTCCAAGGGCACAGACTCTGGTTTCTGAAGCTGTGAGCTTGGTGTGTAACCTTCTGCCTGGCCCTGCTTCTTCCTAGGACGACGACTGTCTGAGGGATGATGTCTGAAATACACAAACGCATAGACGTTGTGGGCACTGAAGACATTACCTTTGAGGAAGAGGACGGGACCTCGACAGGTGAGTGAAGGGTAGTGACCCAGGGGGAGGTAGTGAAGTAGGCTTATGAGTACCAAGGGGACCGGACCCTGGGCTTTAGTAAGAAGTCTATGGTCTGTACTTGTGCCTGATTAAAGAGGGAAGGGAGATCTTCCAGGAAAGCATGTAGGAGGTAGGTCAGGAGAGTTCTCCCTTCCTTTTTGTTGTCTGCAATTCCCCGGTAGAATGATAGGGGGAGCTGTGCTGCACGGGGTAGCATGGGTCCCCCCCCCGCGCACTGCCCTCAACGGCTGTGTTGCAGCTGAACTAGCTACGCCACAGAAGTAACTGCTCCTGAGCCCCAGGGGAGCACTTTGCTCTACCACAGGGTTGATTCTGCCTTTTCCCCCCTGAGCTATCTTTGAACTGGTGCCTATAGGAATCTTGGTGGGGATCCCAGGTGGGCTTTAAACCTCTGTTGCCCCTGAATGGCTTGTTTGAGGTTCCTAGGATAAGGGAGAGCCTGAACTAGGTTCCAGCAATGTGATTATCCTTTGCAACTGGGAGTGATAGGTTGACTTTTCCCCCTCTGCCTTAGGAAAGGGGATTCCTGGACTGCTGTTAAGAGAATTTGTTGAGGCCCAGCAGCTGTATTTTATGCGGCCAGCATTGACAGGCCTGCTTGTGGGGATCCTAAGCTTCAAAAGCGGCGCCTCTTCCACCAGGTCCTGGGGCAGCTTTGCTGTGGCAAGGGGCACTGAGACCTGGGATTGAAGGGTATTGCTGTTAGTCTTGGAGTGCAGCTGAAGGAGCTATCTATGCTCTGTGGCTGCTGTAATGAGGCAGAGGTGATCGGAGGGGCAGGGCTGACGTGCTGTGCTTGTCCCAGGTGTCTCCACAATGCAGGAGGAAGAGGATGAATCTGAAGCAACTTCGGTGTCCTCCGAAGAGAGCAGCCCCTCCACCCCACCTGCCAATGGCTATCCTGGTGAGTGGGCAAGGCTGGCTGACTGGTGTTGCTTGGGGCTGGGAGCTAGGACTCTGGGGTTTGGGGCTGGGTTCTAGGAGTGGAATGGGATTGGAACCCAAAGGTTCTTTCTCCAGTATGGGGAGAGGAGTGAGGTGTGGAGCCAGGACTCCTGAGTTCTGTTCCCTGCTCTGGAAGAGGAGGGAGTCTAATGAGTTAGAACAGAGGGTAATGGGGAAGGGTGGGGATGGGAGCCAGAAGTCCTGGATTCCATTTTCTCTCTGGAAGAGAAGTGGGGTCTAATAGATTAGAAAACTGGAGCTGGGGGATTGGAACTCCTGGGCTCAGTTCCCACTCCCCTCCCAGACTGAGGGTTTGCAGTCTTTCTGGGGGCTGGTCAGCTGGCACCTCCCCCCCCCCCCTTTCCCTGCTAATTCACCTGCTGCTGTTGCTGCTGGGTCCAGTGGGCTCGGGTGCAGGGTTGGCTGGGCTGATCTGGGGCCGTTCCACCGCGCGCCCCCTTGCTGTTTCTCTAGGTCTCCGGAACAAGGAGCCACGGGCGGCCGTAGCGGAGCTGCCCCAGGACCTGGTGGATGAGGCTGGGGAGGATCGGCTGGGCTCCCCACAGGCTCCCAGTCCTGAGTGGCACGAGTGTCCTGAGTGTGGGCGAGGCTTCGGTACCTCCCGGGCTCTGAAGGTGCACCGAAGTTACCATGTGGGGCGCAAGCGGCCGCACACCTCCTCTTCTTCATCCTCATCCTCCTCCAAGCCGCCGGCCCCCCTGCGGGCCACCCCGTCCCCACCTGAGGGCCGGGAAGGCCGGACGGTGCCGCCGTCCCCTCGTGCCGGAGCTTTCCACTATATCTGTGCTGAGTGCGGCCTGGGCTTTGCCTCGCCGGCCTCCCTGGAGGCTCACCGCTGCGAACACGGCTGGCGGCGCAGCTCCCCGACCCCACCCCCCAGCAAGCTGCCTCCCTCCCCTGCCCCACGGGAGGCCAACGGCGCCCGGGACATGGATGGGGATGATGGACCATACCATTGCACCGAATGCCCAGGGGAGTTTGGCCTGGTGTCGGATCTGCACGAGCACTACATGCTCCATGCCCGGGGAGAGCTGTAGCCCCTTCTCCCCTCTTCTAGAAGCAGGCAGCCGTGGTGGGATCCATAAGGCCAGGACTCTGAAAAGCAGACTCTTTCCCCCACCCCACCCCACCCCACCTCATTTATTCTAGTTAATTTGTAGATTCTTTCCTTCTCTTTTATTTAGCGATGGGGAGAGGTGCTGGCTTGGATCCCAATTCCTCTGTGTGTCCTCAGAGTGGGGGCAGCAGATGGAAGAGCTCCTCCCACCCCCTTCCCTACACCCAGCTTCCCCTCTACATGGGAGAGGGGAGTTGTCTCCCCCTGTATGTAGGAGAAGAAGCCAGTCATCCACCGGTCTGTGTGATGGAGGCACGGAGTCTCGGGTGGGACCAAGCCGAGTCCCAACCCGTTCAGGCTGGATGGGAATTGCTGACCCAAACGCGCCAGGCCCCACCTCCCTGTTCCGCACCCTCCTGTTAGCCGGTTCCCTTCCCAGCTGTTAACCGGCAACCCGCATGGGCATCTGGTGTTCTTATGCCGGCTGCCCCTGTGGTTTGTGCAGAGCAGAAGCTGCGCTGTATGTGTGTTGCCTTGACGAAAGCAGCTTTTTGACGTGGTGTCCGATCAGCATCATAATGAGTATTAACAACCTCAGTCCCATAGACGGGAGACTTGGTTTAATTAAAGTGATTCTGTACCTGTGCCTTTGGGCTGATCACCGCGTCTTCTCTGTATGGTGGGGGAGGGGGTGACGGCTCTCTTCTGCCCTCTGCCTGCAGGAGAGGTAAGAGCTGCCTGGACCCTAGGTAGATTGCCCACTGTCCCCCCCACAAAAGAGCTAATAGGCAGGGAGCATAGAATTTCATAGCATTGTCCGAGCTGGAAAGGGACCACAAGTAGGGTTGCCATAGATGCAATTTTTTTCTAGTACACTTACGAAAAATACATGTTTCAGGCCCTGCATTGGCGCCATTGGCCTGAGGTGCCAATGCAGACCCTTGCAACATGTATTTTTCATAAGTGTCCTGGAAACATTTGCATCTATGGCAACTGTAACCAGAAGGGTCATCTAGTCTAACTTTATATGATTGTAAGCCGCCCTGCGCCTCTGCGGGAAGGGCGGCCTATAAATTTGACTAAATAACCAACCCCCCTGCTTGGATGCAGGATGACCACAGCTACATTAGGAGGTGTCTTCTGGGTGATACCAAGCCACCTCAGGTGGCCCCTGAGACGGAGAAGTTCTGAGAGTCACGCAGGCCCTATGGTGATGTCATACAGGTGCTACCCCAGGCGTTCACAATCACTGCCCTGAATAAGAGGTCCAGTAGGTGGGCTAGCCGTGAGGACAGAGGCCAAACTCTTGGGGGGATTGAGGTAGAGCTTAAAGGGAAGGATTTGAGGCTGTTCGCACAAGTAGGTAATAAACCCTTTCGTTGCTACAACCTTGTTTTATTTGCACAAGCAGAGGATGCGTAGTAGGAAAAGGGGACACAAGCATGTGTATTTCGGGACTGAGGGCTGCTGTTAGCTTCTGCTGTGCTGGTCTGAACAGATGCTGCGATGGAGAGTTACAAGCTAGGTGTTCCTCTTGATTTAGTAATCTCTTAAAGGCTCCTGTGGAAAAAAAACTCTCTACACTTCAACTGAGGGAGAAGAAGGGGTCTCAGAGCAGCCAGATGCCTCTGGAACTGTCCTTGGCCTTGCTTGTTGGGTGACCTGGAACTGAGCTACGTCACTGGGTGTCTATGCCAGCGATGGGAAATCTCAGGCCCAAGAGCCAAATGCAGCCCATGGCTAGTTTTTATTTGGCCCCTTTCCAGTTACTGGCTCTGGCCCCTGGATCCAATTCCTACCCCCAAACGTTGAAAGGCTGAGCTCAGGGGAAGGGAGCAGAGATGAGGACGTGCGCACAAGGGCAGGGGATGGATCTATGTTCTGGACCCTCTTCTTCTGGAGCGCCCCCCTTATGTGCCCCTGTGCCCAACTTCTGTGTGACCCTCAGAGCTTGTACTAGTTTTCAAAGTGACCCCTGGCAGGGAAAAGATTCCGCACCCCTGCTACACACATTACATTACCCACGTGGGAAATTCTGTGGTAGCGCCCTTGACATTATTGCGACCCATAGCATGCTGCTTCATGTTCATGCTGCTTCGTGTTCATGCTGCCATCTGATGGACTTCTCCCACCAGACAGAGTCCTGATGCTGCTGGTACCCTGCACATGGCTTTCATTAATGGCATTATAGGGTGCTTCCACAGCTTTCTGGGATTGCTCCACTTATTCCTATTCCATTAGGATTACTAGTTGAGTTAGTTAATGTTAATGGTTAAATGTTAATTGTTTAATAAATTGAAATGTGAACCACCCTGAACCTAAGGGAAAGTGTGGGATACAAACTGACATAAATAAAATTCCTAGTACTTCAAAATTTGGCCTGTGGTGCGTTGTGGGCAAGGGGATCCTGTGAATGAACTTCACACTTTGCAGATCCAATAGGATGAAGAACTACATCATGCACTGATGCAATGTATCAGCTACAAGAAACAATCATGCACTGATTCAACTTATCTGTGACAAGAAACCTGTTCTGCAGTACAATGTAGCTTTACTGCACAATCCCAGGATGTCGGTGACATTGCACAGCTATAGAATGTACCATTACATTGGAGTGCTTGTATGCTGGAGGAGCCAGCAGGAATGTAGGCTGCTCTGTATGCCCTGCCTGATTCACTGTGTTTTCCCCATTGCTGCCAATGGGAGAAATGCCGCAAACAGGGTTCCCTGATTTCCAGAGTTCTCTGCATACGTTGTGGGCAGCAAAACTGTGTTTAATGTGTGGCAAAATCATGTTTGCATGAACAAACATAATGGGACCCTTGTGCTAAGCAGGTCAAATGGATGGCATAGACACATCCCCCTCTAGAGGATGAGGGGAGTATACTGTTTATTGCTTTGTGAGGTCTTGTGACACCAGCAAACTGAGTTGTGACCTCGGGGTGCCACACGGCTCTATGAGATGTTTTATTTTTGTATGATGCCACTTGGGGCGCTTTCCCACGTTACAAAACCCCGCAGCTGATTTGCCTCTGGGAGGAAAATCGGTTGCGGGGTTTTGTAACATGGAAATGTTAATCTGTGCATTTTTGGCGGCAATCCTGTGGGGGATTCAGAGCTGGCACAAAGCTGGTAAATCCAACTTTGCATTCCCTGTGGGATTGCTGCCAAAAACACACAGGTTAACGTTTCCACATTACAAACCCTGTGCCTGATTTGCCTCTTGGAGACTTTCTGGAGGCAAATTGGGTGCATTTGTAACGTGGGAAAGTGTCCTTAGTGTTGCACTTGGCTTTGAAGATAGTATCCTATCAACTGCCTGCAGCCTAACACAGCGATACAGGAGGAGGATGTAATTTCTTGGTCTACGAGATCCCTTCCATGTCATGCTATGACTGCTTTGTTGATGTCCTAGCTTCCCTCATGTGCATCAAGGTCTTTTTACTGTGTAACCCTTTGATTGTTACCTCTGGTCATGTCATAGCATTTCCTAATGGCAATGCTAGCATGTACCCTGATCATATGACTGTCCATTGTGATGTCCTACCTAGCCCTAGTTCTGAAATACAGCAATATCAGGTGCCTAACCCTACCATGAGAACTACAACTCCCAGCCTGTAATGGGCTCTATATCAGTGAATACTACAGCACAGCTCACATCATGCATGGAAGGGTGTGCGTGCATGAGAGAGAACACTGCCTTGGCCTTGTGAGAGAACTACAACTCCCAGCATGCACTAAGCCTATGGGATGGTGGGAGAACTACAAATCCCAGCATGCACCAGATCTCAGGGCCATTGTTCTAAATAGAAAAAACTACAAATCCCAGCATGCAGCAAGCACTGTCCTATGTTTTGAGTTGGTACTAACTCACAGATTTCACTTGGCTGGCATATCCACTTGTGCTCACGTGTAGAGGTAAGATATGTTCTGAGGGTCTGAGCCATAAATGCTTACTAGGTGGGGTTTAACACACACACACACACACACATACTACTGGTAGTTGGGAGTGGTTAGCAGGAGATGGCACCACCTCTATGATCTACACTTGACTTCTCATGAGCTACTATAGCTGGCCGCTGTCAAAGACAGGATGCTGGGCTCAATGGATCATGGGTCTGACCCAGTATGGCACTTCTTATGTTCTTGGGTTCTGCTTGATTGTTCTAGACCCTTCTTTCACTGGACATTTACTGTCCCAAATGAGGGGTTACATGTGAGGGCTTTCCCTTCTAGGTCAGGAGTTGCCCTTTTAGCCCAGGAGATCTATCTGGGCTTAGCTAATCCCTAGTTGAGCATGGGATCCAGGCAGGGATAAGTTTGGGAGGGGGCCACTGCCCTAGGGTTGTCAGTACCACCTCTACACTGCCTCCTGACACTCTCCACCCTACCTGCTCCTTCCCAAGTGTTTTCCTTTCCTACTGCTGTCAGGCCCTGGCTCCATGAGGCAGGGGAGGGAGAGGAATGCTCCATACACAGCCCCATTTCCCCTGAGCATGGCTGGCACAAACAGGGTTTCCAAATCATATATGCAAATCTGAGCTCAATATTGAGAACGTTGACACACTGCAACTTGGTTTCATTTATTTAAAATTCATGGTTTGGGAATTTACAATTCGTAGTAGGCTATTTGACAGTTGACTAGCTAGGACATCAGGGGTATACTACACATCAGAGCCCACTGCCATCAGTGCCAGATTCTTACTGATGAGTAGATTCTCTGATGTGTCCTATCTGACTGAAACTACTAACTTAAATAGCAGAACGCTATAACTGATTGAAAGCTGCCCTTAAGCAACCGGCTGCTAACAGCTGTGGTGTTTCTGCTAAACCAGTGGTTCTGAAACTGTCATGTGACCTCATTTTGAGACTTAAATACCATCCCCTATGACACCAGACTGCACCAAAGTATAGCAAATGACAGCAAGGTTTGTGAAGCCATCTGCAGATAGGGTGGTCACAAGCCTCAACCCACAGCTTAAGAAACTGTGCACTGGAAGATGTCCTGCAGTAAACTCTGTGGGCCACAATCCCTTAGCCTCATTGCAGGAGTGGCCAGACATATGGCACGTACATTTGCTTGATCCAGGTGTTGGGTGTTCAAACCAGCTGATCCACCAGGACTTCTGCTGGCTCTGGTGCTCCAGGCCAAGCCCCCTCCTGCTAGCTCCCAGCTCTAGGGCACCGTAGCAACTTTTCTTACAAGTGGAGAGGAGCATTTCCCTTGAGAAAGTTTTCTCTACTTCACTGGAGGAGCTCTCCTAGCCCATCTCCTCCCAGAGACACTTCCTGGAGTTCCAGTCCTGCTCTCCTCCCCAGAAGCGATCTTGTACGGTGATATAATAATCATCTTTATTTTTATATAGCACCCCCATGTCATGGCACTTGGAGTGCTTCACAAAGAACTATTTAACTTTTTTAATTCTCACAACAGCCCTGTGAGGTAGGTTAGACTAAGAGAATAATGTGACGGGCCCAAGGTCACTCAGTGAGTTTCTGGCTAAGGCGAGACTTGAACTGGGGTTCCCCCCTATCTGCTATGGCCTTCCTGGGCCAGAGGGTCACCGTCACATCAGTTTCCAGGCCACCAGGTGTGGGCCCCACTGCTGCCCTAGCCTGGGTAGGCAGCAGGCCCAGAGCCGGTCTCAGGGGCCAAGGGCTGCCCAGGCAGGCCTGGAAGTGTTTGCGGCTCCATCCCTACCAGGAATCAGGGTCTGCCATGGCTGCCAGCCATGATTGGCCGCCATGGCAGGGAGCATGTGTGCGGTGGGGCTGCCTGGCCACACTTGATCTGTTCCCTGAGTGGGGGAGTGGCTGCCAGCCAGCCTGGGCCGGTGCATGTTTATTCTGTGCCCTGACCTGACCCTGCCATGGCCAGCCCCCTTCCCGGAGCTTGTCGCGATTGTCACCCTAGAAGCTGGCCACCTTCCCCACAGTCATCTACCTCTCGACCACCCCGGCTACGGGGCTTCAGTGGTGCTACCTTGGAGTGATTCATGGGTTGTGCCTTTATTAAGAGACCCAACATTGAAGCAGTCGGCTCCAAAACAACTTGCTTTCCCCTTGTTAAACCAGATGAATAAGCAGCACTAATTTACATTTTGTGTCTGTGCTAGAAAACACTTCCCAGCCTAACAGTCTAGACAGGGTTTCTTTAAATAACCTAGTGCAGGGCTGGGGGAGCTTTTTTTGTCCAGTGACTGTGCTGGAACTTTAAAAATGGCCGGCGAGACACACACAAAAAAAGAGGTTGACCTTTGTCACCCCTAATTCTCCCAAAGCCCGTGTGTGCTTAATCCACAGAATAAGAGCGCTTCTATCTTCTACCCGATAGACAGCAATGAGGGGAAGGGACTGCACTAGGTAGCTACTGGTGGGGGAAGGGGGGCACTGCCGCAGGAACCAGGCAGACCAACCCCATTGGGACATCAAAACGTCCTGCTTTCGCTCTGCCGGAGCTGCCTCTGCCTTCCCCAGTGAGTCAGGAACCAGTGCCATGTTGCTCGCTGACTGCCACTCCACCCTCAGAACCTCACCCTTCTCCCCACCCCCACGCCTTCCCTCTCCCAGCGTCCCCCAAGTCCTAGTCTGCTCTGGTGCCCCATTTCCCCTCTACTCCAGTCCAAGTCTCCCCCTACCTTGGCCTTCCCCCACCCTCATGCCAGTTGGAATGGGGACCAGTAACTTGACTTGCCCCAGGTCCCTATTAAACCTAGCTACATCACTGTGCAGGGAGCAGACAGTGGATGGAGTGTGGTAAAAAGACCGCACGTGCACTGGTGAGGGGAATTTCCCTTTCCCCTCCCTCTGTAAGCAGAGTAGTCCCAGTCTACTGTCCCACAACACCTCAGTACATCCTCCTTTGTTACCCCTCACAGCATCTCTGCTTGTTACTGTAGCTTCCCACTGCTACAAGGCCCCAAGCAGGGAGATATGGGGAGGGGAAGAGATTACAGTTAAGGCCAGCTTGCATGTTTCCGTTTAACACATGGACATTCTATTGCTTATAAAATCAGCACCACTGATCCTAGTTGTCCGAGATATGGCAGAGAGGATCGCTTGGGGTACAATTTGTCCAAATTTCATGAAAAACACAAAAGTTATAGTGGTCTGAAAATCAGAGTAAAACTGGTTTTTCTGCCTGTTTCGGTGGTTTTTATATTCACTTGAAAGTTTACTTTATGAACAATGTTGTGAGGTGTAGTGCGGTTAGAAAATTCAAGGGTGCCTTCCAGTGCTTTTTATTTTTATTTTTCATAATCCATCTGGTAGTTTTAAAGTTATAGGGTTTTGAATTTCCCATGTTAGCCAATGGAGTATAAATGATGTCTCATAGTGGCATCTGAAGACCTTTGAACAGCTGAGAAAGCTTCTTTTCAAGTTATTAGAAGCTTGGGGGGTCTCAGCGTCAAGGTTTTAAAAAATTTGTTTATGCATTCTACTTCGGCTTTGCGTTTAGTTTGAAAATCCGTGGCGTAGTTTTCATTTTAGAAGGTTTTGAAGTCCCAATGGACTCTAGAAATGGGTATTAAACACCTTGCTGTTTAGCCCTGCGTTGTATTTCTATGGTTAAAATGCTAATGCTTTTCTAGCCTAAGGCTCGTTCCTCTGCAGGAGCAGTGCAAGGATATTTGACGCCCTAGGTGACCTCAGGAAACCCACCTTCCTCTCCTGCTGCGAGGCTTAGCAGCAACTAAATTGAGGGGGGAGGGGGGGAAGGAGGAGGAAAGAGAGAGAGGTGCCTCCTGGAACATGCTGCCCTAGGCAGCCCCACCCTGATCTAGCCACTGCCACCAAGCTCCACAGCTGGATCAGGAGTGGCAACAGAAGTTGGCGGGGTCCCATAAAAGGTATGATCTGAACTACCTTATCTCCACCATAAGTCACTCAGCCGCAAGGCCACCATACTTGCCTTTCCCATTGAGTTTCAAAATTTTTATTTCTTCCATATGAAAAATAGGACCTTTAATATTATAATCACTCATGATTCAACTTAAGCCACTTTTGACTCCAGCAAGGACAGACAGACAAGGGGGTTTGTGGGCTTTGGAGGTGAAAGCACTGGCCAGCAGCAAGCCACCAGTCCCCGACTGGGTATGGGAGCTGACCTCCCCACACAGCAGCTTCCTCCCCACACCCCCTGATCTCATTACTGGAAAATCAGCTCCTCTGGACAATCAGCAACAATCTTTCCTCTGACCCAACATAATTTCAGCAGGAGATATTCTGCAAACCTTTGAAGGGGACAGACCGACGCTTTCCACTGGCAAAAAAAGCTGGGACCACGGGCTTTGTGACCGCATGAGACATCTTTGTGGTTCTTGCCGGAGGGACCACAGGAGACGAGGGATAGTGAATGTGTCAGTTATCAAAGAGGATCTGGGGAGCTAGATTAGGTAAGAACATACGAGCTGCTGTGCGGCACAGGGATAAATATGCGGCACAGGGAACCAAGCAGGCCGTTGCCATGCTATTTTGAGGAACAGTGGGCTGTCACCTGGTTGTACGCACAAGCCAGGGGATACAGCAAAACCCCAAATTCAGGCCAGCTTCGCTTGCAGTCATGATTACAAGGGCACAGACTCAGCAATGGAGCTGGACCCCACCAGGAAACACAAGTCAAGAGAAAGCAGCTGCTTCAGTCACAACATTGGTTTGCGAAGGGTTGGGAGGAGGAGACAGTTCCTGGGTTGCTCACTAATCCTGAGCAGAGAAGGGAGTTGATACAGGGGGAGTGAAAGCCACTTGGGCTCATCTGCACCCTCAGCTCAATCCCTGCTCCCCCACCAGAAGGCAATATTAAAGGAGATCAAAGGGCAGGTTAGGGAATCAAGACTCCGCCGCAATGAGCTCTCTGCTCCCCTCGTTCCACGGCCCAGAGAAACTCTGAACTCTNGTGGCGAGGTGGCCCGGTGGCGCTTAAGGTGCTGTGGAAACTTATCTCAAAAGAAACGAAGACCACTTTGTAAAAGCCAAGAGAAACTGGCACCTCAGAGTGGGGAAAGACCCCATCTCCCATTCCCTTTGAGTCACTCAGTCCAACTCCCCCAGGGCCAGATAAAGACTGCACTCAAGACAGGGAGAGCCCTGCATCCCATTTCCTCAGAGCTAGCCAGTCACTGGGGTCAGACGGGAGCTGGTGCCCCCAATAGCCCCATATCCCACAGAGTCAGCGAGTCCCTTTGAACTAGGGCTGGATGACAGTGGCATCCCCTAGAGGGGAAAAAGCTCCACATCTCTTGATGGGGGCCAAGATGGGATCTGGTATCCCCTAGGAGGGGAAAGGTCCCATGTCCCAGCCTGGCTCTGCTTCCCGCTGTTCCGGGGCTGGAGAACAGAAGCAGATGGCGGGCAGTCCCTGCTAGAGCTCACCACGGGCATGGCGGATGTAGTGTTCATGAAGCCCGGCCTCCTGGCTGAAGCTTTCCCCACACTCGGTGCAGGCGTAGGGGCGGGAGGGCAGCAGCTCCAGGGGGCCCTGATGAGAGACCTGGTGTCTGCGCAGGTTAGAAAGCTGCCGGAAGCTCTTGCCGCAGTCGGGGCACTGGTGAGGCAGGCTATGGCCGGCAGCGTGGCCCAGCCGGTGGCGCTGGTAGTTGGCCAGCTGGCCAAAGCGCCGGCCACAGTCGGGGCAGTCAAAGGCAGGGCGCAGGCAGGAGGGGCAGTCGGGAGGCGGTGCAGGGGCGTGACCCCGCTGGTGACAGATAAGGGCCCGAGAGTTCTCGAAGGCCTTGCTGCAGATGAAGCAGACAAAGAGTGCGTCGCGCAGGTTCTCCTGGACAAAGTCCTCGGGGTGCTCCCGCTTCATGTGGCGTTCCTTGAACTTCTCATCTGGGAAAGTGATCAGGCAGTGGAAGCACTGGTTGGAGCTCAGGTGATCTGGAGAGGGGGGGGGGAAGAGGGGTCAGAGGAGAGAGCCCTGCAACAGGAGCCGGAAGTGTGGGCATGCCCTCCCTACCAAACAGCTGACTGGTTGTGACCAGGAGTGCCAGCCCACCCCTACACAGCCCTGGCTAGGTAGAGAACAAACCCACACTTCCCTCCGCACTCTTCCCAGCTGGGGATAAGGGACTGAAAATTGAGTCCCAGGCCAGGCTCCCTGATCTCTCCCCCCTGCAGGATTTGATTTGCTTCTTGCCCCCAGAAGCCCTCCTTCCTAGCACCCCATCCAGATGTCTATTTCCCAAGTTTCCCATTCTCCTGCCAGATCCCCAAGGCTCCTGGACAGAGGTTCCTCCCTAGCCTCATGTTTCGGGGGTGGGGGTGGGGGCAGGGGGATTCCTGCTAAGAGCTATTCCCTGATGGGGGGTGGGTGGCGGGAGAGAGTCTATGAGCTGGGGGAATGTTTGCCTGGAGTCACAGTAGGTCTATCCGCAGGGTACTCACAGACGGGACTGCTGCTGGAAGATGCTTTGGCTTTGTTCTCTGGGTTGGGCTGGGCAGGCTTTTCCTCTTCCTCCTCCTCCACACAGATGGGCTCCGGCTTGGAAATGGGCAGATGCCCCTGGGGTGGGGGAATCTCCTGCAGAGTGGGGGACCCAACATGCCCTGGAGACTGGGGGGGGAGCTGCTCTGCCAGCAGCTGCTCGGCGGCTGTGCTGGAATCAGACATCGCCTCCTGCAGGAGAGAAACCAATGAGGAGACGAGTAACAGATCCAAAATCCCTGGCTCTTCCCCCACTGATAAGATTCCCAGGGGCTTCCCCCACCGACATCTTTCTGGGTGAAGAGTCTCTAGTAGAGCTCATCTCCCTGTGCCCCCCCCCACTGGCTTCCATGCCCCTTCTCTCCCCCACAGCCTCTCACAACAGGTGTTTTCTGCTCTGCCCTGCCCCATAGATGCCTCTCTTTCTATTTCCCTCAACCCACCACCTCTAAGATGTCGCTCCTACCCATTGCTCCCACCAGTCCTGCATTTCCTCCTCCCCTACAGGGTCATCCCCTTCCCACTCCAGATGGAAACTACTCCCTCCTTTCCTCTGCCCCCCCACACTTCTCCCCTTCCCCTAGACTCCCCCACCCTGTTGCAGAATATTCCTGCCCGTTGCAGAAAGAAGCTGCTCCTCTCCTTTGCCTACTGCCTCCCTGCTTCTCCCCATGTACCTGCCTGCCATGCCCATAATGTCAGGGTTCTCCACCCCCCCACCCCCAGGCAGCCCATACCTTCTCTTCAAATACCTGTTCATGGAGCTGTCTGAGAGTCCCCCTCTCCCATGCACCTTGCCCACTGCTCCTTTCTCGACACCCCTACCTGTGTACGAAACTCTACAGATCTCCACCCTGCCCCCCAGAATGCCCCTCTCTATTCATGGAGCTCTCTTCTCCCCACCCTTCCCAGAAGACTCTCATCCCACCCTAGGGCTACTTAGTATTCACTGCCCCCTTGGCCCACTGTCACTCTCTGTTGTTATTCTTATTTATATAGTGACAGCAATGTACCTGGTGCTGTACAATCATTAATCAGACACAGGTCCCTACCGCAAGAGGCTTACAATCTTTGCTCCTTCTCTACCCCCCCCCCAAACTCCATGGATTGCATCTCTTTGCTGCCCCCCCATGGTGGACTACTGCCCCCCCCACAAAAGCTCCCATCTGCTCATGCTGCAACACCCCCTCCTCCCCTCCATGGAAACCCCTTACCCTCTCATAGGGCTACCTGCGAGAGACACACATACACCTTAACTGTCCGTCTGCCCCCCTAAACTCCATGAATCTCTTCTTCCCACTGCTCTCAGCCCACTCCCCTATTGGCTACCCCTGTCCCATTCGGATGCTCCATCCCCTGCTCATGGAGCCATCTACAACACCCCTTTTACCCCTCCCTGCACTTCCTTTCCCATGGAAGCCCCTCTCTCTGCCCATGAAGCGGTCTCCATCACCCCTTTGCTTACTGCCTCTCTCCCTATCCCTTCATCCTGCCCCATGGAAGCCCATCACTTTGCCCTAGAGCTGCCTGGAAGACACCCCTCACCTCCTTTCTGCTCTGTCTCCCCAACAACCTAACCACCACCCAAATTCCATGGATGTCTCTTCCCTGCTCCCTCTAACCCACTTCCCCACTGGCTACGCCTACCTCCCATAGATGCCCTATCCTCTGTGCATGGAGCTTTCTGCAACACCCCTCCTGCCCTTTGGCTCATTTCCTCCCCCAAACTCCATGGGCTTTCTCTCCCTGGAAGCCCTTCTGCCCCAGTCTTCCCTCACCTATAGATGCTCTTCACCTACCCTAGGGCTACCTAGGAGACACCCACCTTGATCACTGCCCCTCTCTCTGCTCTTTCTCCAACACCCCTAGAATTCCATGAATCTCTTCTCCCTGCTCCCCTCAGCCCATTCCATGGATGCCTCATCTACCACTCACTGGGCTGCCTGTAACACCACTCCCTGCTCCCCCCCTCCATGGAGTTTCTTCTCCCTCCCAGATGGAAACCCCTCTCCCTGCTCCTGCAGCTGTCTCTCCCCCCCCCCCAGAGCCACCTGGGAGACATCCCCCCCTTCCTCCTCCATGGAAACCCCTCTCCCTGCTCCTGCCTCCCCCCCCATCCTGCCCTAGAGCCACCTGGGAGACA
>QEPC01012618.1:134249-166765 GCA_003113815.1 Sphenodon punctatus | reverse complement strand
TTTGGGGGGGGGGGGGGAAGTATCACATGCATCCTCCTGTGCGGGACATTAGCGCAAGAAGCGTCAGTCTCTCCTGTCCTGCTGTCTCCCCTCCTCGAAGGGCTCTGCTCTTGTAAGCACCACTTGGTTGGTCTGGGGCTTGGGTCTGACTTTTGCCTCTCAGTTTCCACCTATTGCTGACTCTGGGAGTCTGCATATCTTGCAATGGTGAAGTAATGTTGCTTGGCCCAGTAGTTTTGTTCAGGGATCTGTAGCAGTCCAGCATGTTGCCAGCTTTAATTTCTTCTTCCCGGTGACTCCTCCATTGCTGTTTCAATGGCTAGTCCAGCAGTTTGAACCTCTTTTGGATTTTACATTTAAAACGTTGTAGTTCACAGACAGAGGATGGTCAGAGCTTCCTGCAGAAGGCCATAAACCCATACCCAAGAACCCCACCCCCACTAGAGGTCCAAACAGTTCCAAGTTCCCAGACCATAGTGGGGCGTATAGTTCTTCTTCGAGTGGCTCCTCCCATTCTCACAAATGGGTTTGCCCTTGCGCACCCTTCTCTTAGCAGCATAGACCAAGCTCGTATTTAAAATTTCACGTGACGTTCACGCACCCACCACCCTATATAAGGCCCCTTCCCGTCTAAACCCAACAGTTCCTTCCAACCGCTTTCGCGGCTTATTGACATAGACTTAGCTCATGACTCATTCATTTTAATGACCAATAAACAGTTTTTTAAAGCACTGTTTTTCTGCGGACAAAGGGCTGAAGGCGACAGATAGTAAACAAAAGCTGAAAAGTAGTCCCTGCATCCCCTACGGTCCCCAGCCTAGGGGCTGAGACCGGCTCGGCGGCTCCCACTCTTTCTGAGCTATCTACTCAGGAATCCAGCGCCCAGGGTCCTTCCACTTCTCGTGGGTCCCGAGCGCCATTGCCTAAGAAGGCAAAGATTTCATGAAGGGGTTGAGCTTGCCAACTTGGCAGCCCACTCTTTCCCCCCCCAGTCCTGAGAGAATGAGGGTCTTTTTGAAACGGGCGTGTTTTCACCCCCCTGTATCTCCTATCTCAGCCGTAACTATTGCTTCTCATGGATCCCAATCACCATCTGGTCTTTCCTTGGCCCCTATGGTCTTTACAAAGATTATGGCCCCTGTCATAGCTTAACTTCACAGACAGGGCATTGCTATTTTCCCACACCTACATGATTGGCTTCTGGTGACTGCTACACCAGACTCCTTGAATGCCAAGCTACGCTTCACCTTGGATCTGTGGGAAAGGTTAGGGCCAGCTGTAAACGTGCAAAACTCCCACCTCTATCCTACTCAGTGTATTGACTAGATAGGGGCTATACTTTACCAAAGCAAAGGTGTTTGCCCCAGAGGATAGATTTTTGGATATTTCCAACCTGGTAAGGACAGTAGCTATCCATAGACTTCAATGGATTAAGACAGTTGAGAGACTTCTAGGTCTCATGACATCCACGACGGCCACCACACCTTTTGCCAGATTGTTTATGAGACCTCTTCAGCTACGGTTTTAAAAATTATTTAATCCTCTGGTGGGCCTTCCCGCGAGGAGGCTCAGGATTACAAGGGAGATTATAAACTCTCTGCGTATATGATGTAGAAGGAAATTTGTTTTGACAGGCATGTCATTTATACAACCTAACCCCACTCCTTTTTTTTTTTTTTGGATAACAGATGTGTCACTTACAGGATGGGGGAGCTCACCTGCACAACCTCTCCATTACAGGGAGCTGGAACAAATTACAACTTCCATGTCATATCAACATTTTAGAGACCATAACTATTCTAAAATCTCTAAAGGCATTTCGATAGGTGTTACAGGGCAGGGTTGTCAAAATGGCCTGCGATAATATCACAGCCGTCTGGTATATAAACAAACAGGGAGGAACAAAGGCGAAAGAACTTTGTCAAATAGCCCAGTCCATCTGGCATTTTGCCCTCAAGCACGAAATGACACTCCAGGTGATTCACATGGCCAGATCGCAAAACTCGAGGGCGGATATTCCCAGCCACCTTCAGGAGGAACATCACGAGTGAGAGTTGTTCCCCTTTGTATACCACACTCTAATATCATTCTGGGAGATACCCATGAAATGCAAACGTTTCTGTACAAGGGCGGCCCATGACCCGTAGTCTCTCAGGGATGCCTTTTCTGTAAACTGCAGCACACAGTTGGGGTATGCCTTCCCCCAATTCCCCTAATGTCCAGGATTTTAAGAGAAAATCCACAGGGAAGGGGCCAACTTGATCCTGATCTCCCCAGGTCAGCCGCGCCGCATTTAGTCACACAATCTCCAAAATCTGGCCCTAGCATCAGCTCCCCTGCCGCACATCCCCAACCTATTGTCACTACAGGGAGGCGGCGTTCTCCATCCAGAGATAAAGTGTCTGAACTTATATGCATGGAGAATCCACTCCTCTTCACTTCTGAATCTATGCCACACAAACTAAATCTGGTGCTTCAAAGTAATCTGAATCTATCAACGAAAAAAAATAATCATACAATTCTAAGTGGAAAAGGTTCTTTTTGGTTAAGCCAAAAATCCTTATCAGTTGACCAGCTGACGGTCCCCTTAATTTTGTGATATTTGTTAGAATTAGCCGAGACAGGCCTGGCACATTCTTCCATAAGAGGGCACCTCTTGGCCATAGCTAGCCATGTGACCCTACCTAACTACCAGCCTCTCTTTGGCCACCCCCTAGTGAAAAAAATTCCTTAAGGGGCTTATTATCTGGTTTCCTCCTCATACGCACCCGGTCTCACAGTGGGACCTCAACCTCATGCTCAATCAGCTTACAAACCACTCTTTCGAACCAGCGGAACAATGCGATTTGTTCCACTGGACCTTGAAGACAACTTTTCTGGTTGCCATTACATCCCTTAGGCGGGTGAGTGAACTCGCTGCTATTTCCATCAAGGAGCCTTACCTTTTAGTCTTCCCAGACAGGATAGAAATCTCTCTCCATCCTTCCTTTATCCCCAAAACGGTGTCTCCATTTCATTTAGCCCGGAAAATTGTTCTACCAGTTTCCTCCCTCCAGCACATGACTCGGACATGTTGGCTCAATGTCATACTTTAGGTGTCAAGAGGGCGGTACTCCTTTATTTAGAGACGAGCCAGCATTGCAGGCAGTCTGATAACTTGCTCCTCTCACCTTCTCTTCCCAGGTTAGGACATAAGGTTTCCTCCCAAACCATTTCCAAATGGCTGGTCCATGTGATTTCCTTGGCAGGTCTTCCTGCTCCACCATATTTGAAGGCTCATTCCCTTAGAGGTCTCAGTGCCTCTACAGCAGCATTCTGTGGCATATCGCCTCAGAAAATTTGCAGGGCTGCAACCTGGAGTTCCCTGCATGCATTTTTAAAACATTATGCTCTTCATCTTTCCACTGAGCAAGACACTGCTCTGGAAGTGTCTATACTGAATTACGTTTTTAAAACCTAAAGACAGGTTGTTTCTTATGGTATTGTAAAAAATAAATAAAATATAATAATTATAATAATAATAAAATGCTTATATATATATATAATATAAATAGAATGGATTTTTTTTATCAAGTTCTTACAATAAAACAATGATTTTTTGACATTGAGAAATACATCACTTTATTCTGTAAAGAAAATTCCCCCACCGCCTTGTTCTAGGCTTGGTACGCTCCCATTTGTGACAATGGGAGGAGCCACTCGAAGAAGAACAGAAGGTTGCTGCCTTGTAAACAAGGTACTTCGAGATGGCTCAGAACATTCTCACAAATACCCACCCTTCCAGCCCTGCATGGAATTTTCTTCCTAATCGCTCAGGGTTGGAAGGAACTGTTGGGTTTAGGTGGGAAGGTGCCTTATATAGGGTGGGGGCGCGTGAACGTCACATGAAATTTTAAACACGAGCTTGGTATATGCCGGTAAGAGAAGGGCGCGCAAGCGCAAACCCATTTGGGAGAATGTTTAGAGCCATCTCGAAGAACCTTGTTTACAAGGTAGCAACCTTCTGTTCCAGATTCCCAACGTGCACCGAGACATCTACATCTCTAAATTCCGAGTGCACCAGAGCACAGACAGCTCTAGATTCCCAGTGTGCACTGGGGCATAGAAGGGCCCAAATTCCCAAAGTGCATCAAGGCAGATATGGGTCCAAATTCCCAGAATACATTTGGGCAGAGATGCATCTAAACCCAAGAATTCACTGCAGTAGGGATAGCTCTAGGGCTGGATTAGCAGGGTGCTGCAGATTGAGACGACTGTGTGGCAGAGAGCCCTGACTGAGATGGCACAAGGCTCTGTATTGAAAGTATAGGTGCATTTGGGATGAGAGCAATGCCTATGCTTTGCTCACCAGTCCTCCCTCTTATTTATTTTTTTATGGATTGAGTCCTATTCTTCTGCCAGCTCTTAGGGTCTCCTTGTGCCACCAAATCCAATATCCATGCACCAAACCTTTGGGACTGGATCCCTCTAAAAACAGGTTCCAGGTCCTTCAAAGTGAGGGGAGTATCAAGGGGGCACGGATATGGCCCTCAGTCAGTGTTAATCCCAGTGTAGCATTGCAGGGAGCTGAAATGCAGGAAGCAAGGCCGCACAACCACTTTTGATGGGGGTAGGTACCTCCTACCTCACTTTAACCTGCCCTTTGTTCCCATGAACAAGGATGTTAGGGCAAAAATATTTACCTCTACGAAAAAGCAGGGTTAAAGTAGAAAGGGAGCAGATTCTTAGTGGATGACCTCCCCACCTCAAGGTTCCCCTCCATTTGTGTTTTCCTTCTCTAGAGGTGTGGCATCTGTCTTCCTGACTGCTTGTTACTCTAGCTCCCTCTGCTGGCAGTTCCCTACAAGTTCCCAAGTAGGGCAATCGGGGTGGGGGGGAGAGAAGGAGAGATGCTATTTAAACCCAGCTTCCCCCTGCTAGTTGGAGCAGAAGTGGTGGGAGATGCTATTTAACCTGCCTTCTCCCTGCTTGTTGGAGCAGAAGTGGTTGGAGGCAGTTATTCCGGAGTAACTCCCCTTGTTTGTGAGAATAAGCCCTAGGAAGCAAATCGGTGTAATTGCCTAGGATGAGAGGAGCGGGATGCTATTCTGCAAGCTGTACTCCGAGATCTTAAATTCAAGTATTAGGCATTCCTAGAGATACAGAGCACGACTGCTGCCTGCGTGGCTTTTATTTTTGACTAAAGGAAAACAGCAGAGAATGCGTGATGATCGAGTGTCCATGGGAGACCACACAGTATGTATGATTCTCACTGTTCCAATGGCCTCCTTGATCCAACAGCCAGTGCCCCCAACAGATCGGCTAGGAGGCAGACTTTAACACACAAAAAGCTTTGCAATTATAGTGATACATAAGCCACATTCCCCTACTGGTCGAGCAACCTCTGTGCTGTGTGTGGTTGTTAAACAGTCCCTGTGCCTCTCACCCAGATTCCTGGTGAGGAATCCGTGAGGAATCTTGGCTTGCCTTTGGGCACGGGATCCCTGAATAAACAGCTGCCACACCCCAGAGGTGGCTGCATCTCCAGCAACCCCTGTGGAACAAAAGGCATTACGGCGAGGCATGCACTTGCTACTATTGACGTGGAATTAACAATCCAGAGCCAAGCTGGAGCCACCACAAATCTGCTATATATTGCACAACCTTTTATGTACAACACTGAGGGAGAGCTTTCCCCCTTCTTGGGGTCACCAGGGCTCAGTTCTAGCTAGCCGACTTCTAGTCAGCTGATGTAACAGATCTGCTAGATTTAAGTATGGGGGAAGGGGAAGGACCCTTCTTACCCCGGTTTGGGATTCAGACTCTCTCTTGAACTGCAAACATGGGGAAAGGACAGAGGTATGTCTCCCTTGTGACATGACGGTCAGGGCTTTGAGGAGACAAGGAGAGGGGCTCCTCCCCCCCCACTTTGGACTTGATGTTACTCAACTAAGTTGCTCTGAGATGCCACAGGAGGGCATCTAAGCAATTCAGTTTTGAGGGTCTTATCCTGCCCCTTCCCCCATCAGCCTTGCAGGTGCTTCCACCCCCATTTCCCTACCCAGTTGCATGGAAATGTGGCAGGGAGCTTCTTACCTCTCCCTCCCCCACCCCAGGTTTCCCACCTCTGTCCTAGTCCTTGGCAAAGGCCCGGAGCAGCATCCTCTCTGCATCCTCGGCCAGATCACACACCACCTGTTTCATCAGCCCATAGGTGGCCGGGAAGGAAATCTCCAGCTGCTTGGTGAGCTCCCCTCGGCCCCAGTATGGCACGTAGCTCCACACCTGGTTGTATAGCGTCACCGGCTTGGTGATGAGCTTCAACACATGCTCGGGGGCAACTGGCTTAGTGTAGGGACACCGGACCTCAGCCTGGAGCAGTGCGGGTGGCTTGCTGGTGTCCTTGGCGATCCGCCCCAGTGATGCCTCATCCAGGCCAAGGTCTATGCAGAAGCTGGCAATGGTGGTTAGGAGGCTGGTAGCAATGTCTGGTTCGGGCTTCTCCATGCAGTAGAGACAGCTCTGCAAGGCTTTCCCCCACACGTCCTTCAACAACACCTTGCTTTTCCTTCTCACCAGCCGGGAGATGACAGCAGGGATAGCGTCCTCCAGAGCCGCCGCCTTCAAAGCCGGGGCGTCGTTTTGCAGGGCCTCTAGGAGCTGGGGTAGGTCAAAAGCCTCACGATCCAGGCTGGAGACCAGGAAGACCCTAGGGGAGTCCACACCGTCCTTCTTGAGGGCCTCTGTGCAGATCTTTCGCACCTGTTCCTGCAGTTCCTCTTTGGGTCTGGGCTGGCTTCCAGGCCGAGTCTCAAGATCCACATCTATCTTGCTCCTCACAAAGAAGAGGCTCTTCCCAGCTTTGATGATGGCTCTGGCCAGGCTGGAGTGGGTGTGTTTGTAGCGCTCTGAGGCCACCAGCAAGAAGAAGTTGTAGCGGCTGAGATCCAGGTGCCCCACATCCTCCTCCGTCACCCCCACGCCTGGCAGATCCCACAAATACAGGTTGGGGATGGTTGGGAATGCATAGGCTATGGCCTTTCTAGCGGTCTCTGTCACCCCAGTGGGGGCTGCACCCGGCTCCCCACAACACACTCCCCTCAGGGAATTGACCAGGGATGATTTGCCAGAGCCAACTTCCCCCAGCACGGCCACATCCAGCTGGATCTGGGAGGGCTCATCCAATGCTGAGAGGATTACGCCTGGGACCTCTGACAAGCTTCCCGTTTCACAAATCTTGTACAGCTCTTTGATCTTCCTCTCACTCACCGGCTTCAGGTCCTCCAAGTCCCCGTCATGGTTCCTAGAAGGAGAGGATTAAGGAAAGGGATAGGAGAGCTCAGTAGCACCCCCTCCAGTCCTTCACACCCAGAGCTCTGGGTTCAGTTCACAGGAAATCCTAGGTTTCCAAATCCTCCCAGAGAGGCCAGTGGCATAGCTATACTGCGGCCAGCCTGGCCTCATGTCCTGATTAATGGATCCCTGTAAGAGTGTGGGGGTGGGATCTCCCTACGCAACAACACTCTCAAGGGGGCTCCCCCTGGCTCCCAACGAGGCCCCATCCAGTACAGCAGCAGCAGTCCTGCCAGGAAGACAGGTGTGGCTGGGGACAAGGCCAGCACTCCAGCCCTGCTGAAAACTTCCTTCTGGGTGGGGCCCTTTGCAAGCAGCCTGAGTGCTGCTCACAAATTTTCAGAGTGGGCAAGGGCAGAGTGTTGGTCCTGCTCCTTCCCCACCCACTCTGAAAATGTCCTAGCGGATAAGGGACACCTGACAACCCTAATTGGGAGCCACTGGAGGAGAGCAGCGACTAGAACCAGGATGGGGATGGAGCGAGGGAGCTCAACTGAGCCCAGACTCTAGAGGAGGGGCCCTTTGCAAGTGACCTGAGCACCACTAGGACATTTTCAGAGTGGGTAGGGAAGGAGCTGGGCCAACTCATCTCTCACATGGCTCCACCCCTTATGGAGAATGGTGATGTCATGGTGCTCACGGCCTCCCCAGCTGGAGTACCTAGCTGGGCTCAAGTCTCAGGCAGACAGCACACCTAACATGACCCAGACCTGACGGCCCAGGCTCCAGGTTGTCTAACTCAGGCATGGAGAGAAACAGTAACTGTCCCAGGGTCACACAAGGAGTCTGTGGCAGAGATCAGAACTGATCTCTGTCTGTGCCTCAGCCTCAAAGCTGTCTTCTTCTCTGGCGTAACTACCATGGAGCGAGGGAATTCAACTGAGCCTGGGCTGACTCTACAGGAGGGGCCCTTTGCAAGTGATCGGAGCGAGACAGCATTCCTTATTTCAGAGCCCTACAGGTCTAGAGAACATAATGGGCATCCCTTGTTCTGGACACCATCGCTGGTGTCCCTTATTTCAGTATCCCGCAGTTCTACAGCATCCCTCAGTTTTCATCCGGAAACCTGACTCCCACCCACCCTCCCCACTCACCTCTTCAGATTGAGGATCTCCCCTTCCAGACTGTCCTCAAAGTGAGCAAACTCGTATTTCTCAGTCTCTAGTCCGGACACCAGGAAAACCTTTTTGGCTTCCAGTCCGTTCTTGGCCAGAGTGTCTCTTAGCTCCTTGCGGGCCAATGCCAGCTGCTCCTTGGGGCTGTACTTGGATCGGAGCCGCCGCTTGGCTGTATGCAGGTCCAGGTCTACTTTGGTGCGCACCACATGGTAGGCCTTGCCCTTCTGCTTGATGGCCTTGAGAACTTGGAGGTAGGTATCTCCAAGGCTTTTGCCCACCACCACCACGAAGCAGCTGTATTTGTCCAACTCACCCAGGCGTTTGAGATAGTCTGTTGGCTTCTCAGAGACCCCAAAGCCTGGCAAATCCCACATAGTGATATTGGGGTACAGAGGGTGGCTGTACCCAACTAGCTTCTCTTTGGGTGTCGGAACCACCTTGAAGAAGGTGTGTGTGTCATCCAGGTGGAAGCGGCTGCCCAAGAGAGCCTGGGTTAGGGTGCTGACTCCCGCTCCTCGTTCCCCCAGCACCCCAACATTGGCCTTGAGTGCATTGACAGAATCCACCAGTGCCTGGATTTGGGAAGAAGCATCACTGTCATCCTGGACTTCATACTGGGATTTCAGGCCCTGCAGGTACGCCTCATCGAAGGGTGAGCAATTTGCCATGGTGATGGCTGCAATAAGAGCAAAGGAGGAGAGGTTTTATGCGTGGCCTAGTGGTTGGAGCAAGAGAAGCCAGGAGACAAGACTCTGGGTTCTGTTCCTGGTTCAGAGAGGGGAGTGGGATCGAATGGTTAGAGTGGTGATGGAGGGATGCTGGTTGTCAGGACCGCTGGATTCTGTCCCAGCTGTGGGATCTAGTGGGTGGAGGGCTGCTGGGAGTCAAGACTCCTGGGTTCTATTTCTGGGAAGAGAAATGGGGCCATTTTTACACAAGATGCTACCACATAGGTCCACCCAGTGGACATGTGTGATAGTGTCCATGTAAAGGTGGTGGTAGGTGTGCGACCCATGCACTCCCACCTACCTCCTTGCACGGTGCAACCTGGAAAATCCCAGGTTGCACTGTGCGAGTGCACAGGTGACTGGCGGGTGGATGTCCTCTGCCATCTAAACCCTCCCCCACCCACCAAAAGTGCATGCGCGCTCCCCTGAGTGCACACAAACCCCCGCCAGTTTAAAAAACAGCCAAAGGTTTAAATGGCTAGAGTTTGTGGGTAGGGAGGAGAGAGGGAGACTCTCTCAAACCACAAGATTTCCTGTAGCCTAGGGGGGAGACTTCTTCAGCCAGGACACAAGGGGGTGTGGGTTTGAGTCTGAAAATAATAATACAATGATTATATAAATAAAAATAATTTATGCATTTTCGCTAGCAGTGATTCTTATATTCTTCACCCTTTTCCCTTTGAACCAACCCCCTGCTCTGGAAAGAGGCCAAAGGCTGCTCCCTCTTATTATAAATCAGCTAATAGAGAGGAGACACAAAAGTACAGCGAGAAAGAGAGCCCATGACCCTTCCTGGAGTGCAGTGCTCTACTATGCTCAGAGTTGGTGGTTCTATTGCAAGGGGGAAGGCAGCCTCGGACAGCCCTAAAGTTTAGCCACCCAGTCACACTGCTAATGCTGCTGCAGCATGTGAACAGATGACAACCAATTAACTACTGGGCAATATGCAAAGGCCATCTCTAGTGGCTGAATTCAAAAGAATAGCCAGTTGCTGCTGCTTTGGCAGAACCATGTTTGTTCTGATGAAGATTTATTCGAAATATGTTGACAATTCAAGGTATTTCAAGAGTGTTTTTTCTGTTTAATATTATAATTTATGGTTATTGTCTTTCAATATAATTTGTATTTTTTAATCTGTATTCCCACGTTGGCGTATGTTTTCAAGTCTATGATGCTGTTTTTTCTTATGAACAATTGGGATATTGTTATATTAATAAGTTGATTATAGTTCAATTTTTGATAGTCCTTTGATCGTTTGTTTTATTTCTTGTTGTTGATAGGACTATTACATTTGGGTCCTTTTTGTTCTATTGTGCGTGTGAACAGAAGACAACTATTTAACTACTGGGCAATATGCAATGGCCGTCTCTAGTGGCCAAATTAAAAAAAATAGCCAGTTGCTGCTTCTGTAGCTCAGGAAGTAGAATTGTGAAAAGGAAACCTGTGAAGTTTTTTATTTGGGGGGGGGGAGGGGGGTTCAAGTTTGGCTTATCGGAGGCTCTGTTACGGGTGTGTGTGATCTCACAAGCTCTGCAAGGCAGATGGGAGTTGGGGCGTTCAGATCATGGATTCATGCCATGGACCCACTCATCATCCTTGAGTGTATGTCCATGTCTCAACTCTCTTCCCCTGAGCTCATTCTTTCAGCGACTGGATCCATGGGCCAGATCTGGGAATTTGAAAGGAGTCAATAAAAACCAGCCAGGGGCTCGATTTGGCCCATGGGCTGGAGGTTCCCCACCCCTGATTTTCAATAATCAGAATTACTGTGTACTGTGTAGGGGGGGAGGGGGGAATGCTTTCTTATGAGTTAGGAGAAGGGTGGGTCCCAATGCTGCATTATCCCCTCTAGCAGTTTCTAGCAGTGGGGCTGGCATCTCCACATGCTGGGATGGAGGGTAGAGACTCCTACTAGCGATGGGCGCCGGGAGGGAATTCCAGATCTGGATTTGTATTACCGATTCAGATCTTTATATCCATGAAAAAAACTAAAATAATTTTAAACCTGCGCATGCACAGAATGGCCACCAGACCATTCTGTGAATGCGCAGCCTTTCCCGATATGGTGGCAGCAGCATCGCCGCCATTTTGGAAACGGGCAGTCGGTCTGCGCATGCTCAAAATGGCAACTGCGCATGTGCAGACTGGCTGCCCTTTTCCAAAACGGCAGCGAGGCTGCCGCCGCCATTTTAGAAAAAGCTGCGCATGCACAGAACGGTCTGTTGGCCATTTTGTGCACGCACAACGAACCACAACAGGGGCGTGTTGCGATTCAACAGAACATATACAAAATAAACTGCCCGTTACAAGCAGTTACAGATGAATATGGGTCTGTGACGCCTATCCCTGCCTTCTGCTCCCTCTGCTGTCTCAGCACAGGGGAGCAACCCCATCCTCACCCTGTTACAGAATTGGGGTGGCAGTGAAGGAGGCCTGCTTGGCTGGTTCAAGACTGTGAGGCAGTACCTTCCAGTTCCTCTCCTTTGTCTCTCTCTCCCAATGAACCAGGAAGTAGTGGGGTGGAAGCTGGCATGAGCTGCCCACGCAATAACACTGGCAGCCTACCCAAATTTAGGGAGAGAAGCTGGAAGGCCCAGTGCTGTTGCTAGGCAACCAGCTCCCATTCATACATGCTGGACTCTATGGTTAGTTTGCTTTGGTCAGGTGATCTGAGCAGGGCCAGGGGGGCTGGCAATTGGGACTCCTGGGTTCTATTGCCGTCTCTCAGAAGGGAGTGGGGTATAATGGATTAGAGCTGGGGGGGCTGGGAATCAGGACTCATGGGTTCTGTTCTCATTTCTGGGAAGGAAGGCGGATATGCTGGGCTTAGACCAGTGGGAGCTGGGATTCCTGGATTCCGTTACCTAGTACTTCTCGGAGGGGAGTGGTTCTAGTGCAGGGATGAGCAACATCAGCCGTGGGGGCCAAATGCAAACCATGGCTAGTTTTGATTTGGCCCCTTTCCTGGTTCCTAGATCCAGTTCCTACCCCCAAGCGCTGAATGGCAGCCTGAGCTCAGGGTAAGGGAGCTGAGATGGGGGCAGGCACACAAGGATAAGGAACAGAATCCCTATTCTGGAGGGATCTGGGCCCCCAACTTGTATGCAGCCCTTGGAGCATGTACTCGTTTTCAAAATGATGTCTGGGAGGAGGGTAGCCAAGACTCCTGAGTTCTGTTCCCAGCTCTGGGAGAGGAAGAGGTGTTAATGGTTAAAGAGAGGGTTGGGAATTAGGGTGGGACGCCTGGGTCCATCCCCAGCTTTGGGAGGGGCAGAGATAGAACAAGGGGAGCTGGGAGTGGATAGGGATCTTAGTGAGGGGCTGAGGGCTGGGGCTTTCTAGACATTTCCCTGCGAGGGGAGTGGGGTCTAGTGATTAGGGGGGGGAGGGCTGGGGTCCAGGACTCCTGGGTTCTATTACTGTTTCACAGAAGGGGGCAGGGTCTAGTGGTAGTCGTTAGAGCGGGGTTGGGGGTGGGATCAAGGCAAGGTCGCCACCTAGGCACATTTTAAAGGAACTCTTATGAAAAATAAGAGTTCCTTTAAAATAGGTGGCAACCCCCCGGCACCAATGTAGGCCCTGCAACATGTATTTTTCATGAGTTCCTTTAAAACGTACATAGGTGGCAACCCCCCAGGCACCAATGTAGGCCCTGCAACATGTATTTTTCATGAGTTCCTTTAAAATAGGTGGCAACCCCCCCAGGCACCAATGCAGGCCCTGCAACATGCATTTTTCATAAGAGTTCCTTTAAAATAGGTGGCAACCCCCCCCCAGGCACCAATGCAGGCCCTGCAACATGCATTTTTCATAAGAGTTCCTTTAAAATAGGTGGCAACCCCCCCGGCACCAATGTAGGCCCTGCAACATGTATTTTTCATGAGTTCCTTTAAAATAGGTGGCAACCCCCCCCAGGCACCAATGCAGGCCCTGCAACATGTATTTTTCATAAGAGTTCCTTTAAAACGTGCATAGGTGGCAACCCCCCCCAGGCACCAATGCAGGCCCTGCAACATGTATTTTTCATAAGAGTTCCTTTAAAACGTGCATAGGTGGCAACCCCCCCCAGGCACCAATGCAGGCCCTGCAACATGTATTTTTCATAAGAGTTCCTTTAAAACGTGCATAGGTGGCAACCCCCCCCCAGGCACCAATGCAGGCCCTGCAACATGTATTTTTCATAAGAGTTCCTTTAAAACGTGCATAGGTGGCAAGCCTAGCCCCAGGACTCCTGGGTTCTAGGACGGTTTCGGGGAGGGAGGTCTAGCGAGCTCCTGGAGGGGAGGAAACACAAGCCCTGATCCTTCACCCCGTCCTTACCTGGCTGCTGCCGGGGCTGAGTCTCCCCACGCACCCCTCTTCTCCGGCCCTGGCGGGGGGGCTAATGCGGCCCTTGTCGCCTGACTCTCTGGCTGGCGGCCGGGGGGGAATCCAACCCGCCGCAACGCGAAAAACACTAGCAAGCTAGGCAGCAATCCCCTCCCCGGCTCCTCCTCTTCCTCTCTGGGGCGGGCTGGCTGCCTGGGCTTGGGAAACAAACAGGATCGCTTGGAAGAGGAGGAGACTGAGCTGGAGCCCTGGGCTAGGTGCCCCCCTCGGCCCCCGAGCCTGGTGAGAGTCGCCCCTCTGTTTGCCTCTTTCCTCCCTAGATGCCGGGTTTTGCTTTCCTTGCCTTAGACATCTGCCCATCACAAGCCATTAGTATCTGCCTGCCCGTCCAGGCTTGCAGAGAGAAATTGGGGGGTCCCGGTATATCCTGGTAGATGGGGAGGGCTCCCCACCTCCCCTCTCCATCATCTAGTGACAACCCATTTCTGGAGAGACCAGGAGTTTTATTATTATTCACACGGATCTGAGCTTGCAGTGTTGGGGGCCTCCCAGCAGAATTCTACTCCCCACCCTCATCAGACCTGGGGGTGCAGGTAGGTCTGGATGGGGTGGGGATTTGCAGTGATAACCCTGATTATGGAGGAAGTAAGGGTGTGTGTGTGTGTGTGTGTGTGTTACCCCCTTCTGAGGTTTGGAAGGAAGTGAACTCTCTCCCCATCCCCCACCTTCCCAGGTGCTGAGTTTTGTTTCTGGACAAGCATCTGTCTGTGATGCTGTAGGTAGGGTGGCCACGTCTCATGGTTTGACCCCGAGACTCCCATTTTTGGCCTATGGGAGTCTTAGGGTAGGTGCCAACCCTAGTAGTAGGTGCCTTGCTTTGGAGCAGGGGGCTGGACTAGATGACCTTTAATTGTACCTTCCAACCCTCCTAAGAGTCTATAATGTTATGGTTTTGCTGGGGAGGAGGCTGAAATATGTGTTGTGCAGAGACACTGGTCACCAGAGGGGCGATTCCATCTCCCAGGGGGAGGGAGGAGGAATACCTTTGCTGTCTGGTTCCTGGCAGCCCCCTTGTGCATCTCCTGGAGAGGAGTCCCCTATAACTTTCTCCTGCTCTTCCACACACATAAATAGCACTTGGCATTCCTGGAGCTCATGCCTCTTGCCTCGAGGCTGGGGGGCTACTAGAGACTTTGGGGAGTGGCGCGGATGCAGGGCCTTGCCCTCCCTAGAAGCCTTCAGTCCAGCGGCAATGGATGGGGGTCCAAATCTGGGACCACTCGGGCGCTGTGCGGATGGAACCCTGGATCACACATGAATACAGTGAGGGAGGGAAATGATGGGAGTTGGTTTTTCGATCCTTCTATATGCAGACGACACCACTTTGGTTTCTCGATCCCTGGCGGGCCTGAGGCGTTTAATGAACGCCATTGGAGATTATTGTGATCGAGAATGACTGCAAATTAATTTTTCGAAAACTAAGGTCTTGATTGTTGGGAAATCTGTCAAGCAAAACAGAGGATTCATTAATTCTCAACTGGTTGAACAAGTTGATCAATATAAATATCTTGGAGTCTTGCACGTTCCTTACATCCAAGGCAATTTTGAGTTTCTTTTGGTCAAAAGGTGGGAAACATTGTTCCAGCACTTAAGCTTTATAAAGCCAAGGCACTTCCTCAGTTCATGTATGGGGCTGCAATTTGGGGACCATCTATGCTACACTTAATAGAGGTAGAACAAAATAACTTCTTCCGGAAACTATTGCATGCCCCAAGACGTACACCTGTGGTGCCCCAAGACGTACACCTGTGGCCATGTTGAGAACTGAATCAAGGACAGGGTTTGTTGCATCTTGCGTTAAAAAGGCAACCTTCCAATTTTGGCTAAAACTGGAAAACATAAAGCCAAATTCGTTATCCCAATTAGCTCTAAATTCAGTAACTGCAGGCTGGTGGGAATCTGAACTGGATGAACTATTCGCTTCATTAGGAATTTCTAGAGAATTTTTCCTGACCTTGCCCTTTAGGGGAGCTATGACAATTGTGCGCCGCAGACTTAAGGATCACGACTTGCAAACCGACAGGGCGGCAATCCATAGTTGCTCCATGGTATAAATTATTTTAGATACCTGACCGAGGTGCCTTTATATTTAGATTTATCTTCAACACTGGGGCCATCGGGAAGCTTTCCTATTAGCCAGGTTCGATCTGCTTTCCCTCCGCTGTCTTAAGAGAGTTGTTACATGAGAACGCCCTATGAGGAGCAGTTCTCTCAGCATTGTACCTTGAGGAGGGTGGAATCTTTGACACACGTAACGTTGGAGTGGGACTTGTACTCCTATAAGAGAAGTACATTTGGCTGGTATCTAGTTAATCTTCCCTCTTACAATCATCAGAAAATTCTAGGGTTTCTGCTGTTGGATAGGGATAAAGATATCACTGTTCAAGTGGCTAAATTTTATGCTTTGGCCTATAAACTGAGACTGAAACAATGGGAGAAAATGGCATCATCTCAGGACTTTATCTTTTGATCAATGGAATAGCCCCAGACGTGGTAGGGGCTACAAGGTTGGTTTGTCCAGCAGTTTTCTGGATATTCTATAGCTTGGGATGTTGATTTCTTATTTTATGTTATATTGGGCAGTTTGGGGGCAGGTGTGTGCTCTTCTGTGGATGTGTACTTGATTGTATTTATTTTTATTGATTTCATTTAGATGTATTATTATAGGTTTTATTTTGATAGTATTGTTTGATTATTTATTTTTATTTTCTTTATCTTTGTCATGGCCTCTGGCCAGTGCAGTAAACTTTCTTGATGGGAGTCCGTGTCCCATCACCTCTGAGTGCTGAGCACCCACTAACTCTTCCTCCCCCACCCCTTAATTTTGGCAGTGTTCCTGCTAAGGTGCACTAGAAAGTGTTTGAGGGGGGGGGGGGGGAGCATTTTGATCTCCCTCCACCTTGATAACGCCCCTTCAGCCCCTTCTTCTAGAGCAGACATCCAATCCTTCCCCCAGTGGCTTCCTCCATTAAAGGATTCTGATTATGCAGGGGGGGTATATGGAGTTGGAGGGAGGTTTCTGGGGTTTAGGAAGTGGCTTAACTTTGTGATTGCCCCCAAAGTCATGTTGATTCCTCCCTGCTTTATGTTTCTGCAGCATCTGCTGGGAGCCCCTTTCTTCAGCCTGAAATGCCCCTCAAGACCCCTCCTGGCTCCTTGCCAGGGTCCCCCGAGCAGGGGGACGTGTCTGTGGTCCTCGTGGGCGAGCCAGGAGCCGGCAAGTCAGCCCTGCTCAACGCAGTGCGTGGGCTGTCTGAGGATGACGCCGGCTCAGCCCCAGTGGGAGAACCGGCGAAACCGGGGGGCCCTGTCATGTATCCCGACCTATCCCAGCCCAACCTGATGCTGTGGAAGCTGACGCTGGGAGGAGAGGGGCAGCATGTGGAGCGGTGGCTGCAGGAGGCGGACGTGTTTGTCATTGTATCCGATGGCACGTTTGGCGTGGAGCACGCCCGGGTGGCTGGGGAGGCCCGGGCAGCCGGCAAGAAGATCTATTTTGCCCGCACCAAGGCTGACCTGGAGCTTCACACCCTGAAACGTCTGATGGAAGAGCGCTATGAGCGGGCAACAGCGCAAGAGGCACTGCGGGAGGTCTGCGCCAAGTCTCTGGGTGCCCACGGCCTCGGGGAGCCAGACGTGTTTCTGATCTCTGGCTTCGAGCCTGACGCGCTGGACTGCCCCCGGCTGCGGGAGGTGCTACTGCAGGACGTGAAGGTGTATGAGAGGTCGGTACAGCCACCGGGGTGGGAGGTGTCTTTTCTTAGGCCATGTTCAGACGAACAAATACTTTGGGTAAAGGAGGTGGGAAGCGTCCACATGAACAGAGTACTACTTCGGAGTAATTGAGGAGCAGAAAGTGAAGTACATACTCCTGAAAACTCTGGAGTACATATTCTCCTTGGCTTTGTACTTGAAAGTACCTGTTGTGGAAACATATTTACCTCTAAGTAATTCTGCTATATTTATCTGTTGTGCTTTGATCCTTAGGGGGAAAAATTGAGGAGTATCTACTTCAGTTTAATTGCACATGAACGCTAGCAAAGGGAGGTTGTTACTTTGATATAACATTGCAGCAATAACATTGTCCGCGTTCACACATAAGTACAGAACTAAACTAGCTTATCAAAGTCAAAGCAATTATTTAGGTTTTAGTCACTTAAAAATGTATGTACCTCAATAGCATTCATTCACACTACACTCCTAAACCAATTTGGTACCCCCGCCATCTGCCCCCAGTGGCTGTGTCATGAAATTGTACACAGTGACGCCTGTTCCTTCTTGCCTTGCAGGCAAAGCATTCTGGGATGAATTCCATAAAGTTCTCAGCAGGCGAAACACTTGGCGCTAGGGCTGAAAGGTGAAAATCTGCGCCGTTCCGATTCCGTCAGAACCGGGCGTTGAATTCTGATCGGACATCGGAACAGACAACATCCCGTCTGATTAGAATGGACACAATTTTTAAAAAGAAATTGTCCCGCAGGGGATCTGTGCTCTGTGAACTACATAAAACTACGTTTGATGATTCACTGTGAGGCTAATGAGGCTGTAGATCCTACCCCCTGCCCCCCTTAGCCCTCCTGCTAAGTGAAGGGGTTGTGTGTGTGTGTGTGTGTGTGTGTGTGTGTGTGTGTGTGTGACCATACCGCACTGGTTCTAGCTGATGTCACCTGCATTGAGCTGTCATGATTGTGCCCTGCAAGGCATTTTGGGGGTTGGTAGTGGCCATTGAGGCTCCTGGGGTGGTGTTGTAGGGTCTTTCAGGGAGGACTGGGTGGTGCAAGCTGGTTTGTTATTGTAGGGTCTCTGTGGGTTTGTTATTGCTGGAGGGCCAGGAAAAGGTCAGGGACCGAGCCCATCCGCCTGTTGTGGGAGGGTCTCTCCCCAGGTGACATTGTTGGCACTGGGGATTCTTGAGTTGGGCACACTGGTTTGGTATCCTAGGGTTTCTCAGTGGGGCAATGAAAGGAAAGGGACATAGACAGGTGGCTCTGGGGGGAGCTTGAGGGGCTCCTAAACCTTAATGATTCTTGGATGCAGTTACTCCTGCTTGTCCCCCACCTACATTGCTCCCCCCCCACCCCTGCAGAGTCATATCTTTTCTGTCCCTCCATACCTCATCCTCTCTAGTCCCCTACAGTGACCCATCTTTTGTGCTTAACCCTTTCTGCTGCCCCCTCAGTATCCCACCCTATGCCTCACCCTTTCTGAACTTCCTCTAGCGTCTAACCCTCTCCCTTCCCCTGTGTCACAACCTTTCCAGTCCCTCTGTGGTGTCCTGTCCTTTCCGACCCCTGACCTGTGTTCTACCTCTTCTGTTCCCCTCCCTGAAATTCCCCACTCTCTCTAGTTCTTCCTTTGTCTCTCGCACTTTCTGACTCTCCTGCAGAGTCCGATGCTTTTTGACCCTCCTGCCCACCCCTAGTATCTCACTCTCTGTGTCTCTGCAGAGTGCTGAAGCCCACGCTCTCGGGCTTTGAGCTGATCAGCGAACGGGAGATCGCTGAGATCCAGGAGGCCTATGAACTGGGGGGCCTTTCCGAGGTGGTGACTCGCATCCAGTGCAGCCTGGAGACCATCTGGAATGCCCGTCTGGACATTGCCATCACGGGAGAATCCGGGGCTGGCAAGTCCACTTTTGTCAATGCTCTGCGGGGCCTGCACAACGACGAGGAGGAAGGGGCAGCCCAGACGGGTGTGACGGAGACCACGGTCCAGCCCACACCCTACTCCTACCCCGGCTATCCCAACGTCATCCTGTGGGACCTGCCGGGCATTGGCACTCCCAACTTCAAAGCTGACCACTACCTGGAGGCGGTGGAGTTTTCCCGCTATGACTTCTTTGTCATCCTGGCTTCGGAGAGGTTCAAGGAGAATCACATCCGCTTGGCTCAGGCCATCGTTGGGCAGGGCAAGAGGTTCTACTTTGTGCGCACCAAGGTGGACAATGACCTGGCGTCCATGAAGAGGAGGAAGAACCCACCGGGTGATGAGGAGGTGCTGGAGGAGATCAGGAGGGACAGTCAGGAGCGTCTGGCCAAGGCTGGGCTTGAAAACACCAAGGTCTTCCTGCTCAGCAGCTTTGAGATGGATAAGTTTGACTTCCAGACCTTTGAGGAGACCTTGGAGCAGGAGCTCCCAAGCCACAAGCGCCATGCCTTCCTGCTCTCCCTGCCCAACCTCTCCATGACCATCATCGAGAAGAAGAGGCAGCTGCTGCACCAGGAAGTCTGGAAGGTGGCCCTGGTCTCCAGCCTGGTGGCCGCTGTCCCTTTACCGGGCTTGGCCTTCACCTGTGACATCTCTATCCTGCTGAGGAAGCTCTCCACCTACCGGCAGGACTTTGGGCTGGATGCAGCCTCCTTGGGCCGGCTGGCCGAGCGCTCGGGGAAGCCACTGGAGGTTCTGAGGGCTGAGGTCCGCAGCCCTCTGGGCAGGAGCATCAGCAGGGACATGGTGGTCGGGCTGCTGGGGAAAGCCACCGGCACCGGCCTGGTGGTGGCAAACTTTCTTATCCACCGGATCCCCATCTATGGGGCCTTGGCCTGTGGGGGCATCTCCTTCCACACCACCTACTCCATGCTCAGCCATTGCTTGGAGGAGCTGGCTGCTGACTCCCAGAGGGTCCTCATGAAGGCCTTCGACAGTGAGATCTGAGGGGCCATCCATCCATCCAGACTAGGCCTTATACAGGAACCCTCCTAGTCTGCTCCCTCCCCCCCAAGCCACCATGAACCCTTCACCCCACATCCCTGCTGCTAGCATCTGGCATGCCTTCAACACAGCTTTTCTGGAGTCCATGGGGCCAGATCTCTAGTGTCAACTAGCATCGCTCCCTTAGCATCTGTGAGCCAGGTCCCCATAGGGTGTAAATTGTCCCCACTTTATTGGCATCAAAAGGGCCAGATCCCTAAGTGGTGTCGATCAGGATCGCTCCTTCAGCATCTCAGACCCAGTTCCCAATTGGCCTCACTCTGTTGGGAGTTGAAGGAACTGTGCTCGCTTACACCGTCGGAGACACTGGCCCCAGAATCCTTTGCTAGAGGCAAATGTACCCCTCTGGGCTCGGATCCCGTCGGATCCTGCAGTTACACGCTGACGTGAGCAGTCTCAAGGGAGCTGTCCGTGTCCGCCCTGCCCCTAATCCGTACTGGTCGCACTGCCCCAGTGTGGCACTTGAGGGCGATATGGCTGCTAGTTTATAGTGCATGTTGGAGGAAGGATGGGGAAATGGCCCAGAGTGGAGAGGGCACCAGACCAGTTTGGGATGGAACGACTGCGACGTGCTGTAACCCCAACCCCTCCCCTCTGCAGTGATCATTAATAAAGAGACACCACTGGAAACTCCCCCCCCCAGCGTCTTTACTGATCCACCCTGCTCCCCAGGGTATATTCCACCCCAGGGGTTTAGGCTTTAGCGGCTCCATGCCCTCCATAATTCCTGGCTCTTGAGAGGCGGTATTGATTGCGGGTGGGGGGGGGAGGAAGTTTAAGCGATGGTGCCACTTTAAGGATGGCGGAGGGGAGAGAAAGGGTCCTTGCAGGCAGGACTCCTGGGGGTTCTGCTGCTGCCTTCCTGGCTTTGAGGAGCAGTGTCTCATGGTTTGTGAAGGAAGGGAATCCGGAATCCTGGGCTCTGTTCCGGCTTTGGGGAATCGAGTGGTTTAGATCAGGTAGGGAGCCAGGACTCCTGGGTTCTATTCCCAGCCTTGGGGGGAGAGTAAGGAGTAACCGAGCAGAGACAGTCAGGACTCCTGACGCTGTCCCCAGCTTTGGCAGAGGAGTGGAGATTAGTGACTAGAGCAGGTGGGGGCTGGGAGGGAGCCAGGACTTCTGAGTTTGATTCCCAGCTCTGGGAGGGAAGTGTGGGTTGGCACAGGTGTTGGGGGGGCTTGGGAGCCCAGATGCCTGGGTTCTGTCCCCTGTTGACCGTGGGATCTTAGCTGAGTCTCTGCCTCGGTCTCCCTTGCTCACAGGAGGGGAATAATGACACGCTGCCCTAAGAAGTGATTGGAGACATTCTAGAGCAGCACGGGGAGCTGGGAAGTGACTCGCTCGGAGTAACTCTTGGGTTGCGGCTGATCCGCTTGCTCTTGTGGGGGAGGATGCTCTGGGAATCCTTGCTGAGTTCAGTACTGGCAGTGTGGAAACCCATTTTCTTGCTTCCTGTGTAACTCATTGATACACACACACCCCAAAAAAAACCGTGTCGGAGCGGCTTCTCCTGTGGGAATGGTCAGTGCCACTGGGATGAGGTGATGGAGTCTCACAGAGTTGGCATTAAGGGGTACAGTGTATTGGGAAGGGGCTGGTTATACCATGACTATGAGGGGGCGGGAGTCTGGTTTAAGGGGCTGGGGAAGGGAGTACGGGTCCTTTTCCTGCTAAATGCCTCCAGCCCCAGTTCACCGATCTGGTTGGCTCAGAGCAATGGGATCCACTAGGTCCTTTTCCTTATAGGGGGTGCTGGTTCTCCTGTGGCCCCAGCTTGGGGAGGGATTGGCTGGCTCCTGTGGTCAGGGCATGGGCTCCAGGTCCCTCTAGCTCTACAATTCCGTGGTCCCAGGTGGGAGAGAAACTGGGTCTCAATTTCCAATAGGACAGGCCCTCACAGGCTCTAACCTGTCCCCTCACCAGCAGCCGTAGCAGAGAGCTTATTGGAATATTACTGGACTATTACCTTGGGATCAAGGGTCGGCAAAGAACCAATCCGATTTTAAATTTTATTGGATACCACATAAAATGTCCGGACTTAGCACTATTACCAGTTACGGACTCCAGTAACCTAACCTAGGATTTCTTACATGTCCGATGGCCACGGTCGGAGACATGAACTGGTTCAGAAGAAGAGGCGGAGGGCGCCCAGGATCTACATCTGGAGAAGGTCTCTGGATCTTTGAGAGTGACAAAAAAGGGGACTTAACCCACGTGTCTCGCTGCTGAGGCTAGCGGACCCAAGCACTAAGAGACGGACTGGGTCTTTGGGGCCTTCTTCTACATCCTTTTCCCCAGAGGGGAACAATTTGGTCCTTACTGCCCCCTTCTTTGTGGGTTCATCTTGCAGGGCCCTTCTTGCTGATTCAGAGTGTTGCAACCAGCTGATGGTTGGTTGGCTTCATCTGCATCTTTATTGCTCAGGATATCCTGGCCTCTGCTTCAAGGCAGGGTAGGGCTTATCTGGCCAGATGATGCTGATGGCTCTTCCATCTTGACGCCTGGTCGTGTTGTCAGTATTTATTTATTTTATTTTGAAAATTTTCTACCCCGCCCATCCTGCCACCGGCCCTGGCAGTACCATGAGCCCGCCATCAGTAGTGGCACGGGGACTGCCCAGCAGAGGGGAGTGGGAGGTGCATGTGACACAGACTGGGGGAGCAGAAGATGCCCCCAACCAGCGTGAGGAGGAAGCTTCTTTGTTTTGGGGGACAGTGTCAGATAACAGATCCAGACTGCCCCCCCCCCCTCGCTGCGGAGCTGCCTCTATCAGTGTAACCCAGAAAGGAACTAGCTGAACCGTGCATTGCTGCTTAACCCTCCACGGCGCTGAGCTTCATCTCAGCGTCCGACACCGATCCGACCGGTGCCGTTTCATTCTGCTGCCCAGGATTGCGCTTAAACAGCTGCTGTGCCACGTCCCTCCTTGTATAAACAGCTGCCCTCTCCCCCCAGAGGTGGTTGCGTCTCAGCAGGAGACGAGGACTCCTTGTATTAATAGCTGCTTCACTCCACAGGTGACCGCACCTCCAGAAGAGTTGCAGGACCGCTGTAGAAACAGCTGCCTTGACCCCAACAGCCAAATCTGGCCCATTTCTGGTTTTTATTTGATTCCCTTTCCAATTCCTGGATTTGACCCATAGACCCAGTCCCCATCCTCAAGCCCTGAAGGAGGGAGCTAAGGGAAAGAGAGCAGAGGTGAGGGCACGCACTCGAGGACAGGAGGGATCCGTGAGCTGGACCCTTCCTTCCTTCGCACACCCATTAAGCACTGGCCCTTAGAGCTTGTACTAACGGCCTGTGGAAGGGAAAAGGGTCCCCACCCCTGTTTTAGGAAGCTGGGTCTAATAGAGAAAGGGGGCTGAGAGTCAAGACTCCTGGGTTCTCTCTCCAGTTCTCTGGAGAAGTGGGGTTCCTAGTGGTTTAGAACAGGCTGCCAAACTCCTGAGTTTTATGCTTTGATCTGGAACAGGAAATCAGGCCTAGCGGGGTTTAGGGAGGAGATGGGAAAGGTGTGGTCTAACGCTGGAAGGCGGGAGTGCGGGGTTGGTTTGTTTTTTAAATTTTATTTTATTAACCCTTCATTCCCGTCCAGTCCATGCGGCAGCTGGGAGCTGCTCTTGGCTGCTTAGTCATTGTGGGCCCTTTCCCCGAGATGCTGAAATTAACGACATCCTGCGAACTGAACCTTGAAGCGTTGCAATGGTAAGTGATGGGGGTAGGTCTCCTCCTGCAACTGACCCAGCCCTGCTTTGAAATCCCAGGCGCTGTTGATACAAGGGGTGTTGGCAAAGGGCTATTGACGCCTGCATGTAATAGGAAGGGGTGGATCAGGGGCAAACTGGCTGAGGGACAGAGGAGAGGAAGAAGCAGAGCTAGGCAGGGAGAGGACGGATCGGTGAGAGACAGACACGAGGAGCTGTTCAGAACTGCATCGAGTCTAAACAGGACATCAACCTTTCCTGCCCTCCCTGCCGGTGGGGACTTCAAAAGCACAAGAAAGAAGCTCCTTTCAGTCCCGCTTCTGCCCAGTTTGAAGATCTGACCAGGTTCCCTTGCCTTGGTGCAGAGCCGGCCACGGACAGAGGAGGTAAGAGCCAGACGGGATTGACCGGTGCTTCATAAATGACCCTTTTTATTTTCATCTCGTGAAGTAGCCATTGCTCTAAAGTGTGAATGGACTGAGACGGATTCAGTCTTAATTACTTTAGTTTAATTGCTTTAAATCAATCTTTTTAAAAACAAACAAACCAGCAGTTAGAGCTAAGCAGCCCCCCCCCCCCCAATAAAAAGATACCCAATGGGCACCTTCACTGGCCAAAGTGAACTGTCGGTCCCGGGCCGCTGCAAACATGTTCTGCTGGAAGCTTCCGAGAAATCGGCACCAAATGCAGTCAGTCTGCACCCAGCTCTGGGAGGAGAGGGTGGGGGTGGGGTGGGGTCTAGGGTTGCTACCTCACCCTGTTCCTACTGGTTGGAACTGGGCTTGCCACCGATGCACATTGTTAAAGAACACTTATGAAAAATACATGTTGCAGGGCTTGCATTGATGCCTTAGACACCAATGCAGGCCCTGCAACATGTATTTTTGTTGGCCACCCTAGTTGGAACAGGGGGTGGGATTATAGGAGTAGGGGGGTTTGCTTGATTTGAACTTGCAAACCAGACCGGGAAATGTGGACACTTTTAAAGCCCAGCACAAACATAGCCTTTCCCTTTGCAGGGGCTCACGGGGGGTGGGTGGGGGGTAGGCCACCCTTGGCTGCTCTGACCCAGGCTGTCCAAATCTGAAAGAGCTTGGGTGGAACTTGCACCCAACCCAGAGCTCCCATTTGAATGCAAGTCCCACTGAGTTTCAGATCTCTAGAACCCCACGGCATGACATCGTCTGCTCTGGGAGAGGAGTGGGGTCTAGTGGTTTGAGCAGGGGAGAACTAGGAATCAGGACTTCTGGGTTCTATCCGCAGCTCTGGGAGGGGAGTGGCATTTAGTGGGTTAGAATGGGAGGAGATGGAACTGGAGCTAGGACTCCTGGGTTCTATCCCCACCTCTGGGAAGGGGGTGGGGGATCTGGAGGGTTAGCTCCAGGAGATCTGGGATTCAGGGTTCCTGGGTTCCATATGCTCCTATCTGTTTTTAAAACGGGTGGGGAACCTGTTCTGTCCAGGGGGCCACACCGAATATTAGTATGAGCCCCGAGGGCCACACAGAGGCTGGGGGGCTGTAGTGCTTAATACAGGCAGGGGACAGATCATGGCTCTGTGCTGTGGATCTGTCCCCTACCCTTGTGTGCAGGCCCTCCTCTCTGCCCCATTATCCTGAGCTCAGTTTTTCAGTGCTTGGGGGTAGCGGCTGGATCCAGGCACTGGAAAAGGGCTACATAAGAACTTGCCAATGGCCGCATTTGGCTCCCGGGCCTGAGGTTCCCCACCCCTGTTTTAAAATATTCTGCCCACCGTCACCACCTGTAGGTTTCCCTTTATGACCGACCAGCTTGAGCTGATCTATCTGAAAAGCTTCTTTCTTGACCCTGCTGGGTGGAGCTTCCGGCGTAGCACGTGCTTGGGAATCGGGAGAGGCCTCCGAAGCGGTTGGAGAGGATGAGGAAGGTGGAGCTGGGGCTTGCCGTCTTGCTGGCCTGGCTGGCTATTGGTAAGAGGGGGATTGTGGATGATGATGATGATTATTACTATAAGCATTTGCATAGCGCCAGCTGTGCACCTTTACAGAACAATGAGAATGGGGTGCTAAGGAGATTATAAGAATGAGGTGCTAAGGAGATTATTGGGGCGGCTTTTGGGGGAGAAGCTTATAGTGCCCCCTCCCTTGAAATTTGCGGGGCCCAGGGTGAAGATAAAATATAGGCCCTCTCCTGTGGCCCTAACCCAATCGGAGGCACCCTCTGTGGGGCTCTAAAGGGGGTCGTGTTTGGGGCCCTGCTCGGAGGGAGTGGGCTCCCCCACACCCTGCCCTGGTGAAAACCAGGGTCACTATGGGGCCCAAGGGCGGTCACCCTATGGCAAGGTAGGTCCTGACCCCGGCTCTCAAACCCCCTTTCCTTATCTACCAATTGCTCCCCATCCAAGCAGATCACAGAGCCCTTCCCACTTGGGAAGGGTTATGAAAAATACTTATGGACTTGTTGCAGGGCCTGCGTTGCCATCGTTGCAGGGCCTGCGTTGCCATCGTTGCAGGGCCTGCGTTGCCATCGTTGCAGGGCCTGCGTTGCCATCGTTGCAGGGCCTGCAACATGTATTTTTTCATAAGTGTTCCTTGAACATTTGCAGAGGTGGCAACCCTACTTCCCACCTCTGTGTCTCCAGTTCCCGATCCTGCTTCCCCACACCCACTTAGTACCCTGCCAGCTCTCCAAGCTTCCTACATCCGCACGCCCAATACCCTGCCTCAGAGAGGGCTCTGCTTCTCTGGGTGTTTTTCGACAAGCACCTCCCCACCCATCACCCACTCATCACGCATGTTGCAGGGCCACGTTAGCGCCCTATGCAGCCCTGCAACATGTGTGATTTGGGGTGTGTGTGTGTGCTTGTCTAAAAACACCCTTTGTCCCTGTGAACAGCTATCCCACCCCAGAACCTGCAGCACCTCCCCACCCAGAGAGAGATCCCATCCGTGTATACAGTCACTCCTACCCACACTCTAGGGGCAGCTGCATCTCTGCACCCGGAAAGGGACCCAGATATAAACTGGTATCCCAGAGGCAGGTGCATCTCAGCCCTGAGCAAGAGATTTCTGTATCGACAGTCCTCTCCATCCCAGAGGAGGCTGCATTTCTTTGCTGGATGAGGAATCCCATATAAGATGCAGCCACCCCAGAGGCAGCCGCATCTTGGTGCAGGATACGGGATTCCCCCATGTAAACAGTCATGCCACCCCAGAGGTGACTGCATCTCAGGCGAGGGACCCCTGTATATAGAACTGGCCCCTGCGGTGTCCTTTAGGGTCCATCCGCCAGGGGCAGCTGCTCTGGGTGGGGCGTCCTAGCTGACAGTGATCCCTGCTTGTCTCTTTCCAGGCGGTGGCTTGAAGTGCCAGAGCTGTCTGAACAGGCAGGGTAACTGCACGGGGACCGAGGAGCAGTGCAAGCCCTACCAGGACGCCTGCTTCTTTGAGATCAAACAGTTTTCGGGGTGTAAGTGCAGCTACCCTTTCTCTTGGCACTCGGGCGGAAGTGGGGTCTAGCGGACAGAGCAGGGGTTTGGGAGACAGGACTCCTGGGTTCTGTTCCCAGCTCTGGGGATGGAGTGGGGTCTAGTAGGTAGAGCCAGGGGGGCTGGGAGCCAGCCAGCCAGCACACCTGGGTTTTATGCTTGACTCACGACTTCTGCTCTAGGAGGAGAATGAGTTCTAGTGGGTCAGAGCAAGAGGGACTTGGAGTCAGGGCTCTTGGGTTCTGTCCCCATCTCTGGGAGTGGGGTCTAATGGTTGGGGAGAAGTGACTCTCCAGGGTTCTGTTCAAAGCTCTAGGAGGATAGTGTGGTCTGGTAATTAGGGCTGGAAGCCAGGACTCCTGGGTCCTGTTCCTGACTTTGGAAAGTAAGTGGAGCCTAGCAGGTTAGAGTGGTGGGGCTGGCTGGGAGGGGGGGCATGTGTCGGGGGGGGGGGGGGCATTCCATCTTCTGAGTCCTGTCTCCAACTCTGGGGAAGGAGCAGGTCCCAGTAGCTTAGAACAAAGAGCTTGGGAGCCAGGACTCCTGGGTTCTATTCCTGGCTGTTGGCATGCGAAGAATTGGGTCTAGACTCTAGAGCGAACATGAAGAGCCAGGGGTCCTGGGTTCTGTGCCCCAACTCGAGGGGGGGAGTGGGGCTTAGAAGGTTAAACCAAGGGTTGGAAACCGGGGCTCCTGGAGTCTCTTCTTAGATTTCTCCCATTGGCTCCCCTGCAAAATTATTATTATTGTTTTATTATCATTATCAAGCATTTATATAGCACCAGCAATGTACCTGGTGCTTTACAAAGTAATTGAATAGACACAGTCCCTAGGCCTACAATCTGAGAGACCGGGGGCGGTGGGGAGACGGGGGGAGACAAGGAGTGTAACAAGGCTGCGAGGTCCCAGGTGCACGCGCTTGGCTTGGTTACATCAGGAATGATGGCTGGTTGGTCCGTGTGGTGAGGATATGAGTACACAGATCTCAGGTAACAGATTGTGCTGGATGGAGGGGATCAGCAGGAGTCAGGGAGGTAACACTGACGACCTGTATTTGTTTAGGCCTTTGAGATCTAGGAGATCCTCCAAATATGTACTGCTGATCTGTCTGGGGCAGTTGGCTATCCTGTGGTCTCCTCCTTGTCTCTTCTCTCCTAGTGATGGCTGACACCGCAAAGCAAGGCTGTACCACCATGGATTACTGCCGTCGCTATGCCAAGGGCTGGATGGGACATCTGTATCGAAACATGCATTGCTGTTCTTCTGACCTCTGCAAAGCAACAGACTATCACGGTATCCGAGAGACTTGGATGGGGGGGGGGGGCGCTATACAGCAGGGAGGGAGACTTGGATGGGGGGACACTATACTGCAGGTCTCTTATACACATCTAGATGTGTCTGGTCGCACTGCCCCAGTGTGGCACTAGAGGGCGATATGGCTGCTAGTTTATAGTGCATGTTGGAGGAAGGATGGGGAAATGGCCCAGAGTGGAGAGGGCACCAGACCAGTTTGGGATGGAACGACTGCGACGTGCTGTAACCCCAACCCCTCCCCTCTGCAGTGATCATTAATAAAGAGACACCACTGGAAACTCCCCCCCCCAGCGTCTTTACTGATCCACCCTGCTCCCCAGGGTATATTCCACCCCAGGGGTTTAGGCTTTAGCGGCTCCATGCCCTCCATAATTCCTGGCTCTTGAGAGGCGGTATTGATTGCGGGTGGGGGGGGAGGAAGTTTAAGCGATGGTGCCACTTTAAGGATGGCGGAGGGGAGAGAAAGGGTCCTTGCAGGCAGGACTCCTGGGGGTTCTGCTGCTGCCTTCCTGGCTTTGAGGAGCAGTGTCTCATGGTTTGTGAAGGAAGGGAATCCGGAATCCTGGGCTCTGTTCCGGCTTTGGGGAATCGAGTGGTTTAGATCAGGTAGGGAGCCAGGACTCCTGGGTTCTATTCCCAGCCTTGGGGGGAGAGTAAGGAGTAACCGAGCAGAGACAGTCAGGACTCCTGACGCTGTCCCCAGCTTTGGCAGAGGAGTGGAGATTAGTGACTAGAGCAGGTGGGGGCTGGGAGGGAGCCAGGACTTCTGAGTTTGATTCCCAGCTCTGGGAGGGAAGTGTGGGTTGGCACAGGTGTTGGGGGGGCTTGGGAGCCCAGATGCCTGGGTTCTGTCCCCTGTTGACCGTGGGATCTTAGCTGAGTCTCTGCCTCGGTCTCCCTTGCTCACAGGAGGGGAATAATGACACGCTGCCCTAAGAAGTGATTGGAGACATTCTAGAGCAGCACGGGGAGCTGGGAAGTGACTCGCTCGGAGTAACTCTTGGGTTGCGGCTGATCCGCTTGCTCTTGTGGGGGAGGATGCTCTGGGAATCCTTGCTGAGTTCAGTACTGGCAGTGTGGAAACCCATTTTCTTGCTTCCTGTGTAACTCATTGATACACACACACCCCAAAAAAAACCGTGTCGGAGCGGCTTCTCCTGTGGGAATGGTCAGTGCCACTGGGATGAGGTGATGGAGTCTCACAGAGTTGGCATTAAGGGGTACAGTGTATTGGGAAGGGGCTGGTTATACCATGACTATGAGGGGGCGGGAGTCTGGTTTAAGGGGCTGGGGAAGGGAGTACGGGTCCTTTTCCTGCTAAATGCCTCCAGCCCCAGTTCACCGATCTGGTTGGCTCAGAGCAATGGGATCCACTAGGTCCTTTTCCTTATAGGGGGTGCTGGTTCTCCTGTGGCCCCAGCTTGGGGAGGGATTGGCTGGCTCCTGTGGTCAGGGCATGGGCTCCAGGTCCCTCTAGCTCTACAATTCCGTGGTCCCAGGTGGGAGAGAAACTGGGTCTCAATTTCCAATAGGACAGGCCCTCACAGGCTCTAACCTGTCCCCTCACCAGCAGCCGTAGCAGAGAGCTTATTGGAATATTACTGGACTATTACCTTGGGATCAAGGGTCGGCAAAGAACCAATCCGATTTTAAATTTTATTGGATACCACATAAAATGTCCGGACTTAGCACTATTACCAGTTACGGACTCCAGTAACCTAACCTAGGATTTCTTACATGTCCGATGGCCACGGTCGGAGACATGAACTGGTTCAGAAGAAGAGGCGGAGGGCGCCCAGGATCTACATCTGGAGAAGGTCTCTGGATCTTTGAGAGTGACAAAAAAGGGGACTTAACCCACGTGTCTCGCTGCTGAGGCTAGCGGACCCNTGGGGGGGCACTATACTGCAGGGGGGAGGCTTGGATGGGGGGGCGCTATACTGCAGGGGGGAGGCTTGGATGGGGGGGCACTATACTGCAGGGGGGAGGCTTGGATGGGGGGCACTATACTGCACGGAGGCATGGATTGGGTGTGTGTGCACTATACTTCAGAGGAGGAGAGACTGGATTGGGGGGCACTATACTGCAGAGTGGGGAGACTTGGATTGGGGGTAGGGTTGCCTATGCACATTTTTAAGGAACACTTATGAAAAATACATGTTCCAGGGCGTGAATTGGTCCCTAGGGCACCCAGGACATAGCTATAATAACTGGGGCAGGTGGTGCAGCTGCATTGGGGTTCACGTGTTGGGGGGGGGGCACTGCTGCTGGGAAAGGAGGTGGGGGTGACATTCCATTACTGCACCAGGACCCGTTCCAACCTAGCTACACCTCCCGCTCACGCCTCCTGCCCCTAAAGCCAGCCGACTGTCTCTCCACAGTGGACACGCTGAGCCCACTCAACGGTGCGGAGTGCCAGAGCTGCATTGGCAGCGCCGCCGAGTGCGGGCAGAACGCCCCCTCCGAGAAATGCCGCGGGTCTCAGCGGCAGTGTGTGCAGATCTTCCAGCGTTTCCTGCCAGGTACCACTGGGGGGGCAGCGGAGAGTTAGGAATTCTGACTGCAGGGAGGGGGGTGGGAAGGGTTGGCCCCTGGTCTGGGGTCCAAACTCCAGCCCCAATATGGGTCTGGCCTGGAGCCAGGGCTCTGATGTGGCTGGGGAAAGGGAGAGGTAGGGAAAGTCCTTCCCCAGAAGGAGGATGCTAATGCTCCTAGGAGTCCCAAGGGACCCAGGTGGCTGTAGAGGAACCTGTTGGTGTCTGAGGAGAGGTGGGGCCGTGGGGGCATTCTAAGCCTGGCTACTACATAGTGTATCGGGTGCTTTGCAGGCGGGGCCTGCGGGCACGCTCAGGGTCGAACTGATCCCCGTATTTGGGGTTGGGAAGGAATTTTCCCTCTGGGCAGATTGGCAGTCGACTCTGAGGGTTTTTCGCCTGTAGCGTGGGTGTGACTCGCCTGTTTGCCAGACAGCCTCTTTTTCTAAAATGATTTCCTGTTGTTTCAGGCACCCGGGTGCTGTAGTTGGCCCCAGTCTCTGCTTGTAGCTATCGGTGGGATTTCTCTGTGTGGATGGTTGGGGCGTGGGTGGCGGGGCCTGCGGCGATGCAGGGGTCCCGCGGCGGGACTAGATGACCCTCGATGTCCCTTCCAGCCTTGGGACTCTCTGAGCTGCTCCGCCTGCTGGGTGCATGGTATGGAGGCGGGTGGGACGGGGACAGAGCGTCCCAGTCTGCGAGCCTCAGGGCCCTAGCCCTGGGGGAATGCAGGATGCACTCAAAGGTGTCACGGCTGAAGCAAAAAAGTGGGGTAGCTTGCCCAGGCCTCAGACCTAAGGGGGACTGAGAGAGCCCTCCCCCAAGATCAGAAACCAAGGCCACAGGGTAATGCCTCCCGGATCGAAACTTTCTCTCGCGACCCTCGCCGCCTCTTCTCTACTTTCGACTCCCTTCTTAAACCCCCCTGCCCTCCTCCACCCTCTTCCCTTGCTGCTCAGGATCTTGCATCGTTCTTCACCTCAAAGATCGACAAGATCCGTCGGGACATTGCCTCCCACCCACCTCCTCTTCCTGCTCCCGTACCGCCCCCTCCCCCCTCTCTCCTCACATCCTTCCCTCCTGCCTCCCTTGAGGAAATCTCCGCTCTGCTCTCTTCATCCAACCCCTCGACCCAATCCCCTCCTGCCTCCTGACCTCTATTGCTCCCACTGTCACCCCCCCACTTCTACATGTCATCAATCTCTCCCTTTCCACAGGCTC
>QEPC01012618.1:90947-103001 GCA_003113815.1 Sphenodon punctatus | reverse complement strand
ACCCGCCCTGTGCTCCATCCATCCCCATTCCTGCTGATGCCCCTCAGTCCTCACCCGCCCTGTGCTCCATCCATCCCCATTCCTGCTGATGCCCCTCAGTCCCTACCCGCCCTGTGCTCCATCCATCCCCATTCCTGCTGATGCCCCTCAGTCCTCACCCGCCCTGTGCTCCATCCATCCCCATTCCTGCTGATGCCCCTCAATACTGACCTGCAGGCCCTGCCATCCCAGTCCTGGGCCTTATCTACCCCCACCCCCCCGTTCTGCTGATGCTCCGCAGTCCTGACCTGCAGACCCTGCCGTCCATGCCTTGGGCTCCATCCCGTTCCACAGCTCTGCCAGTGCCTCCCCACCCCGCTGACTCTCTCACTCTCTCCCCTTCTTTCTCCACAGGAATCAAGCGGAAGACGGAGAACGGGCTGGAATGCGCCAGCTGCTGCGATTCAGGTCAGGGTGAATGTGCTTCGGGGAACTGGACTCACGTCAAGTGTGTCGGGGACCAGGGCCTTTGTGTGAATGTCACAGGTGAGTGGGGGAGGGGAGCACAGGCTGCTCTGCCTCGGGGGAAGGGGCTGGGGGGGCCATTTGGTGCCCTTTCCTTTGGGGGGACCTGGGGCCCAGGGAGAAAGGGGGCTGGTTGTTGAGCTAGGAGGGCAGGGTCATGCTCCTCCCTGGGGAGACACTCTGGGCCTAGGATGGGCTCCTGTCCAATCGCTGGTGCCAAGATCCTGGCACTTGGGATGGGAGGTGGGCTTGAAACATGCCCCCCAGCTGTGGCATTGTCTCGCTCCAGCTCTGCCAATCCGCCCAGTCCTGACCCCTGTGATCCCAGCCGTACGCTCCTCCCCAACCCCCATGCCAGCTCTGCTGATACCCCTCAGTCCTGACCTGCAGCCCCCTGACCCCCCCAGATCTGCCAATGCCCTTAGTCCTGACCCACAAGACCCCCTGCTATCCCAGCCCTATGCTCCTCCCCCCCACAGCTCTGCTGATTCCCCTCAGTCCCGACCTGCAGCCCCGAGCCTCCCGCCAGATCTGCCAATGCCCTTAGTTCTGACGCACAAGACCCCCTGCTATCCCAGCCTTGGATGTCTATCCTTCCAGCTGTGCTGATGCTCCTCAGTCCTGACTTACAGCCCCTGCTATCCCAGCCTTGGGCTTCCACCTCCCGCCAGCTCTGCCCATATCCCTCAGTCCCAATCTGCAGCCCTTGCTATCCCAGCTCTGCCAGTGCCCCAGGTAGGAGAGGGACATCCCCAGCCGACAGAGGAGCAGAGCATGAACGTCGAGTGCTACACGTGTCTTTGTTTCAAGAGGGCGGCCGGACCCTGCTGCGCGGCTGCAGCCTGGAGAAGCTGTGTCGGGAGAAGCCGCAGCTGCTGGGGCTGGGGAAGAACGCCACCATCAAGTGCTGCTCCGGCTCCCTCTGCAACGGGGGCACGGCGCCAGGGGCAGGGCTTCGGCTGCTGCTTCTGCTGCTGGGAGCCCTGGGGGCGATGCGGCTGCTCTGAGGCATCGATGGGGCCAGACAGACTCCGGGGAAGAGCAGCGATACAGGAGAGCGGCAGAGGGACCCACGCAGTGTCGCTTTCCAGCAGTGGGGGCTGCAGCGTTGCATTTGAAGGACCAGTGCTGCAAGATGGCGGGCACCTTCGCATGCACAGTTGCTCTGTCACAGGGCTGCGCTTAGCGATGCATTCTGTACTGGCCAGTGCCCAGCGCTGCGTGGACTGTCGCGCCCCCACTGCGCAAAGTCGCACTCCTGTGGGGTGGAAAGTTGCCTCACGCTGCGTATTTCACTGAACTCTGTGGCCCCGGGCTGCATTGTCACTCTGTAGGGCCTGGCATGGCTGTTTCCCGCTGCCCAGCAACTTGGTCTGGCTGGCATCGCAGCATCCCCAAGCTCCCAGTGCTGAAATTGGGCATGCATCCCTATGTTCTACTACTTAGCCCTGCATCCGGGCATCGTGCGCATTGCCGCATTCCAGCACAGCACCGCCAAGTACTGCACCGTCGCATGCACCGTTCTCTGTTGCTCAGTACTCCTCCACCGGTGCACCGCCACTCTCCGCTGCCCAACACAGCACCATTGCATGCACCGCTGCTCTGCCGGACAGTTGGATGCACCATTGCTCTCTGCCGTCCTTTGCTGCACCGTGCCATGCAGCAGAGCTCGCCACCCATCCTCGCTGCACCCGTGAACGTACCAGCGTGCTTCGCTGCCTAGCACGTATCGCATGCATTGTTGCTGTCCACTTCACAGTTGCATGCAGCACTGCGACCTGCTGTCCGGCACTGCGCTGCTGCAGTGCTCTTACATCCCGGCATTGCACCGCTGTAGACTTGCACCATTTTGCACACCACCACATTGCAGGGCCAAGTCGCTGCACATTTGCATGTGTCACTGCATTTGACTAGTCGGCACTGCCCCCGTTGCATGCACCATCACTCTTTGCTCACCAGCAGTCAGTGCCATAGTGCTGCCTGCACGATTACATTCCAACACCCAGTGCTGCAGTGTTTTGTGTGCTGCTGCATCTATTGCCCATCTGCATGCACCCTGAATTCCACTGCACCCACCCCTGAGCCAGAGGCTGGGCTGCGCACTGCATGTACTGTCACCCGCCCTGGCATCGCCATCCCTGCACCAGCCACCAGCAATGAAAGCATCACAGCATTTTCTGCAGTCCCCTACATCTCCTGCCCTGGGATGCAGTAGGGCAGCCCCACACACGTCATCGCAGCCCTGCACCTCAAACCCAGCAGCACGGCTCCTTGCATGAGCAACGCGTCAGAGCTGCCCTGCACAGCACGGACACTTCGCATCGCCCGCTCCCTGCAAACTGCAGAAGCTTCCCAAACAGGCTGCGCTTGGGCACTGCAAGGCAGGCGCAGAGGCCCGGCTTAGCAGGAACGCAGCCCCGAACTGCAGCCAGGCCCAACGCATCGGGACCCGAGGGCTGAAAACTGCACCGCTCTCTTTGTTTGGGGAGCAGAGGTGTTAAAGGGGGGAGCTTTGGGGGCGGCTCTTTGGGGTGGCGCCAGGGGGCAGAGCTCTCTGCTCACTTTGAACTGTTGTAACTGCTGCCAAGGGGGCTCAGAACTGGAGAAGGGGTCACCGATGAGACAGCTCCCTGATTTGCAGATGGAAAAATGCATGTACCCACCCATCCCTGAGGATCCGTGCCTGGTCTCCGAAGTTTCTGTGTTGCAGAGATGATGGCGCCACATCTTCCAGCTCCGCAATGGAACCCGGGGGGGGGGGGGGGCCACAAAGGAGGACACAGCCTGACTCCCTTGACCTCTAGGTGACCGTCAGCCTCATTGACCAGGCAGGGAGCTGGGATGGAGAGTTTCATGGTTTGGTGGTTTTTTTTTTATAAATATCCATTCACAGAGAGTCTTTTCCTATCTCCCTGCTTCTTCAGCCAACAGACTTCCCAGCCAGCTAGGAGCGGGGAGGGCTGAGATTTGACTGACTCCTGGGTTCTATCCCCTGCTCTAGAGGAACTGCCTTTTGCGCGTCTTGTGCTTTGAGCCAGGCATAGGTGCGGTTGTGTTGGTCCCAAGTGACAGAGAGACAAAGGGGGGATTCAGACGTTCTGATTTGTGCGATTTTTTAAAAAAAACGAATGTTTCATGCCTGTCTGAACACCTAAATTCGATTAAATGGAGTCAATATCGCACTAAAGCAATGCGTGTTGAAAAGCTACTCAAACCTACCTTTTTGCTGTCCGTTTTCAATCAATCCGCACTTAACAGCAGTGTGAAAGCAACATCGTACTGGTTTTAACTAGTGTGTAATCTTTTCTGATGTGAATGCAACCGTGCTTCCAAGTGCGCTGTTTTACTCCTGCCCCTACCGGAAGCAGTGAGACCAGCTGGAGCCCTGTAGTTGCCTCGCTGGGTGCAGGCTGCAGCCAGCTTCTCCCCCAAAAAGTTCTTCCCCTCCATGTTTCCCCTCCATGCTTCTCCCCAAAAAAGTTCTTCCCTCCAAGGGACTTTCAATCATCTGCCTCTGCCTCTACCGTAGTGCTGCAGCAGTAGCAGCAGCGGGATACCGGAAAGAAACCAGGGAGAGAAGCAGCCTCACTATGCGAGGGGCTTCTTTCCAGCAGCCTCAGGCTCTCCCTCTTTACTCCCTGATTCTACAAAGTAGCAACATTTGCTACAAAGGTTGTAGCAAAGGTTGTTGCAAAGTTGCAGCAAAGGTTGTAGCAAAGTTGTACTTTGCTACAAAGTAGCAACCTTCTGGCTCCCCACAGGGCACTTCCTGTAATTGAACCGCACTGAGCAGCCGGGTAAGCACGCACTACAAGAAGGTCTGAATGCATTATTTCGCTGTACTTAAAATCGGTATGGCATGCATGTGAATGCAACAGGACTTGTTAACCGCGAACTATTGAGAACCAGTTTTAAAAAATCCAGATAATTGCTGCACGTGTGATTCCCCCCAAAGTGGTTCCAATGATCCCTTTGATTGGCCCAGCGGTTGGTGAAAATAAGCAAGCTTTTGGGCCACACAGAGCCCTTCCTCAGGAATGTCGTCTAGCCAGTAGAAATAGGATATATTTTATAGGATTCACTTTGATCGCAGTCCTGGCTGGGTTAAATCCCTGCCCGGGAGACCTGTTTGTTTGCAGAGTGGTTTGGTTAATGGGTAACCCAAGGGGACTCAGCTGGGAGATGCTTCCATCTGATAAGCTAGTATCCCAAGCTGTTCCGGGGTGGGGGAAGGGGTCCAGTGTTTCCAGTGCAATGCAGTGCACACGCCCCCTGCTAACGGCCGGTAGGATGCTTAGCATGTTCTGAGAGAGCTGTGATCAGCTGCAAAGGGGCAGAGTGTGTGTGGGGTGGACCACGCATGGTTTGGTGCCTTTCTGGGACACGGGACAGCCTTGCGATTGACCCAGGGGCCCTTCACAAAGGAGGCTAAATGCCAATGATGTTTTGCAAACAAACCAGATACTGCTTTACTCTTATTCATTAAAGAAGGACTGATGAACTATTTATCCGGGTTAGGTTTAGATTTTCTGAAATGTTTCCTCCTTTTGGGGTGGTAACAGGTCAAGAGATAAGCCTGGTCTTACAGTTTGCAAGCTATTCAGGGAGCCAGTTCAAGATGTCCACAAAGCCAGCCGCTGTGTCTCCCCTTGCAGCCTTCAAGCCCAGTTGGCTCCACGAATCTCCTGTGTTGAGATTTTCTCACGACTATCTGACCCCTCCAGCTACAATCCATGCTGGTCTGCACTGCCCAGCTGATTCCTACGGGCTCAGTGCTACAGCCCTCGAACTGGACCCTAAAACAGCTTCAGGTGAATGTCAGTTTCCCTCAGCTCCCCTCAGAGCACGGTAACCTTTCCACTCACCGAGCCAGGGCCGGCCCCAGGATTTGCAGGGCCATGTGCAAAGTCTTGGTGCGGGGCCTGATTTGCATCATTTGTCCCCGTACCAGACGTAGGGCCCAGGCTGGCGTGGGGCCATGTACCACCCCCCCATGTTGCACGTGCCTAGAGCCGGCCCTTCTAGGAGCTGTTACCGAACTGCCTTTCTGCTTCAGAGCCCATGTCTTTTCAACTCCCCCACGATTCTGCGGCTGTTTTTACATGAGTATTCATTTGTATTAATTGGCTCTTGATGCAAATTAAGTTGATCCTGTGAACACTTTAGTCTGAATTAATGACTCCAGATTCAAAATTTAAACCAGGTTCTGGAAACCTAATTTTTGAGGATTTATTTTAATGTGGATTAAGCTCAGTCTGAATTAGTGATCGTGCGAACAGTTAATATGGACTGAGTCCCAGGTGCCATGGAGTGCTGCAGATAAAATGTCTCCCCTCTAGCCATCCATATCTCTATGGTATCCCACAGTTCTTACAGCAGTCTGCTTGACGCACCAAATTTAAAATCCACCGTGCCAAGGTGACGACCCCTCCATTTTGCAAGGTGACAGCTGTGTCTGTTGCTGTCACTGTACTCCCCGAAATCAGAGCGGAAGAGGACGCTGAAATCTGGTTGCACTGCGACATGGGATTTTGCAGTCTTGTGACTCCAATCTGGATTAACTTGTTCACACTGCAAATCAGGATTGATTCTTATTCCTGATTTTAAATGATCATTTAAACAGTTACTCCTGAATAATAACCTCGAATTAATGGATTAAAAACTAATTTGGATTAACTGTGACCGTGTGAAAACAGTCTGTAGGAGTTGCTGAAGCTGCAGCATGAGATAGCTTCCTATTGGCCAACTGAGCCCCCAAGTTCCAATTAAAAAACAAACAAATGACAACTGGGCTCTCGGCCTATTCCATTTACACTTTGGCTTAAAGCATTCCAAACACCACTTTTCCTGTAAGAAGTTACAGAACGTGACAGGGGAAAAGAATCAAGATTTCACACAACTCAGAGATGTCCTGTCTCCCAGCTTCCCTGTTCCAAACCTTGAAGCCTGACTCCTCTCCCAGGACTTGCAGGGGGAGGGCACAGGGATTTGAACCCAGGACCTCTACCATAGGCAAGAATCTGTCCTCTAGACCAACAAGCCACGCTTGTTACCTAGGACTGGAAATACAGCTCAGAAGTTCTGGATGGTCTCATTAGACCCCACTCCTCTCCCAGAGCTGGGGAAAGAACCCATGAGTCCTGGTTCCAAGCTCCCTGCTCTAACCCACTAGACTCCACTTTCCCCCCAGAGTTGGAAATGAACTCGGGAGTCTTGACTCCCTTCTCTTGGCTTTTTGGACCAGACCCCGAGCTGCACTTGTGACTAGGCCTGTGTAGTTTTCTGATGGGATGGTACTACCCCCTCTTGGGGAGGCAGAGCATTGTGACCAGATGAGAGGTGAGGAGACAGCTGCTAATGCTGCTCTGGTGTATTCCTGGCTGGGAACCCCACACTCTCTTTGACGGAGGCGGGGCTGCCTGTCTCTAGGCCCCACGGGGGACCCATTACTCTTGGGGAATGCAGTTAATATGGCCCTGTTGTCCCCTCCTCCAGTAACACTTTGTCTACATTACAATTGTCTTCCCTACCTGTCCCAAAAGCTGCCCAATTTGGTTTGGGCTCATGTTTTATTTTCTGCTTTCCAAACTTCACTTTTCTTTATATTGTCCCCGCGTACAAATTTCCCCCTCATTGGACTTAATGTTTCTAGACAACTCCACCACCACCAAACGTGTCGTGTTTTTACATAATGATTTCAAAAGGTTAAATGTATTAATTCACATGAAAACCACAATACATGCATGTTACATACATGTCGTTTTCATGAAACCTGTCACATGTCCCCCTCCCAAAGAACATGTGAGACGTTTTGGTTAGATTCTAAAATTGGAACCTGTCACTCTGTGCTCTGTCAGCGAGACAAGGCATCTATCTGCAATCACGTTTTCTTTACCCTTAATGGTCATATCATATTCCTGTAGAATCAAACTCCATCTCAGCAGTTTGGAGTTAGAATTTTTAACATTCAACCATGTCAAAGGCAAGTGGTCAGTGTATACTGTAAATGTTGTATTGTACAAGTATGGTTTTAATTTCTTCACAGCCCATGCGATGACTAAGCGGTTCCTTTCAACAGTAGCTAGGTTCCTTTCCTTTGGGAGCTGCTTCTTGCTGAGGTAGGCAATGGAGTGTCTATGCTGTCACGAGGTTGGGCCCCTGCGATCTGATCTAAGATAGCATCTGTCCTGGGCATCTGATGTAGTTATGGAATTCAGCTTCCTATAAACTACACAGAACCGAACTGTCCCATCTGGCTTGGGGACTAACACCACTGGGCTTGCCCACTCTCCCTCAGCGATTTTTATTACCCCCCGTTCTAACATCGCCTGTATCTCAGTCTGTGTCTGACACTGCTTTTAAACAAGGGCGCGCTGAAGCGCCTCCCAAACGCCGCATTAAAGTAAAGCCGCCGGAAGTGATGTTCTCCCCGTTGCCGGCGGCAGCTGGAGACACGGGGCTTTGCAGCGGCGCGTTCTTAAGACTTCAATTATTAGACTTAAGAACACGCCGCTCCAAAGCCCCGAGTCTCCAGCCGCCGCCGGCAACAGGGAGAAAGCCACTCCAGCGGCTTTGCTTTAATGCGGCTTCAGCGCGCCCTCGTTTAAAAGCAGCCTGAGTCTTGATCTTTCCTGCTGTACGAAAGGGTCCTGACCTGACTGGTCCCTGTGTCTATTGTGTGTACAATGAGATTGGTTCTGCCCAGTTTGTTGGAAAAAATTTCCTTATGTTGCCCCAGAACTTCTAGGATTTCCCTTCTCTGGAAATCACTCAACTTGCTGGAGACATTTACAGCTTCCAGTGGCGGATCTCCTTTTGTGTCTTGCAAAAGGTCAAGTAAGGGTGTATGCAGGTTATCAGGTGAGCTATCTCCCTCTGCCAGACAGACCATATTACTTCTGTTCCCCTAGAGTGATAGGTTTTAATCCTGTTCATGTGGAATTCTTGGGTCCCCTGCTTTGGTGTTGGGTTTATCAACCCAGTATGTTCCTTCACTTTTCTTTCCAGTATCTGGTAGGGGCCCTCCCAAGATGTGTGTCCCCCTACTTTGTTTGGAGGCTTCATAATGAGGACTAAATCTCCCCATTCATAAGTCCTCGTTTTGGCTGTGCTATCCTATAGCTGGTTTTGTTTCCCCTGACTCACTTCAAGGTTCCCTAGGTTAGCATCTCCCTAATGTTATGTCTGAAGCTTTGGACATATCTTGCTATGGGTTCCCCTTCAATCTCTGTATCACCCTCCCAGGAATCTCTGATGAGGTCTAGAGGGTCCCCTCACTTTCCTCCCAAAGAGTAGCTCAAACGGCGAGAAGCCCATAGATTCTTGTGGGACCTCTCTATATGCAAATAGTAGAAATGGGATTAATTTATCCCAATTGCCTGCTTTGCGCTCCATGAATTTGGCTCGCATCGTTTTAAGCGTGCCATTAAAGCGTTTCACAAACCCATTTGTCTGTGGATGATAAGGTGCTGCCTTAAGGTGAGATACGTCACATATTTTCCATAGGTGTTTGAATATCTTGGACATAAAATTGGATCCTCTGTCTGTCAGGACCTCCTTAGGGAAACCTACTCTGCTAAATATGATTATCAGGGCGTCTGCAACTGTGGGTGCCTCTATATTGGTGAGGGCTTCAGCTTCTGGGTATCTGGTAGCAAAGTCTGCCAAAACCAGTAAGTATGTCTTCCCATTTGTCGAAGCTTTCTTTACAGGCCCTACTATATCCATGGCCACCCTGTGGAAAGGGACTGCGAAGGGGCCTTCTTGGGGCCTGTCCCTTTGTTGTGCTTCTGGCAGGGGTCTCAGGTCTGGCAATAACTGTTTACATCCCCGTAAATCCCTGGCCAATAGTACAGGGCTTCTAGCCTGCTCCGTGTCTTTGAGACTCCTAAGTGTCCTGCAAAGACGCATGTATGTGCTAATTTTAACAGATCCCCTCTAAACGTTTGTGGTACTACTAGTTGTTTATTGGGGTAGCCTCTGTCTCCCTGGGGTGGGACTCTATACTACAGTAATCCCTGCTCCCATGTGAAAACACCTCTGTCCTGATGCGTTGGGGAGCTGCCTGCTGCCTCTTCCCTGATCCTTGACACAGTACTGTCAGTTTCTAGCTGCCCTCTGAACTCTGTCTGGGGTTCAGTCAGTGCCTCCCTGGCTTTTGCCAAGTCTGAGGGTTGTACGTCTGGACTTGGATCATGTGTACCCTGGTCCGTAAGCGCCTCCTCTGCTCTGGGACCTTCCCTGGGTGTGGTCTGTGTGTCAGGGGTATCTATCTCTGCGTTGGTAGAGGCTACACAGATGGACACAGTTTGGCTCTCAGGGCTCAGTTCCTTAGCGACCCTCCCTTGGACCCCAGTGTCTGGTTCCCTCCCCGACTCCTGTTTCTGTTCTTCCCTTGCTTCAGCGTGTTGCCCTGATTTGGCCTGTTATTCCTGGCAGGCCTGATTAGCTGTCATGGCAGTATGCCACCCCCCTATATCATCCCCTATTAAAAGGTCATGCTCCAAGTCATCTAGTACCATCACTTCCGTGGGTCCTCTCCTCCCATTCCATTCCAATTCTATTTCTGCAATGGGAGCTGTTGTAGCTCCAGTCGCCCCTCAAATGCTAATTGTTTTATTTGGAATGATACACTCCTCTGGTATCACTCTCCTTTTGGCTACAGACATATCTGCCATAGAATCCCTCCATCCTATGCAGGGTACATTTTTAATCTTAGCCTCTCTCATTTGCTTCCTTTTCTTTTCCCACACATTTGTGAATTTGTAGGAAGCCAGTGTCCCCTCTGGGATCGGTTTCTCTATGGATAGGCAGTAGACCCCTGCCTGTGCTGGGGTCTCTTCCCCACTCTCTCTGTCTGGGCAGTTCCTTGCTTTGTGCCCTGGCTTTGGGCACTGGTAGCAATTCCCATGCCCCCCCAGGGGTCTGAGGTGAGTTTGGCCCTTGAGCCTGGGGATCTCCATCCCACCTTCCCCGGGCTTGTTTTGGGGGGACCTGCTGTGTCCCTCCTGTTGGGGTCTGTTTCCCCCTTGACCTCCTCCCCCTGCCTGGGTTGCCTTGTGGCCTTCCCTGGTTTGTTTGGGACAGAAGCCTCTTTTGTAGTCAGGGTTCTACTTCTTGTTCCCCTGGAATTTGGGCTGTTTCCCCTCCCCCTTTTGTCCCTTCTATTGAAATAGGGCTCTGGTACTGACACATTCATCCCCAGTTACCTTTCTCTCTATGACATGTGATTTAACAGGTACGGCACATACATTCAAAAATTGCTCTAACGCCACCAATTTGAACAGTTTCTCACAAGTTTGTGCATCCCTCCCCTTAACCCATTTGTGTATGGCATCTTTCACCTTGCATACATATTCTTTGTTTGTTATCCCCTCAATTTTAAGAGATCTAAAGCTCTGTCTATGCACTTCTGGTGTCACTTCATAGCTATCAAAAGCAGACATTTTAAGGCATTCAAAAGTAATATTACCATTTGATCCCTTTGCTGTGTTCGAACCCTCTAGTGTATTATACACAGACAATGCTTTACCCGTCAGTCTCGGGATGATCACAGGAACCCACATGTCTGCTGGTATGTTGTTGCGCCTGCAGATCTTCTCGAATGTGGAGAAGAATTCCTCGATGCACTTCTTTTCCTCGAAGGGTGGGATCAGCTGTGTTTAACACTGGATGCGCGGTTCTCTTGTGTTGGTTGGGATACTAGGTGTGGGACCTGGCCCAGGAGGACTTCTCTGGTGTAGTGATCCTGTCTGTGCTATCACTTCCAATTCGTGTTCCCTTTGCAGGCTTTTGTGTTCCATCTCGCTTTGTTTGTCTTTTTTTTTTTCCTCTTGTTCTAGCCTCAGGTGCTCCCTTTCATTTTCCATTTCCATCTTTTGGCGTTCTTTCTAGTTGGAACTGCTGTTCCATTTGGAGTTTCGTGAGTTCCAGCCTCTCTTTGCTGGTGGTCTTTGTCTCTTCTTCATCGGGGAGGGGCCCTCCTCTAGGTTGTGTGAGGAGGATGCCTCCTCTTGTGGCTGTTGCGGCATATAGCTCTGGATAGCCTGTCCCATCTGTTTTAAGTCCAGCTGGATCTATCTTCCTATTGTTGCATTCAACAATAAGCTGATCCCTTTTCATCTTCTTCAGCCCAGTGATGCTCTGAGCCATTTTTATTCACTGTTACTATCCCCGAAATGAACAAAAAAACCCCCTGCGTTGCACTAAAAGATCAGGTTCAACCTGTTAGTGCCACCTGGTGGCCGTTTCACGTCAGAGCCCTGCTCTGCAACACTTCCAAGCGGGCTAGTCTGGGCTAGTCCTTCTAGCTCTTTTTGCTCTCCTTAAGTGTTTTACGGGGTTCAAATGGGGTACTCCAGAGTACTGGTTTGGCTCGCCACTGTCACGAGGTTGGGGGGGTCCCCCTCTCTCTAGGCAGTCCCCTTAATGCCCACCAGGCCAGCCACAACCCAGTCCCACGTGATCAGAAACCCTCACCGCAATCAGGGATCTTTCGGAGGTCCGCACCTCCAGAAACGCCTCCCAGCCCAGCCGTAACTCAGAGAACGT
>QEPC01012618.1:76395-87504 GCA_003113815.1 Sphenodon punctatus | reverse complement strand
TGTGGGGTTCCGCAGGGTTCTGTTTTGTCCCCTTTCCTGTTCAACGTGTATATGCAGCCACTCGGCGAGGTGATCAGAAGGTTCGGGATGAGGTGTCATCAGTATGCGGATGACACCCAACTGTATCTCTCATTTTTGACCGACCCAGGCCTGGCTGTCTCGGTGATTACCCGGTGTTTGGCAGCTGTGGGGGATTGGATGAGGGCTAACCGACTGCGACTGAATCCTGACAAGACAGAGGTGATGTTAGTGGGTAAGTCGGTGGAAGTAACAGCTCCTTCGGTTGATGGGATCTGTCCTCCGCTGACTTCCCAGGTACGGAACCTGGTGGTGCTCCTTGATGCGCAGCTCTGCCTGGATTTCCAGGTGGAGGCTGTGGCGAGGAGTGCCTTCCTCCAGTTACATCTGGTGTGGCGGCTTCGGCCGTTGGTTTCGGTTCCTGACCTGGCGGCCACGATCATCCATGCTTTTATTACCTCTCGGTTAGACGACTGTAACGTGCTCTACGTGGGGCTACCTATGGTGATGGCTCAGAAGCTGCAGCTAGTGCAGAACGTGGTGGCCTGGCTTTTGGTGGGACTGGGCCGCTGGGAGCACATTACACCAGTGTTCCGATCTCTGCACTGGCTGCCAATAGTCTTCCGGGCTCGATTCAAAGTGTTGGTTTTGACCTATAAAGCCTTACACGGCCGGGGTCCTGCCTATTTGCAAGATCGCCTCACTCCCCAGGTTCTAGACCGACCCCTGCGGTTGTCCGTGGGTGCCATGTTGGAGGTCCCCCGGGTTTCCTGGGGGGCCACGCGGAATAGGGTGTTCTTGGTGGCTGCACCGCACCTTCGGAACTCCCTCTCGGTGGGGGCCCGTCTGGCCCCGGACCTCCCAGTCTTCTGTAGGAACCGTAAGACCTGGCTGTTCTGTCAGGCGTTTGGTGAGGGAGAAGGGTAGGGGGTGGGGAGATTGGTGAGGGTTGGGGTGGGTTTATGTTTCTTTTTACTATTGTTGTTATCATTATTGTGTGATGTTTTAATGTGTTTTATGATATTTTATATTTATATTGATGTTGTTAGCCACCCCGGGCTGCCTGTGACAGGAGGGGCAGGGTATAAAATTATTAAAATAAATAAATCAAAATCACTTTCTGCGGTGGTGCCCAGTGCAGAGGAAGAGACTCTGCTTCTATGCTGGGCGCTGCCATTGTCTCCCTCCCTGCATCAGACAGGAGTCCACGTGTGCATCGGAGCTCGGAAGGGGCAGCTTGAGTTGCCTAGAGGCGCTAAAATCCTAAGTCCGGCCCTTGTTGCGTAAGGGCAGCCCCAAGCCCAGTGTCTGAAGCATCAGTCCATACCTGAGCTTCCTTGTCAAAACTGGGATGCATCCAGGGCCGGTGCTACCATTAGGCTGCTCAGGCGGCTGCCTAGGGCGCCAACATGAAGGGGGCGGCTCTTTTGCTCCTGATCAAGCTGCCCCGCTGTCGCCACCGGTGACAAGTTCTGCATTTGATGGCACAGGAGGGGCGCCGCCTTCAGCTTGCTGCCCTAGGTGGCCTCGGCAATACGTTCTGCACTGGATTGGGGGGTGGGAGAGGCGCCCCCTAGGTGGCTCCACCCCTGATCCAGCTTCCGCTGCCGTCTCTCCTGCTCCTGATCCAGCTGTTGCTGCCGCTTCTCCTGCACGTTGAAGGGGGTGGGTGCCTCTCCAGTCCCCAATCCAGCTGCCACCGCTGGAAATCTCTGAGGCTGGGCCGGGGGCCAGGAGGGAGCGGGGCTCCCAACCCCTGAGTGCCCGAGAAGCAGGCTGTGCATGTGTGTGTTGCGCACTAGCTGTGTGCACGTGGGAGTTGTGCGTGGGTTGCATGGGAGGTGCACAATCCATGCACAGGTTACACAAGGGGCGCACGCGCAGGGGTTTGCCTAGGGCGACAAAAGTCTTTGCACCCGTCCTGGATACATCAGTACGGGTGCTTGGGATAATGCTGTCTTCTATGTTTCAAACCCATCCTGGCTTGTCTGAGACCATTGCACTCTGTCAGCCAGGGCCTTTGTGTCTAGATCTGTGATGAGTGACACAATGGGACTAAAATGTTTGGGGAGTTGGAGGCAGTCATTAGCTAGGCCTATAAAATATCGAACCTGTTTCTTTGTCTCAAGTGCCCTCCTCCAGCAAGACTTCATCTACATTACAAATGTCTTCCCTGCCTCTCCCCAAACCTGCCCAACTTGTTTTCGCCTCACATTTTATTTTCTGCTTTCCAAACCTAACTTTTCTTGATATTGTCCCCAAATACAAATTTTCTCCTCATTGGACTCAAACATTTCTAGACTACTCCCAACACTGCCAAACGTGTCATGTTTTACATAATAATGCTTTCAAAAATACAAACGTATTGTTCATTCACATGAAAACCATGATACATGACATCCTTGTTGTTTTCATAAACCCTGATCCTCTGGGTTCTGTCCCCAGCTTTGGAGGGGAAGTGGGGTCGCGTGGTGAGAGCAGCAGAGGGCTGCTGAGGTCCCAGCACTCCTAGCCCTGTGCTGGGTTACTGGGATCACCAGTACTTCAGAAGGGAGAGCAGAGCACCCTCTTCTGATTCTCCTGTTCAGTTCCTGCTTCTGAGAACTTGCATATTATATATATCCCCTGCCCCAGTCAGACTCATCTGGCTGGATTCCTGCACTCTTGTGCTCCACTGCATTTATGGGAGGGATGGTTTCGGTTGCAGCTGAATGGACGTCACATTACATCAAAGGCTCACCTTCCCTCCTGGCTCCCCTCCCAGGCTAAAACTGGCAACTGACCTGGATTCAAAGGCAGCATCTTTGCTTGTGTGGATGAGCAGTCTTTGGGCCTCCTGCTTGATGGGGTCACACTGCAGCCTGTGCAGGAGGGACCTGCACTGATGGGGCATTTGATCCATTTCCCCACCTTTTGAGTCCCTTGGGCCAGCACCCATCCTTGCTCCCAAAGAACCCACGAGTGATTGGCTCACATGGATAAATGCAGTGGCTAGGGAGTGGGCAGATTGTTATCTCTGATTGGTAGAGACAGGGCTGGCCCTAGCTAATCAGACCAGGATAAAATAAATCCATCCTTTCCTTGTGCCCCACTAGCCTCCCATAGAAACACTCCCTGGCAGCACGACGCCCACACATTCCCCACTTTTCCTAATGATGAGCCATCAAACACTCTGCCCCCTTCCCATTAAATGCCCACGGTCAAATGCCCAGACACAGACACTACTGTTCATATATTGGCTGCAGGGATGTGTGGCTTGGGTCTTGGGGCTCCCTCTGTCTGTTGCCACAAGTACCCCCAGACCAGTCATGACATAGTTTACCCACTGGTAGCCTCCAACACCCATCGCTCAATCCCAGAGCATGCCGGCCTACACGTGTAAACTCATTGTCATCTGTATTTTGGAGGTGGTTTGGTCATGTAAACTGATCAAACATTTCAGGTCAGTATCAGCGTAACAACTGAGAAATCCTGTCTTTGGTTAGTTCCAGGGACACACAGAATCCAGCTAACCAACAGAAAGCTTATAAAAAGGTTTCAGATTGATACTTATAGACAAAGTTGGATAAATGAAATCAAAGAGAAATAATAGGCAATGCCAAATGAACGGACAAATTAGGGGTGGTTCAGAACAATGTTTCCATTTTTGCAGACGTTTCCATGAAAATTAAACAGTTGTCCAGTATTTTGACTGGACAAAGTCAAAAAAGATTCGGACTGGAATCCCGGGCGAAAGTTAAAAATAAAAACCAGCCATTTGTGCATGTGCAAATGGCCGTCGTTTTTGTTGTTGCTGGTTTTTTAAAATTTGTTTGGGCCAATCAAAAATCGGAGTGAATGAGCAAACCGATAGTTTGTTCCAATTTCAACCGTCCCGAACAAAACACCAGATTCTAATTAAAATTTGAATTGGGCCATAATCTGGATTCCCCTCAAGTTACCCTAGCTATATTCTTACCAAGTTTCCAAGGTTCATGATTCTCAAGTAGTTCAGGTCTGGCTTGAAACTTTGAGGAAAAGGGCCAGGCCCTTCTTGCCGTTCTGACCAGATAGGCTGCTGGCTGGTCCTTGCGGGTTGGTCCGAGCAAGCTGTTCAAGTACTCTGTAAATATTCGAGCCTCCTTCTTTGTCTGTCTCTGGTCAATTTCTTCATCACAATCAGCACATCTTGCTAACTCACCAGGAAGCACGTAGGCAGGGAGACTTCATTAGGTATGGATGGCCCTTCAATTGTCCTCCTCATCGGAATATGAATTCCACTTAACAGCTGTGTCTGGCCCCCTACATCACAAATTCCCTTCCAACGCTATTTTCGAAGTTTTTATCCTAACCTTCGCTCTGGCTCATAGGGTTAATAGCTCTGGAAGGAGAGTGAGATAAGCCCTGGTGGGGCACCTCCTGGGCTCTGTCCCTACTGATTCACTGCTCTCTTTAGCGTATTCCTTGCTTGCTGGAGTGACCGCCACCTAAAATCAAACCAACCAACCAATCAAATTCAGACTAATTGGAGAAGGTGAATGTTGAACTAAATGTCGCTGTCATTATCAAGGCTCTCGCCAGACCAGGAGCCAAATGCAAGGATTCATTAATGGAAACAAATACTTTGATTTGACTGACAAATCTGAAAAGCCTGGCCAGCCCTCCTGCTATAAACACACCAGACATTTCTCACCTCCCTGTGCTGGGAGGGGGAACAGAACCCAGAAATGTTCCTGGCTTCCACCTCCCTCTCCCATTTGGTCCCTTTCCCTCCCAGAGCTGGGAACAGGACACATGAGTCCTGCTCCCACTCTCCCCACCCAGTGCTGAGAACAGAACCCAGGTGTCCTGGCTCCCAGCCTTCTTCCCCCCGCCCCCAATCGCACTTGACCCCACTTCTGTCCCAGAGCTGGGAACAGAATGTAGGAGTCCTGCTCTGCTCCCAGCCTGACTCCGTGTAACCCATTAGCCCAGCCTCCCTTCCCTGTGCTGAAAGCAGAACTCAGGAATCCCGTCTCTTTCCTCGCACACAGGTCCCTTTCCTATGTTATGTTTTGTGGCCCCAAATACACAAGTTTCTGTTGACTTGCAACAACTTGCAACAAGGATCTGACCCAACTGGGAGTATCAGCTCCTTGACAAACTGGAGACGCCGATCCATGTAATGTGTGAATGCACTGGCCCACATCCCACTTCTGAATCTGTGTTCTGCCTGGTGATCAATGCAATGTGGATAAAGGGTTTTCTATGCTGTTTTCCAGCACCATGCTCCGTGGGTTTGTACAGAGCTATGCAGGGCCCTGTAGATTCTGCATTTCCACCATTGCGGCCAATGGGGAAAACGCAGAATCCATGGGGTCCTGCACCAGCTATCGCGATAACACTGTAGAAAGACATGGGGGCATGATATCCCTCCAAAACCCAGCAAGCTGCTCCATGGACTGAATCAGAGCCCAAGGCCAGAAGGGACCAGCTGGTCATCTCACTCACTACATGCCAGGCCACTCCCACCCCAAGTGTTCAAAGAACACCTTCAGAGAAGACGGAGGGTGTGAATGGGTTGGCACAGCTGAGACAGAGCTGCAGGAACACATGGGTCCGACCCATTCTGTTTCCCAGCAAGTGGAAGAGCTTGGCTACTGGAGATGAGAGGACAGGACCATGCCAGGAAAAATGGTTGGAAGAGAAGACATGAATCATTGAGCTGAGGGCAAAAAGAAAGCAGTTAGGCCTAAGTATTTGTAGGGTCAAGATTCTTATTTATATAGTATGAACGATGAAGTGCCTGGTGCTGAACAGTCATGATAAGTGTTAAGCGGGGGGCCACAATGGAGAGGGCATTCTCGGTGGCCGGGCCGCGTCTCTGGAACTCCCTACCAGAGGAGGCCCGCCTGGCCCCAAGCCTGTTGGTATTTCAGCGAAGATGCAAGACCTGGCTGTTCGCCCGGAACTTTGGGGAAGGGGTGGGTAGTTGATTTTTTATCTCCCCTATCCAAATTGGTTTTATATCCCAGGCCCTGTTTAATTTTAATATTTTTGAAATGGTATTTTATGTGTTTTATATTGTTTTATATTGTCGTTTTATGATTGGAAGCTGCCCCGAGCGGGACGGGGTACAAATGCAATAAATAAATAAATAAATAAGAGAGAGGTCCTTGCTCCAAGGGGCTTACAATCAACATTGGACAAAGGAAGGGAGACAAGGGAGAAAAGAGGATATTCAAGAAGTTGAGATGTTGCAGTTACAAGGGGATTCTGGAGGCTAGGACGGTGTAAGGAGAGGGATCCATCCATGAGCAATGTATGGTGGGTCAGGAACCGGAGAAAACCTAATGGAAGCAGTAGCTTTTTAGGAGGGATTTGAAGCCGAGCGTATGTGCTTGGGGAGGGAGTTCCAGGCGTAGAGGGTGGAACGAGAGAAAGGGTTAAGACAGTTCAGGGAGCAGGAGACTCTGGGGCAGGTGTGGGTGGTGGCAGAGGGGGAGCCATGTTCCTGGGTGGGGACGTAGAGGGAAGTGAGAACAGAAAGACAGAGGAGCAAGGCCAGGAAGAGCCTTGAAAATGAAGACAAGGAGCTTGTGCTGGACACTAGGGGTGGGAATTCCGGATCTACCGGTATCCGATAATGCCGGTATCGGGCGTACCGGCATTACCGGATTTAATCCGGGAATCCGGTTTTCGTGGAACCGGTAACCGGTAAATCCGGTAGCCGGTACTGGGCCCGGGGTCCCACCCCTACTGGACACAAAGGGGGAGAGGCAGCAGAGGAGAGGCTGAATGTGATCCCCCTCCTTCCTTCTTCTCTGAGGAGACTCCAGACAGAGAGTTCCTTCTTACTCTCAAGCTCTTGTATTGGAGTGTGTTCACTTCATTGCTCCCCCCACCCCACCCCAAAATTCCAGGCTTACAAACTGTGGTACCTCTAGTCTTTCATGAGACAAGTCCGCCTTCTGGACTCCCAAGCCGCTTCTAGTTCTTCCCTTCAAAGAGAAGTCCTTCCCTGGGTTCCTAGCCCGTGGCAGCCCCTGGTTTGTGCCCCCTAGCCTAAGCAGTGCCTCCTTCCTGTTCCTCCTTAAACCCTCAGCAATTTTGACGGTGGGATTTTAATATTCCTGCTACGTTGGAATCTTGCTTCTCCAGGGAAAAGAATCTTTGCAGATTATGAAACGTTCACAACAAGGTACAAAATTCCACCAAAACAGGGAGACAAAGTCGTTTGAACCTTCTCTTTTGTCGGACCAACTGTTGATGGTGGAAACGTGCAAGCTTTTGGGCCACCTAGGGCCCTCCCTCAGGCATGTAGCGTAGCTATAAACTAAGCAAATGTAGGGCAGGTATACTTGAGGGGGTGTGGAATGGCTGAAAGTGGATAAGACTAGGGCTGCACGACCCGTTCGCGCAATATTTCAACGCGGGATTACACGAGACGGATTTAGGGGATCACGCGCATGGAAGGCGGTCGTGCAATATTTGCCGACCGTGAATGAAATACCTCAATGTCGAGGTATTTAATTAGCGCCTTTAAAAGAATGCGTGACTGGCTTTAATGCACAAAATGTCACATCTAAGGCCACTTTTACCCGAGTCACTTAGAAGCGCCTCTGGAGCCCCGTATTCAAGAGGAAAGCCGCGCGGGGTGTGTGTTTACACTCTCCCCGCGCTACCGGAAGTGACGTGCCGCCCATTCTCTTCCGCGGCGGAGGATGCAGACGCGGAGCTTTCAAGAGGTGCGTTCTGTAGAGCTGAAAATGGAGGTCTACAGAACACGCCTCTCGAAAGCCCCGCGTCTGCAGCTGCTGCCGCTGAACAAAATGGGCGACACGTCACTTCTGGTAGCGCAGGGAGCGTGTAAACACACACCCCGTGCAGCTTTCCTCTTGAATGCGGGGCTCTAGAGGTGCTTCTAAGTGACTCGGGTAAAAGTGGCCTAAATCCCACCTGTGGGATATTTACACGCAGTGTGATTTTATGCTGTGTTTGCTGCGCACATCTAAAGCTGCTTTTATACTAGGCGCTGAAAAGCGCCTCCTGAGTCCTGCCGTTTAGAGAAGAGTGGCGCGGGGAGTGTTTACATGCTCCGCGCTGCCGGAAGTGACGTGCGGGTGTGGTTGCAGTGCCGCCACTGCCGACAACGGGGAGCACGTCACTTCCGGCAGCGCGGGGAGCATGTAAACACTCCCCGCGCTGCTTTTCTTGTATAAAAGCAGTCTTAAAGCGGCCGGTAACTGGTGGGAGGGGGCAGGGAAATGGGACATCATTTTCCTACCTGGGGTGGGAGGCAGATCCAGCAGCCAGTCACATGCAAGGTGTATTTGGCCCCAAGGGCCAGGGACTCCCCACTCCTGCAGTGCTGATATTTGATCAACTGCTATGGGAACAGGACTCTTCAATCACCTCAATGCCATTGGGGAAGGCAGTGATTGCCTTGGAGACAGCAAGCTCCAAGCCATGTTCTAGCATTATAGCCGGAACGGGGAGCCTTTCTCCTCCCAGGGGTCACTTTGAAAATGAGCACAAACTCGGTGGGCTGTGTAGGGGGTGAGAATGGGAAGGTTTACTGGGTGTGCTCCAATGGGGAAGGGTCCAGATCGTGGCTCTGTGACGTGAATTCATCCTCTATCCTTGAGTGCGTATTCTCCTCTCCACTGCCTTCCTCTGAGCTCGCTCTCTCAGCGCTTGAGGGCAGGGACTGGATCCACAGATGAGATCAAGGAATTGGAAAGGGGTCAAATAAAAATCTGCTACAGATGGGATTTGGTGCATGGGGCGGAGGTTCCTTGCTCTTTGTTTATAGCTAGGCATACCTCTATGAGGATGACTGGCACGGTTGACAGGCTCGTGCCAGATTGCTGTGCTGGAGACCTGTAGCTGTCGGGTACCACAAGAACAAAATTCCGGAGTGGAAGGGCAACTCTCCTGTCAACCGTTATGGCAGGAGGCATATTGAGGTCCACACTCTGTCACGGAGGAACATAGGGTCACACACATGTAACACAAGCCTACATGTAGACTACAAGTCTGGTAAATATGTAAAGCAAAAGGTTCCATATGTATGCAATGTTACAACTGAGAACTGTAAAACCCAAATTAGGACTGTGACACTTGACCAAGCTCCAAGAAATAGAAAGACAGTTTGTTGATTCTCACCAGACGGATGGCCAGAGACATTTAATATGCTAATGCAGGCAGCCATTGCCTACGTGCAAGAGACACAGAAAGCTGACAGCAACAACAAAAGGAATTCTAGAAGCCTTGAGAAGATATGAGGCGTTTCCTCCTGGGGATATAAGGAGTTGTACCCCAGAGGGAAAGAAGACTATCGGGAACTCACTCAACATCTTGCAGGCAGGAGGGCTGAGCCGAACCATGAACTGAGAGGGGGGACTTTGCTTTCTAGCAACTCTAAGACTGAAGACTCAGTCGCTTACATCAAGGACTGAGAAGAACTTATGGACCTTTGTAGGGTAAGATGCTTATTTAGGAACTCAACCAGTATAGGTTAGGNTTATTTTTACCTTTGATTTCTAGTAACCACTCTGTATCAACTATCTTGCTTATGTAATCAATAAACTTACTTCTTATCTTTATGAAGAAGTGTCTGTGTCTAACATTGGAACATGAGCGAGCAACAAGAGTTCTCAAGCTCTTGTGAACCCAGAGATTAAAGAGTCTGTGAACAGGCAGGATCGGGCCCTTGAGTGACAAAGGGGTTGTCCCTGCAGCAGGCTTGAACCGGCCAGAGTGAGAAAACTGATTCAAGTGGGCTGTACGCGAGGGAAACTGAGTCACTCAAACCCGGTAAAGTGGGGGTGCGGACCTCCAACAGCTGTGTCAGGCCAAGACCTGAGAAAGTGGTAGATCTGCTCCTGGCTACACTTTCTGGGCAAAATATCCTGCTCCAGGCAGCCAGGCTGGGTCAGTGTCTCTTGTCACTTTAACAAGGCAGAAGGGCAGACGGGAGACAAGGCTGACAGTCACAGGCTAGGTGGTTGGAGTCAGAGGTCAGGCCAAAGATAGAACACCAGTGAGAGGGGAATCCAGGAAGGCAGTGACTAGGGGTGAAAACAGACATAATGCTAACTCCACTTGAACATTTCTTATGCATGTTGCAAGGCACCAATACAGCCATTATTGGGCAATGCACAATAATAAGTTTTTATGTGGCCCCTTCCCAGTTCCTGGATCCGGCCCTTGGATCAAGTTCCTACCCCCAAGCACTGAAAAACTGCGCTCAGGGGAAGGGAGCAGAGATGAGGGCATGTGCACAAGAACAAGGGCTGGATCCATGATCTGTATCCCCCTTTTCCTGAGGGCACCCTTTATGCATCACCGCCCCCAACTTTTATGTGGTATTTGGAGCTTGTACTAATTTTCAAAGTGGCTCTCAGGTGGGAAAGGTTCCACACTCCTGGTCTAGTAGTGAGATAGGACAGAGAGGCTGGGAGGCTGGACTCCTGGAGTTTGTCCCCAGATCTGGGAGGGCGTGGGAGTCTAGTTAGGACAGGGGGTTGGGAGGCAGGACTCCTGGGTTCTGTTTCCAGCTGTGGTAGGGGCATACGGTCTAGGGGATTAGGACAGGGAGTTTGGGTTAGAGCAAGGGGCTGAGAGTCAGGACTCCTGGGTTCCATTTCCAGCTGGGAGGAGAGCAAGGTCTAGTGGATAGAGCAGGAGGCTCTGGCTGCTTTTAGACGAGCGGGTCGCTGTCGTGCAACCCACTTGCATTGTGCAATATTTCAAAATCCCGCAAGGCGGGATTAGACGAGACGGAAGTCCAGGATCAGGCGCGTAGAAAGCAGTCGCGCATTGTTTGCTGACCACAAATTAAATACCTCGATTGTGAGGTATTTAATTTGCGGTCTGGAAACAACGCTGATCCCGGACTTCTGTCTCGTCTAATCCCAATTTTGAAATATCGTGCGAGCGGGTCACACAACGGCGACCAGCTCGTCTAAAAGTGCTCAAAGTGGGGCCAGGTTTCCTGGGTTCCATTCCCTGGTCTGAGAGGGGAATAATGTCTAGTGGTTAGAGCAAGGGGGGCGGGGGAGCAGGTCTTATGGGTTCCATTCCCTGGTCTGAGAGGGGAATAAAGTCTAGTGGTTAGAGCAAGGGGGG
>QEPC01012618.1:42772-56883 GCA_003113815.1 Sphenodon punctatus | reverse complement strand
AGAAAGCGGAACCCAGGATTATTCAAGGAGCAGCTGGGAACCGAAGACCCTGAAGAACATCTCGTCTGGAGTTTGTGAGCTGGTTAACTGGGACATGAGATTTGTTTAATTGTTCCGTGTTTAACTGGGAAATTGTTAGAAATCGTTCCATTGTTAAATAACGGGGACAAAGGAGAAGTCAGTCCCTAGCGTTCCTAGAAGATCATTAATTGAATGTATAGTTGAGAAGAGAGTTTTAATTGATATGGTGGTTAAAGAGTTTATTTTATAAATCCCTGAGAGTCCTTGGTTTGATTGTCTCTGCCTCTCCTCATGTTTGGAGCGTGGGTCCTTTAAAGTCGTTGCACTGCCATGGAATTCTCCGATCCAGAGTGGGGCCTGACGTGATGGGGGCTGGCTGGACAGGGAGCTAGGCGGCCACACCCCTGCGCTGCTCACAGTGTACACCCCCCCTGACAGGCAGCCAATGGCAGCCGTCATGGCACCTGCCCTCCCCCCCCACTGCGGTGAGTAAAGTGGGCTTTCAAACGTAAAATCCTGTTTTACTCCTGGGTGGGCAGCAGGATCCTGACTGTGGTGGCGGGTATCCCGGGCCGTGACTCGGGAACTCCCCCCCCCTCCCAGACTCCCCCCCCATGGCCAAGATGCAGCCTGTGCAAACATCTGGTGGGTGCCAACTAACGTGACAGCGGATCCTGGGTTAAGCCCATCCACCATCAGTTGCCCCTGCGGCACCGTAACTAGCACTGGCTCAGGGTGTAAAGAAATGTGACCGTACCCTATCACTAGGATTTCGGAGGAGGATTCTCTGCCACGCTTCCCCTCTAGCTGCAGTACAGCGCCCCCTAGTGTTACTGACCTGGCTCCCGGAGTGAGTAGAAGTTGGTGCTCACAAGTAGCAAGAGAAGGTTCAGCAGCACACGGCCTCTCGTTGGGATGAGTGGGATCCTCTCTCTGATGAGAGACCCATTCCGCTTGCACGCAGGCTCTTATAGCGTTGGAGAGCATGCCACATGCCACTCAAGCTCTGCTTGGGCACCGACTGGCACACGGTTGGGCTTGCCAGGGCACGCCACTGTGACGCTGCTCATGGGAAAGGCGGAGAGAGAATTGTAAGGAACAATTTGGGGGCCATTCCTGGTTTTCCCACCCTTGCTGCGCACCTGGAGTCTCGGAACAGAACCCAGGAGTCCTGACTTCCAACCTCCCTCACAAAAAGCACACACACTAGCACACAAGACTCTACTCCCCCCACCAAGGCTGAGGGAAGAAGCAAGGAGTCCTGGCTCCCAGACTCCCCTGTTCTTCTAACCTCCCCACCTCCCCCTCCTCTCCCGGTGTTGAAAGCAGAACCCAGGAATCCTGTCTCAGATACACATGGTTCTTTTTTAAATGCAATGGCTGTCTCTTGGACTTCGAAGTCCAGGTTCGGCAAACTCATGTCTGTGTGGGGTGGGGGTTAGATGCTTCCCCCCCCCCAAGTTACTTGGGCGCCATTGTAAACAGCGGCATCATGTGACTTCTGCATGTTTTGAGACCTGGACTTTTAAGTCCCTAATAGCAGCAGACATACAAGTCTGGGTCTCAAAACATGCAGGAGTTGCTGGGTGCCACTGTTTACATAACGCCTGGGTGACTTCTGGGAGGGGGGGACTGAGCATCTAAATCCTGCCCCCGTGTGAGTTTTCTGAACCCAGACTTTGAAGTCCAGGAGACAGCTGGTGCATTGGCTCCAATGCAGTCCTGCAAACCTGTATTTCTCATAAATGTCCTCTTAAAAAATTGCATTTCTGGTCACCCTAGCAAGGTCATCAATTTATAGAGCACTAGCAATGTGTCTGGTGTTGAACAGTCATAACTAGAGACAGGTGCCTGTCCTAAGAGGCGTACAATCTAGGATGTACAAGGAAGGGGAACAAGATGGAGACAGAAGATAGGAAGAGACAGGAATACATTCAAGAAGTTGATACGCTGCAGGTGCAGTTACCCAGGAAAGGAGGAGGATCTGGGAGACTAAGGAGGTATTAGACAAACAAAAAACCTAGTTTAAAAAGCCTAGTTAAGGTGGATTCACATCAAGCAAACTTTAACAAACCGGGAAATGGTATGTTAAGGCTCCTGCCTTAACTTGCACACCTTGTAAGCAGTGACGTTGTTGTATGGTGTCACATACTGTGCTCGCTTACAGCTTAGGCTCCATGCACCCACAATTTGCCGTGGTCTGTCAGCCCCAATCCTCTTCCTTTACAAGTTGGGGGCAACACTAAAGCTGGGGAGAATGCTATGTAAGTGTTCATTTAGAATGTGGGTAGACATTGATATGAAATCCATGCAATGGCCAATAGAAGGAATGGGGGAAACAATGCTAATTTGAAATTAAATTATTATTATTACAAGCATTTGTATAGCGCAAGCAGTGTACCTGGCGCTTTACATAGCAATGAGAAAGACACGGTCCCTGCCTATGGCTTACAATCTATTTGACTAGGAGGGGGGAGACAGGGATAGGGGACATATGGAAAGACAAGGGATAAAAACATTCAAGTGGATGCTGAGTCTCAGGGCGTTTATACACGAGACAAAAAAGGCGGCTGATCCTTTGATCAACCAAGGTGCATGTGATTGATCCTTTGATCAATGCACATTGATCCATTAATCAAAGGTGATTGATCCAAGGTGCACATTGATCAAGGTGCACGTGGTTGATCCTTTGATCAACCAAGGTGCACGTGCTTGGCTTGGTTGCAGTTAGGCGGACAGTAAATGTGGAGAGGGGAGTACTAGCGGGCGTCGGGGAAGGCGGAGAGGAAGAGGTGTGTTTTAAGGAGGGATTTGAAGGAATGGAAGGAGGGGGGGGGAGGCGGATGTGGGCAGGGAGGGAGTTCCAGGCATGGGGGGCAGCTAGGGAGAAGGGACGAAGGCGGTTAATTGTATTCATTAACTGTGAAATGATACAATGGAGATGCATCTTTGGGACTGGGGGAGGAGGAGGGTGTGGAATAACGAAGGCAGCAGGGAGAGACAGTGAAATGACAGGGAGGAGGATATAAGGATTGAGTATAGCAGGAAGGAACTTGGTGTAATAATAGGAGCAATGCCATAAGAAATGGGTGGAATGTCAATATTTTGGGTGATGTAAGTGACTGGGAGGGGTGATAGGAGGCTATGGGGAACACTACTATAATGTTAATAAGCACCACAGCTACCCCTAGTCTCTATTGCCCCGTTGCGTATTCGTACACCTTCTCTCCTGGGTTTTCTTTTTTGAGGGCGTGGGAGTTGTCATTTCACACACTCGTAGATGTATTTGCTATGAGTAATGATGGTTATTATAGTGGTCAGGAGTCAAAATGAGGGGTTTATTGGGTAGTAGTAGAGGCCGGACTATGCAATTGGAAGCTAGTGGGTTAAGCGGGGTGGGGGGGGGGGAGCAGCTGAAGTCAGCACTTTTCTATCCTGAGAGTGAAGTGATGGTTAGTTGGTTGTGGGGAGGGAGGGCACAAATAAATAGTGGGTTAGAGTAGGTGGTGATCCAAAATAAAATAAATTTAAATTTAAATGTAAGGACAGCACAACTGGTCTATCTACTTGTTTCATGTTGGAATATTTGCATGCTCTTAGTCACCTGTGCAGTGGGGAGATGTACTTGATCTGGTGCCACAGAATGGAGATTTGGAATATAAGTTTAAAAAAAAAAAAAAAAAGAGATATTCTTTCCACACTGGAAGTAGAGTAACAATGTAATATTGGACAGGGAGGAGCGTGTCATCCTAGGCTTAGTGTTGCCCCCAACCTGCAAAGGAAGAGGATTGGGGCTGAAAGACCAAGGCAAAGTGTGGGTGCATGGAGCCTAAGTTGTAAGCGAGTACAGTATGTGACACCATACAACAACATCACTGCTCACAAAGTGTGCAAGTTAAGGCGAGAGCCTTAACATACAATTTCCCAGTTTGTTAAAGTTTGCTTGATGTGAATCCGCCTTAACTAGGTTTTTTAAATGGTAGGTTTTTTGTTTGTCTAATTTCTTTGGGGTTTTTTACAACATGATCCAAACTCCTGAGAGTGATTTCAGGGAGTATAAAGATGGCAAGAAATTATACAACATCTATGTTTTGGTTACATGATGTTTCAGAAAATATGACATATTTTCTGCAGAGATGGTCATAAAGACATTAATATATGCCATTCCAAAAAAAATAGAGAGCTTGTAGTAGTGGACAAGAAGTTATGTTTTAAATACATATATATTAATGAGCTAGTTAGCTCCCTCCCCCAGGAGCCTCCATGCCTTGTATTGCAGTTAGGGACTCACTATTAGCATGCATTACAGAACAAGTTGTGCTGCCAGGTTTGGGGGGAGGGAGCTTGGCCGGCTGCCTGAAATGCTGCTTCCGCTATCAATGCTGCTTGTGTCTGGCCGTGAACCTCCGCTGTAACTCTGAGCCTGGGGGAGAGACGCTGAAGCTTCCCGCCCCTGCAGCACTTCCCTGGCTTCTTCCCCACACACCTCTGTCTCCTTTCACTGCTCACCCTCCCCACGACTTCCGCTGCAAAGCCTGGGGGCAGAGGCGGTGAAGCCGCCTGCTCCTGCAGCACTTCCCCAGCTCCCTCCCTGCCAGGGCCGGACTGAGGAATTTTGCACCCTTAGGCCCTTCTCAGGCTGCTGCTCCCATGCCAAGCCCCACCCCCTGCCAAGCAAGCACCATGGATGTGCTGGGGTGTGTGTGGTAGACATGCCTAGAGGTGAGGCTGGGTCTTGGGGCTGGTTTGACCATGACCTGGCTCAAGGTCTCCAAGACCTGAATCAGGCATCTATGCTGAGAGCTGGGGAGAGACTAAACTCTCCGTGTCTGGCTTGCACTGTGGGGGGAGGGCAGGTAGCTGTAGTGGGTGTTGTCTTCGCTTTGGGGGGGGGGAGGCAGCCCCCACACACTCCCCCTGCCATGGCAGGTCCAAGTCCAGCACCTTATCGACTCCACCACACTGGCTCTCTAATCAAGTGCACACTCAGTGTTCTATGCCTTTTCCCTCCCAGGGGAAACTTTAAAAATTAGTACAAGCTCCAAGGAGGGGCTGAAGGGGTGTGGTCAGCAAGAGGGTCCACATCACGATCTGTCCCTTGTCCTTGGGTACCTGCCCTCATCCCTGCTCCCTTACCTTGAACTCAGTCTTTCAGTGCTTGGGGGCAGGAATTAGATCTGGGGGCAAATCCAGGAACTAGAAAGGGGCCAAATAAAAACTAGCCCCAGATTGCATTTTGCTCCTGGGCCTGAAGTTTCCCATCTCTGCGAAAGATCCCCACAAAGTTTCTACAAAGGGGGTAGCCAGGGCCAGCCTTAGGCATCGTGGGGCCCAGGGCATGGGGTGAAATGTGGCGGCAAAGTCGCCAGTGGCCGGCAGGCCTAGGGGCACTCCCCGGTTCAGTATGGGGGCGCTACTCGGGTCTGGGATCAGGGGCGGGCGGAGGGGCACTCCCCTCCGCCCATCCCCAAGCCCAGCTATTTCGGGGCACTTACCCCATCCGTTGCTGCTGCTGGTCTGGGCCCTGCGCCAGGCCTGCTCGCCAGCTCCCTGGTTCGGGCAGGTGCTGCAGCTGCAGATTAAATCTGCCGCGCTGCCCGCCGTCACTGGAAGTTGCCAGGGAGTGAGGGAGAGGCGGGGCCTCTGCTGCTCCCTCACTCCCACTGGCCCCCTCCACTGCCTGGCTGTCTCAGACTAGGCCAGGGAGTGAGAGAGAGGCAGAGGCCCCCCCTCTCCCTCATTCCCCGGCCGAGACTGACAGTGGCTGGGGGTCCCCGAGTGTACCCCCCCCCCCAGGAGCAGGGCCTGGGGTGGCCTCCCCGAGCCACCCCGCGGTAAGGCCGGCCTTGGGTGCCTGCCCTCATCCCTGCTCCTGCAGGAGTAAGCACGCACAACCGTTAGAGCTATAAATGTCGAGATTCAGGTATACTGCACCCGACAACAGTTAGTTAGCAGATACAACGTAACCACTGCCTAGTGCAGCTTGTGCTTCCCTCTCTGCTTGTGGCGTCCTTCTAATGCTTCCTATTATTAGCTCCATTCCCACCGAGGCTGCAAACAAATAGATTTATGCTCTGCAAACCGTCTCACTGATTTCAAGGCTCATGCCACCCCAGGATGAGCACCCCACTGGATCTCAAGCATCCTCCACCCACCAGAGAAAGGATTCTGGGATCAGGGCCCCATGCACACAAGTGGATATGAATCTTCAACAGCCAGCAGCAACATTTTTTTTCCCCTTAAGGTAAGACTTTTCCCCTCCCACTCAACAACAGCAGCACTACAAGGGATTTGAACCTCGGACCCTTTGCTCCCTAAGCAAGAGTCTTACCTCTAGACCACCAAGCGTGGCATGGCTTTTTTGTCCTCAAATCAAGTAGGTAATAAGGGAGAGTGCATGACATAAGTATAAGGTTAAAGCATATAGACAGAACTTTAAAATCCTAATGAAACATCTTATACCTGTCCATTGCACAATCTGTGAACAGCGACATGTACTTTGAGCATTTCCCGACTCTTCTACACAAACTACATTCACTATTCATGACAAAATCAATGAGAAAACCCCGTCAACAGTGGGTTACAACCGAGAGGAAATTGCCCTTGGGATTCCCATTGAACTCAATGGGCCTCTCAATGAAGAAAGTTAGTTCTGCCTTAACTATGGAATTTATGGATATGGATGAATGGAGCCACTACCGTGGCTCCATAATAATAAGAAGCATAAATGAGCCATCTGTGGGGGAAGGAAAGTGGTTCGATTGATAACTTTTACTGGACCAAGTTGCTGTTGGTGTGTCATAAGAAGATATGGGGCTACATGTAGACTACAGGTCTAACAAATATGTAAAGGTAAAGGTTAAACATGTATATAATGTGAAAGCTGAGAACTGTAAACTCACTGCATGCAAGGGAGAAATGCAGTCATGCCAAATGCGTATTCAGAAAAAGCCTAAAACACCTCTGCAGACACTAGCCAGAGACCATCGAGTTGCAAATGGATTTCTTCCTGTGGACGTGACTGAAAGCACAGAGTCACAGAGCAAGAAAATCAAACAAAGGACCCTGGAAAGATACTTAAGGGGGGGGTGGAAAGACAAGACAAAGAAGAGCAATCTTTTCTATCTCTCTCAGTTGGAGATCAGCATATCTTTCCAGCCAGAGAAGGGCTGCATAAGAGGAACGATGAAGTAAGGCCTTTTGGAAACTCTAAACACTGATACCCGGCCGAGCTTTTCCATCGCTGGCCGTGACATGAACTGAAATACCCTTGGACCTGGATTAGGGTAAGCCTAAATCAGGAGAATCCAAGTACAGATAGGAATGCGTTATTGGTTATGTTATTTCCATTTCTGCACTCTTGAGTATAATCTTGTACTGCATGCTTATTCATGATTTATTCATTAAACTACTTTTTACTGAACTTCGTATGGTCCAGTGGAATTGCTAATCCTAACATTGGCGAGACACCGTTTGGAGTTAATTCTGTGTTTACAAACACAGGCGAACCTAGAGAGAAAGAGTCTGTGCTGGGAAACTCTGTGGCTGAAAAGGTGACAAGAAGGTTCCCCTGTTGCAGGCTCAATCAGTTCTAGAGAGAGAGCTGATCCAGTGAGAGATGCAAGCCTGGGAAACGGAGTCACGACAGCCTAGAGTGGGGTAGCGAGCCCCCAATCCCATGACATGGTGGAAAGAATCCAGTGTGCCGAACTCCCCGACTAACCCCAGGTGAGCTCTCCAACCCTGTCCCCCCTGGCACAGAGAGAATTAGCCACAGGGGAAAGTTTGCAAGTATTTATAGGAAGAGTTAGGTAAGGGTGGTGGCCAGCAGGCCTCAGGAAGAGAAGGATAGAAAAATGGGTGAACAGAAACACTACACGCTTGCAAGCAAACACAACAACAGTCTAGGCCCCGCCCCACCACCGGAGACTCTCTCACAGTAGTCCCGGAGCACTCCGTTTGCAACAGCAGCTTACAGGTTCAAATCCCCGCTGGCCAGGCCTGGCTCTGTGTCTGTGCTGCTCAGCAATCTGTAGGCTTGGCCGAAGGCGCCAATGCAGGGCCCTGCAACATGTATTTTTGATAAGTGTTCCTTAAAAATGTGCACCCTAGCTCTCCACCCTGCAGCAGGGTCTCCTCTTGGTGCTGCTCACTCTGCTGCTGGGCTCCTTGCTCCAGGGCTGGCCCACACCGCCAAGTGCGGCACCTTCTCCGCACTTACCTACAGCCTCTACCCCAAGATGGCCGCTTGCTTCCCTCCCTTTTTGCCCAGCCACACCAAAAGCAACTCCGGCGGCCTCTGGCCCTTCTAGCCATCAGTCCTCCCAGACTTGGCTGCTCTACGCTCAGGAGCCACCTGCTGTTTGCTGTAATAGCGGACGTTACACAAGCCTTTGGGCCATACAGGGCCCTTCCTCAAGCAATGGACGTAGCCAGTCAGAAATATATAAACCGAGCAAATACAGGGCAGTATATATGGAAGCAGGAAAGGAAAGAGTCTAACCCCACCCTTTCCTGCCTCTTCATACACTGCTCTACAGTTTATACATTTCTACTGGCTGGCTACGCTTACATGCCCGAGAAAGGGCTCTGTGTGGCCCAAACGCTTGCTTATTTCCGCCAACTGCAGTTGGTCCAATAAAAGGGATCATTCCAACCACTTTGGGTGGGGCTGTAGAGGACGTAGCCAATCAGGAAGCAGGTGGGAGGAGGTACAGGACGAGGGTGCGGAAAGTAGGCCCCACAGGGCAGACGCTAAGCTGAGGGCAAGGTGGAGTGGTGACAGCAGCTGGCCAGCACCCCAGAGATGCTGGTTCAAGACCTGATCCCTCCCAGATATGGGTTTGCCACTTAATGCAATTTTTTAAGGAACACTTATGAAAAATGCATGTTGCAGGGCCTGCATTGGCCCCTTACACTTATGAGAAATACAGGTTGCATGGCTGTGCTGGAGCCACTGCAGCCCTGCAACCTGTATTTCTCACAAGTGTCCTCTAAAATATTTGTATACATGGCAACCCCATCTTCAGGGCATTTCTCACATACAATAATGTATTTAGTCATTGGGTGATTTCAGATGTGACGGGCCCAGAGGCCCGCCATGCTGAATCCCGGACAGGGATCTCACTCAGATCCCGGTCTGTGATGAAGCCGTCCGTCCTTCAGACAGGCCGTATCCATCACTGTGGGGAATCGGGGAGGGGGCGGGGCTGCGTGGTGTGACGAGCAGTCACATGGCACCCCTGCTCCCTCGGCCACCTGCCCTCCCTCAGGGAGACGGGCAGGCGCAGCAGCCAATGCGGCTGCTGCGCCCGATCCCGTATCACGGTCGGGGCCACAATCCGGGATGGGCCGAAGGTAACACATGTTACTTTTGGCCCATCCTGGATCGTGGCCACTCTAACCATGGTTCTCGACCTCCGGCCGGCCGGAGGCCGAGAACCGTGGTCAAGCTTGATCCTGACCGGGGCTTCACCGTGGTGAACATCTGACCGGGACCAAACAGACGTGCCCAGAAACGTCACCACCACAGGGAATCCGCTGGGGTTCACTGTGGCGAAAGGTGTTTTCGTAACATCTGAAATGACCGATCGTAGTAGCATTTGGAATTGAATATTTCATTCTGCAGTATTTGCAATATGCAGATTGATGCTTTTCTCAATGACTTTCTATTTGGAAATGCTTCCATGTGGTACAAGATGGCTGTACCATTTTTGCTTAAGGAGAAAAAAAAATAGTTGTGATAATTAATATTTCACAATAATACAAAATGTTAAATTTAATGGATCCTACAACATATAGCTTGATTAGGACATCCACCTTTTCCAGCAAATAACAGTTTTTATTTTGAAATGATTTATAAAAATATATCCCTTCCAGTTAAATTCTGAAAATGTAGGTTTAACATTACTTAACCAGGGTTAAGAAACTGGACATTGATTTACTAAAAAGAAAAAAAAGAAAGAAACCTTGTATGGTCTGAATAGCTCCTCTAAGCTGGATGAAGAGTTTCCTGTGGATTTCAGGTTCCAGGATCTCCCTTCTGGTTTTCCTCTGCAGCTCTTCAGGGAGAGCCCTCTCTCGTTGTCTTCCCAAACGCTGCTTTTACATGACCCGCTCGGGCAACTTTTCAAAATCTCGCGAGGCGGGATTAGACGTGATGATGGACGCGATCACTTCATGCGCGTTAAAGGCAATCACGCATTATGTGCCGACCACGAATTAAATACTTCAATGGACATTTTTAGACACACGTTAAAGTTGCGGATGTTCCAATCTTCTGGGTTTACAAGTCCACAAGTAAGTTCCGGATGCATTTTTCACACACACACTGCCCTGAAGCAGCCTAAAGTAGCCGCAGCTGTAAACGTGACAGGCTGCCATGGAAACCAAGTGACCACAGTGACCTAGAGCAAAGCAGTTTACCAGGAGAACCTTTTACACACAAACGTTGTGGGAGAAGTTTCACGCAGAAGTTCAAAGAGTAGGGTGTTTAAGATCTGCGTGAGTGATTTAGACACACAGAAAGTTCTGGATGTTACAGCAAACATCCAGGAGAAATGTGTGTCTAAAAACACCCGATGTGTGAGGTATTTTATTCGCAGTCGGCAAACAACGCGCTACTGCCTTTAATGCGCGTGATTGCATCCATCGTCACGTCTAATCCCGCCTTGCGGGATTTTGAAAAATCACGCAAGCAGGTCGCGCAACTGCAACCCACTCATGTAAAAGCAGCTAGGCAGGCAGACCAGGAAATACTATTAGGTCTGATCCCTTGCAGGACAGAGGGTGCCAATAGTTTTCAGACAGGATGATGACTGTGGCCTTCTCAAAAGAGCTGGTAGGAGGGTCACAGCTTTATGGTAGACTCCTCTTCCACGGTCTTCACAGCAAAAACTACTTTCCAAACAGCGGTCATCAGAAAAAGGCAGTAATAGCAAAGAGCAAGCCACAATAAAGTGATCCTATTATGTGTTCTACAAAGATGGCACCCCCTCTCTGGCGTGGGGCTATAATATTAGATAACACTTCTTAGATATGCCTGTGTTGTATACAGTAATTGTCTAAATTGCTACTCCTGTCAGTCTTAAAATAGTGACCTCCATTTAAACACTGTATTAATTAGAAAGCATTATGAAAAACTGAAGGGAAGCAGTAACCACAGCATTTTAGATTTTTCTTTATAACTTATTTTGCACGTCATTGTGAGAGAAAAATATTTTGTGAAATAGTCTTTCGATTTTTTTCCAGACATTTCCAATATTTCCCTACGAGACCCTGGAAAAAAACAGGAATTCGGCCCCCCTCCCCCAAAAAGATGTTTGTTTTTTTCCAGACCGTCACATCTCTATTTCCATCCCCGGCCAGACATCCAGGCATCTGGGCATTGCCCAATAATGGAGTCGCATGGGCTGCTGCCGCCGCAGTGGAAATTCACATCTTGCTGCTTAACCGGCAGTGCAACTCCCTCGGTGCAGGCTGTGGGGGCCTGAACATTAAGAGTGCAGAGGGGTGGGGTGTCTGACAGCCAGAGGTCTTGCTGGGTTCTCTCTCCAGCTCTGGGATGGCATGGGGGTCTAGTGGTTAGAGGGGACTAGGACGGAGGCAGGATTCCAGTTCTGGGTGTCAGAGGGTTAGATCAAGGAGCGAGGCAGGCTTTTAGCACTAGCTCTGGGAGGCCAAATGGGGACAGGGGCGCTTCCTATCCCCCTTGATCTGAACCCACTATTTCTCAGTCTTCTTCCAGAGCCATGGCTAGAAGAACCCAGGAATCCTGGCTCCCAGGCTCCCCCTGCTCTGACCCACTTGACCCCAACTCCTGTTCTCGCACTGGAGTTCCCCACAGAAGGAGGAAGGGAATAACCCCAGGTCATACACCCTGTTGCCAAGACAAGTGGCTGGGCCAGGCTGGGGAGAAGCTGGAGGGAGCAGGGAGGTCTAGAGCAGATTTAGGTCTAGAGGGGCTGCCTGGGGCACTCCTGCCCCTGCAACCCAACCCCGTGACTCCTCCCTTGCTCAGCCCAGGTGTAACCCAAGGGAGAGGCAGATGCTGCCTCACATACTTCAGAAGGCTGCAACCCGGCTGGCATCATGCACCCCTTCACCCTCTGCCTGCTCCCAGCTCTCCTTATGACAGGTGGGTGACAGAGGACAGTGTGGATGGGATAGCTGCTCTGTGGGNGCTCCCTCCTGAGAATCCACCAACCCTATTGTGGATTGATAACTGGCTAAAAGGATAGGAAGCAAAGAGTAGAACTAAATGGTCAGTTTTCACAATGGAGAGAAGTAACTAGTGGAGTGTCCCAGGGATCTGTACTGGGACCGGTGTTGTTCAATGCATTCATTAATGATCTGGAAAGGGGTGTACGGAGTGAGGTGATCAAATTTGCAGATGACACCAAGTTATTCAATGTAGTTAGAACAGGTGCAGACCGTGAAGAATTGCAGGAGTATCTCCTCGTGACAGGTGGGAGATAGAGAGCAGCGGGGGTGGGACAGATGCTCTGTGGGGTGGATGGGTGGATCTATAGTTATATAGGCAGGGAGTCTCTCCCCCCCCCCCCCCTTGAGTCTGGAAGACATTTTCCTTCAATCACACAGCAATGCCCCTTGCTCAGGTACTGATGTGATCTGAGCTGGGGTGTGTGGGTGGCAATACTGGGTTCTATGGGCCAGTCAGATTCAATCTAGTTGAGATTCCTTCTGTCCCCCCATCTTCTGTTTTAACTGCACCAGCTCACAAGGTTTCATCTGGAACATGACCCAGGCTAGATGCACCTCCTCGGTCAACAGCTGCATCACAATCGCCCAGGACGAGGACACCGGTAGGGGACGGAGACCCCTTGGGACCCCCAGTCAGCCAGATCCCAAAGAGACACAAGACGAGGAGGGAGGGGTTCAGCTTGGGAATCATGCAAACTTCTCCCCCGTGTACCCCTGTACTGTGAACTTCTCCCCAGCAGTGCCACCTGATGCCATAAACTTTCTGCCCTAGACATGCCCCCAAGTACTGAGAGCTTCCCCTAGCTGTGCCCACTGGTGATGTGACAGGTTGCCACCTGTTCCTTATTTTAAGGGACCATATCATATTGAATATTAAAATATTGTGTTATTAATTAATTAATTAATTATTATTATTATTATTATTATTATTATTATTATTAATAGCAGGCATTTATATAGTGCCAGCAATGTACCTGGTGCTTTACAAAGTAATTGAATAGACACAGGCCGCTTTTAGACGGGACAATTTTGCGCATGGTTGGTAAAAAAATGCGTGTGTTTTCATGCTCGTTTAAACACCTAAACCGTTTTAAATGCGCATTTGCCATGATCATGTAAAAGTCAAAACCGTTTTGAATGTGTTTTTTAAATTATGAGCATTTTTTAAAACCGGTTTTTAGGTCCTTTGATGATCGGGGATGCCAAAACCAGTTTTTAAAAATGCGCATTATTTAAAAACCACATTCAAAACTGTTTGGGCTTTTACACAATCATGGCAAATGCGCATTTAAAACGGTTTAGGTGTTTAAACAAGCATGAAAACACGCACTTTTTTTACCAACCATGCGCAAATTTGTCTCGTCTAAGGCCGCTTTTAGACGAGACACATTTGCGCATGATTGTTAAAAAATGCACTTGTTTTCATACTCGTTTAAACACCTAAACCATTTTAAATGCGTATCTGCCGTGAACGTGTAAAAGCCCAAACCATTTTGAATGTGGTTTTTAAATAATGTGCATTTTTAAAAACCGGTTTTGGCATCCCCCTGATCATCAAAGTTACTCAAACCGGTTTTTTAAAATGCGCATTATTTAAAAACCACATTCAAAACGGTTTGGGCTTTTACACGTTCACATTTAAAATGGTTTAGGTGTTTAAATGAGCATTAAAACAAGCGCATTTTTAAACAATCATACGCAAATGTGTCTTGTCTAAAAGCAGCCTAAAAGCGCCGCCCATGGTCCCTGCCCTAGGGCTTACAATCTGGGGGGGGCGGGGGTGGGAGACGAAGGAAGGGGAACAGAGGGAGAGACAAGGAGTGTAACATTCACGAGGATGCAAGGTCCCAGGTGCACGTGCTTGGCTT
>QEPC01012618.1:26422-42672 GCA_003113815.1 Sphenodon punctatus | reverse complement strand
GGCTGCCATGGAAACCAAGTGACCACAGCTGCCTAGAGCAATGCAGTTTACCAGGAGAACCTTTTACACACACATTTCTCCTGGATGTTTGCTGCTACATCCTGAACTTTCTGTGTGTCTAAATCACTCACCCAGATCTTAAACATCCGGATCTTTGAACTTCTGCGTGAAACTTCTCCCAGAACTTTTGTGTGTAAAAGGTTCTCCTGGTAAACTGCTTTGCTGCAGGCAGCTGTGGTCACTTGGTTTCCATGGCAGCCCCTCACGTCTACAGCTGCGACTACTTTAGGCTGCCTCAGGGCAGTGTGTGTGTGTGAGGAATGCATCCAGGAACTGTGTCAGGGCAGTGTGCGTGTGTGAGAGAGAGAAATGCATCTGGAACTTATTTGCAGGCTTGTAAACCCAGAAGATTGAAACATCAGCAACTTTAACGTGTGTGTAAAAATGCCCATTGTCTCAACTACTTTGTTTCCAACTCCCGGAACAACACCCCTGTGTTTCATAGACCTTGCATTCCTCACCTCTGAGTAGATCCCCCTGCAATGCAAGCAGAAGCCTGGGGGTTTCTTCCCCCCGACGTCTTTTCCCTCCCCAGGGGATCTGGACATTGAGAACCCGACATACGAGAAGAGATGCAACTCGACCGTCTCTGCAATCAGTTTTACGGGCTGACGGCGTGGGATTTCCACCTGCGCTGGAACTCCAGCTGCTGCCGGGCTGAGCGCTGCAACTCTGGGAACATAATCGGTATTTACTGGGGGCTGGCTGCTTCAGTGTGGAGCTGGGGCTGGGAACCAGCAGGGTGTAGAGCTAGCTATAATATTATTATTATTATTATTATAAACATTTGTATAGCACCAGCCATGTACCTGGTGCTTTACAGAACAAAGATAAAGATGCGGTCCCTGCCTACGGCTTACAATCTAAAAAGACAAGGAGGGGGCGACAAGGAGAGGGGACAAGGGGAAGACAAGGGAGAAGCAAAAAAAACATGCAAGCGGCTGCGAAGTCTCAGGTGCGCGTGCTTGGGAGAGGCACAGCTGTGGGGCCTGGAGGTACATCTACCTGTGTCCACCCACAGTGTTCATTCAGGCTGCTTTAGCAGGAGGGGTGGGGTGGGGTATAAATATATTAAATAAATAAATAAATAGCTATTAGGGTGGCCAGATATATGCAAATTTTAGAGGATACTTATGAGAAATACAGGTTACGGGGCTACCCTGCAACCTGTATTTCTCATAGTGTCCTAAAATCTGCATTTTTTGGCCACCCTACTCCGCTGCCTCAGCTGTATGCCCTTACTCTGAGGCACCAGAACAGAGGCATCATTAGAGGAGGGCCCAAGGAAAATTTGAGAGGTGGGACAAGGCTTATGCACTGGGGGCCGTAAGCCTGGGAGGTTCACTCCCTGGTGCAGTTGTGGCCCCTGCTGGTGGGGTGGGGGAAGCGGAGGCCCCAATCCAGCCTAGCCAGGCCTCTCTGTTTGTCTCTCTGTCTGGGGCCCCTTAGTCCTGGGGGGGAGGGGAGCAGGGTCTAATGGGTTAAGACAGGGCTGGGCTGGCCAATGTCTTGGAAGCCGCTGACTGGCTCACCATGTAGCAGCTTGCTGGGGGTTGGCTTGCACAAAAAACTCTAACTAGGCTGTGGGGCAGAGGGGATAGGCAGGGGCTGGATCCTGCCACAGACTGGATCTGGCCTCCCTGGGCCATCAGCTGGACTTCCCTAGGTTAGAGCAAAGGAGCTGGGAGCCAGGACTCTTGGGTTCTCTATCTCCGGCAGGGCCAGCTTCACCATTAATCAAAGAGAGGGGGCTGCTTAGGCAGTGAATGTAGAATAAGTGGTAAAATGGTGGCCCTGCTCTTATATTTGTTGATTTCATTATTCATTTAATTGGATTTTTATCCCGCCCTTCCCCAAAGGGTCAGGGCAGCTAACAACGTATTTTAAAAAACCATATAAAATATGAAGAATAAAATAGTGGCAATTGGTGGGTCAGGGCCAGCCATAAAATTTGGGATGACTATAAAATGAGGATTAAAAACCCACAGTGAATACAGGCATCTGTTACCTGGGTTTGTATGCGGTGATGTTCAGAACACCTCCTGTCCTAGAAACAGCGGATTGTTGAAGTTTTCACAATGCTGCAGAAAGATTAACTAGATAATCTCCAAGGCTGTAAAAACAAACAAATGATCCACTAGACAGATATACAAACTTACATGAAATTTTCCAGCTACTGTATTAATAAGCAGAATATTAACATCATGGCAAGCATTTTATTCACCTAAAATGTGAATATCTTCAAGAAATCACATGTATATAATTGCTATGTTTGACAGGAAGCCTTACAAGTGCCTTGACTGGGAAATCCTAGGCTGAATTCAACCTTTAATATGCACCAGAAAATGACACTAATCATTACAATGCCTTTTCTATGACTTTGGCAAGGAATGGATTTCCCACTGCGCTAAGCCCGCAAAATAGTCAAACTAAACTGAAAAACAGTTCATAAATTCTCCTTTAACAACAGGTAACACACAGACTGAGTGAGGAAGAAGGCCCCACAAGTAGAAAACAGGGTTGGGAAAAGCAACAGGAGATATTTTAATTAAGATGCACAAATGCAAACTGACGTTGAAAAAGCCAGAGAAAAGAGAAAAACATTCCAGTGGCTGGGTGAGAGAACACCTGAAAGCGAAGAAAGTGTTGTGGAGAGGAGCACGTAGAATCATAGAGTGGGAAGGGAACTCAGAGGCCATCTAGCTCAACCCCCTGTTCAGTGCAGGAAATCAACATGTGTAGCCCCAAAACACCACAAGCAGACCCAGAGAACAGGCAGGACAAAATGAAAATATGAAGAGGGCAGAGGAGTGATTTCAAACAGGAGACAGCAATGCCCACTTCTCATTGGGAACAGCAGAATCAAGGCAAACTTTCATAAACCCCCATACTTGTTTAAAAAAATGTTTAAAAGGGTGCGCGGGGAGGGTGAGGCTCAATTTGTGTTTGTTTTTTTAAAATAATGCCGCCATTACCCAATATGCACGATGGATACAACTGCTTTCCCTCTTACAAGGGCCACGGCAGAAGCAGGACAATCAAGGCAAAATTTCTTAAAAGTGAACAAAATACTTGTAATTAAATGTGAAAAACTTCCTTCCTCTTCTCGAAAGCCTTTTTTCAATCTTTTTTTTGAAATCTGAAATCTTCTTGAAAGATTCAGTAACGCACCAAGTTCAGAAGAGAGATCCGGTCTCCAACTCCCTGGAAGCACGAGCGGACGCTCTTCCACAGAGTCAATTGCAGTGAAGCCGGGCGGCCTGCCACAAACGAAAGAGCCAGCCTCCCCAGCAGGGTGGCCAGATACAGAAATTTTAGAGGACACTTATGAGAAATACAGGTTGCAGGATTGCAGTGGCGCCAGTGCAGCCCTGCAACCTGTATTTCTCATAAGCATCCTCCAAAATTTCCATATCTGGCCACCCTACTCCCCAGTGCTTCCTTTTAAAGTACCCCACTCCTACCCCCACCTCATCTCCTCCAGAATTGGCTGGGGGCGCTTTTCAAGGGTCCCTCCCAGCTCTCTTAATTGGTCAGGTTCCGGCATTGGAACCTAGCCATTTCATATACTTTGCAGGTGCCCTGGGGGCACTGGGCCCAGCACGCCCCCCCCCCCCCCGGCATCTGCACAGTAAAAGCTTCTCCAAGGGCTGCCCTGCTCTCTCCTGGGCCCCCGCTCCCATCTTTCTGCCATTTCGGCGCTCTCCCCTTTGCGCCGTTCTGGCACATGTGGACAGGACTCACCCGTGCCTCCCGGGTGCCCTCCTCCCCCAGTGCCGTGACTCCTCTGCATGTGCAAAACGACACCTGCTTCTGCGCACACGCGTTTCCAGCGGTGCTTCCACCACCGTTGTTGCTAAAGGTACCGTTTTGCGGCCTAGGAGCAGGGAGGGCGGCTTTGGGTGAACTGCACCTCCCAGCCTGGCTCGGGCCAGCTTCTGAGTACTGCTGCCTCGTCTTGTCTCTCTGGGCTCCAGCTTGTCAGTTAGGCTCGTTCACTGCCCTGTTCCCAGCAAGGGCCCATGGTCTCTCCTCCGCTCCCCAGCTCAGTACCCTTTTAAAGGGCCAGGCAGCCCTGTTGTCTGCCCTGCTACAAGGACTTTGGTGAAGTTCTAAGGGGAAGGTGGCTCCAGAGCTGTGGAGCAGCTGCCGAGAACACCTCACTGTGTGCCCTGCTCGTAGGGGACCTGGTGGAACTTGCAAGAGAGCACTTTTGACTGACCTTGGAGGCTGTGATCAAAATCAGGGTCAGGGTGGGTCACTGGAGTGGGGTGGGGGAAAGCCAGGATTCCCAGGCCAGTGTGGGTGGGGAGGAAGTGTGGGGGTTACTGGGGCAGAGAAGTGGGGGCGTGGCCCTTTCCACCTGCAGAGAGCTCCAGAGAATGTGCCAGCCGGTCTCACCTCCCTGATGTCCCCAATGGAAACCCTGCCTCCTTTATCCCAGCATTCTCCATCCCCTGCCCCTGTGACCCCACTCTGCCCCTTTAGCTCTGCACTCTGTGTTGCTTGTCAGGCTCTGGGGCTGGAGTCCCCCCGCCCCCCTGCTTGCTGCCAAGGTCTGCCATGTTCCCAGGTCTGGGAAGGAAGTGAATTCTAGTGGGTTGGAGCAGAGGAGGCTGGGACTGAGCCAGGATTCCTAGGCTTCCTCCCCCACTCTGGGAGGGGAATGCAGGGCTTGGAGCAGAGGAGTGGGAAGGGTTTTCCAGCCATCTCACTCCCTTATTCCTGTCCCCAGTGCAACCGGCGTCTCAGGTCCCCAACGGGGTGCGTTGCAACTCGTGCTTTGCCCATGGCAGGGACGTGTGCATCAGCAACACCATCGTGTACTGTACTGGATTCCAGATTCATTGTATTCATTTTTCCAGCACTGCCGCAACAGGTAACCAAGCTGCTGGGAGGGATAGGGTGGAGGAGGGGGGCTGGAGCTCTGCAAGGTGCGTGCTAACCCCATGTTGGTCTGCCCCTTGCCTTGCAGGCTTCGAGGACCACCAATACGCCTTCACCGGCTGTGCCACCAAGAGCATGTGCCACCTGGGTGCCGTGGCGCTGTTTGTGGCTGACCGCAACGTCAGGGTCAAGGCCAACATGTGCAGCGGGGCCCTGCCCTGATGGGGTCTGTGCAGCATCCGCTGCGATGGGCCCCACTGATCTCAGATGGGGGTCTGTGCAGCACCCGCTGCCATGGGGACCCCTGTTCTTAGGGTCTGGCAGTTCCAGGTGTAACCATTGAAAGTTAAAGAATTCTTGAAGTAAGATTAGATTTATTTAATTTAATTTACGGCACTAGCTTAACGCCATGGCCAAACAATCTGAAAAACATAAAATGCAAAATGTAGACACATACAAAAATAAAACATGCTAAATCAGCAATCAGCGAGCTACAGTGCACAATAGCATAGGCCGGCAGCTCCATACACAGGCCAGGTGATCCACATACATCAATTTACTCTTCAAGTAACTTTCTCCAAAGTTCAGGATCAACTCGCCTATACAGCATCAGGCAATTCATAAACCCTTCCTGTATCAGCATCTTTCGCGACACTGCTCCGCTAGGATGACATAGGAAGCAATCATCCTTAGCTCCAGACTATCGCTGGCCGTCAGTATGCTTATAATTTTCCCCTCATCTGTAAGGGGTTTTCTTTTAGCCCATAATGATTTGAGCCAGGCTTCCCTCAAACTCTCATGAAACGAGCAATGTAGCAGGAAATGGGCTAAATCATCCACCCCTCCCTCTAAACATTGACACACTCTGGACACATATGGAATATTATTAAAGCGTCGTTGACACACTAGGGAAGTAAATAACTGAAGACGCAGTCTCAAAAAAGCTCTACGTTGCGTCGGGTTTTCCAGTTTCTCTAAATAGGACTCCAATCCGAAACAGGATTTAATCCTTGGGAAGTAAGGGGCCACCTTCCATTCCCTCAGGCAGGCCATGTCTTCTTGCATGGCTATATCCTGCAGACGGCCCTCGATCATATTTCTTTGTTGATGCTTACTCTTCCCCCAAAAAGAGGCAGTCGGCCACCCCATAGTTTGCACATCAATCATGACCTGTCTTATCCATGGATACCCCCGAGGACTTTGACATTCAAGTTGTTCTCGTAAACATAGGGAGGGGAGTGAATTTTCATCTAACAGCAATAGCTTAGCCCAATACCTCATCCTCTGTTTTTTCCCCAGTGTCACAATTGCAGAAAGCCCTGTCTCAGCTCTTAAAATAGGGGCCGGAACACTCTGGAGCAGTCCCATCAGGTTCCTTAGAAATTTGTTTTGTACAACTTCCAGTACCTGCCCTTTATTATCCGATATTATTTCCAACCCATAGGTTAACAATGTTTGAATCTTCATTTTATAAACATGCAATATATCAGCAAAAGGGACCCCCCTGGCTTTCCTTGCCAATCTCAAAACCTTGAAGTAAGAAAGGGCCTCAGGTCTGAACTGATGTATAACTGTACAACAAAAGAAATAGATGAAATACCAGGGCTTGAAAAAGACACTCCTTGGAAAGTAGTGTCATGGGTTTGGGGGTCCAACACCCCACTTTCCTGGGTTGAGTGACTCAATTTCCCTCACTTGCAGCCCACCTGAATCAGTTCTCTCTCTGTCTGATCAGGTCCTGCAGAGGGGAGAATCCTTTTACCATCCAAACTCCCAGGGGGCCTCCCGTTTTCACACACTCTCTCTCTGGGTTCGCCAGTGTTTGAAAACACAGGATCCTCAGATTGTGTCCCCAATGCTAGACAACAGACACTTCTTATCAACAACAAGAAGAAAGTTTATTGATTACATAAGCAAGAATAGTTTGAACATAGAGTGGCTAATAACTCAAAAGTAATATAACGCATCCCTATTCTATACTGGGTAATTCCCTACATAATATCTTACCCTACAGAAAATCCATACGCTTGAGTCCATTCTCAGTCAGTGATGTAAATGGCTGGGCACTGATTCTTAGGTTGGTTAGAATCAAAGTCCTTTCTCTCCGCGCATCTTCTGGCAAGCAGGCTCATCCAAAGCTCAGCTATTCAGAGGTTACATTCCATTCCTTATTGTCCTCCCCCAGCAAACTGTTTTCCAGTTTCTTTGTTTAACTTTACTGCCCAGAAAAGCTTGGAGGTCTGTGTGGTCTGTGGTCACTTAGGCAAAGGAAGAGCTTAATTTGCACTCAAATGTTTCTGTCTGGCTCTCTCGGGGAATACACATTAGCCTGTCTTTTGTCTCTCTCCCTTGCATTAATTGAGTTTCCTGTTCTCGGTTTACATCACATGATTACATGAAGCGAGTTTTCAGTTCTTATCTTTACATACATGGTGCCTAGTGTTAGGCACCATGATAGCAGGCTAGGCAGTGAGGGTATGTGTGGATGCAGTGCCCCCTAGTGGCAGGATCTGGTGAGGACAGTTTAAGTTTTAGCTTTACATATTTGTTAGACCTATAGTTCAGTAACTCTCTGTGACAAGTAGATTTGATGGAATCATGGAACAGGACACATTCTGTTCCATTGTTACTTGTTCCTAAGGTGCAGAAGTTCCCTAAGTAAGTAAAAACATCTTTCTAACTAGAGATATGGTGTTTTCATTAGGAGAGAATGTCCTAGTGTAGAAGAGATTTTACGCTAAAGAACGTAAAGAGAGGGTGTAAAAAGAATGTATATAATGGTGTCTTGGATGTCAAATCAGGGTTCTTCAGTTCCTGACTGGTTCCTGCAATCAGTGTTGGATTACTCCTTTTGCAAAAGGTTCTATGTCTTTCTTTTATATGGCCATATCCATTTCTTTTCTTTCTTTCTTTCTTTCTTTCTTTCTTATTGAATACTTGTATTCCTTTATACGTATACTTCTATATTTTGTAGGTATACAAAAGTATACTGAAGTAGGTTTTGTTCTGGATAAGTTAAGATACATTTTGTTAAGATTCTTTTCTGTTTAAATTGTATCAATTTGATTTCTTGAGTAAAGTGACAGAAAGGAAACTGAGTCTCTGTGATCATTTAAGATAGATTTGTCTTTTCTGGGAGAGCATCTCAGCAGAAAGAACCAAAGTTCAGATCCTGTTTTAAGTCCCAATTTCCTCAGGGATAAATTGTTACCCAGGGACCAGGCACAATGGAGGCCCTGATCCCAGCTGATATTTCTCCATACAATTGTAATAGAAAATAATAATAATACTCTCTAAAGGAGCCTTCAGTTTGGTTCATTCATGTTTTTACTGGCTTTTCTACCAAGTGGCAAATCCCCAAGGCACTGCGCATTGTCCTCCAGGCTGGGGGAGGGGGTTAGAATTCTGGGCTTTGTTCCTAGTTGCCGTGTCAAAGGCAGAAAGAGCTGAATAGACAAAGCTGGCAGAGACCTGGAGGTTTGGGGGTGCGGAGGTGGGGTGTGTGTGTGGCACAGAGCCTGGATGCAAAGGATAGAGCCAGCTGGGGTCTGCTTTCATGGCCCTGGGTGAGTGGAGCATGGATAGAGGGTTTGTGGGGGGTGGAACTGATGTGGCCAAGCCCAAGGGCCAGGCTGGGGGCAGGACAGGGGGACTGCATGGGAGGGGGTGCCCCTGGGGTTAGTGTTAGGCACCATGATAGCAGGCTAGGCAGTGAGGGTATGTGTGGATGCAGTGCCCCCTAGTGGCAGGATCTGGTGAGGACAGACATGGATCTCCCAGATAGGGGACGCTGCAACAGTCCCACATGACTCCTTGGGTCAGAGAATACAAACCAAAGCAATATATGGACCTCCCCCTCCACCCACACCCAATGTAGAGAAAGTTGCAAAGTGGGGCCATCACAGGCGGTCCCCCCCCCCCGACAGTCGGTGAGCCTGTCCCTGGAGCTCCTAGAGGGGAAGCCCCCCGTTCAGTTGGGCCATTTGACATCGTATCTGACACTGCCTCCTGCGCTGCTGCTGTCGCCGTCTGCCATGGCGTTGGGGACGCGAGCCTGCAGGAGAAAGAGGGGTGGGTTGGGGAGGAAGGGCATTCCCTTTCCAGTACCCCCCACATATTCTTACCCCTGCTCAGCTTGATGCCATCACAAGGGCACCGTTCCTCCGGGCCGCCCCCCCAAGACTACAACATGGTCTCTGAAGCTGGCTGCAATGAGAAGGAATAGGAGCTAGGATCCCCAGCTCCTGCAATCAGCCTCAGAGAAGCCTGGATACTAACCTGGGCACGGGCAGGATCGACTACCCAGGCTCCGTTGAACTCTGGCTGGCTCCCATTGTGCCTGTGCTTCAGCATGTGCTGCAGACAAGAGAACACAAGGGAAAGGACTGAGGTGCAGCTGCCTCTGGAGTGGAGCAGCTGTCTATACAGGGATCCCTTGCCTGGTGCTGAAATGCAGCTGCCTCTGGAGTGTGGCAGCTATTTATAGAGGGATCTCTTGCCTATACAGTCTGGTACTAAGATGCCTCTGAGGCATTGTCATTAACACTAACTCAAGGTGTAAACCTTTTCCCTTCCTGAGGCCACTTCAAAATGACTACAAACTCTGAGGGCCGCCTAGAATTTGGGGACGGGGGTGCTTTAGGGGTGTACTCAAGAAAAGGAGAGTCTGGATCATAGATCTGTGCACTGGGTGTGTCCCCTGGCCTTGTGTGCATGCCCTCTTCTGCATTCCCTTGCCCACGAGCTCCGTCTTTCAGTGCTTGGGGGTAGGAAGAAACTGGCTCCAGGGACTGGAAAGGGGCCATGTAAAAACATGCCGCAGGCTGCATTGGGGGGCCTGAGGTTCCCCACCCCTGATATTAACAAACAACAGTATCCACTCATTTGCGGGGGACAATTCTCTGCTAAGCTTCCCCTCTAGCTGCAGCACAGCGCCCCCTAGTGTTACTGACCTGGGTCCCGGAGCGAGTAGGAGTTGATGCCCACAAGCAGAGCAAGAAGAACGCTCAGCAGCACAAGGCCTCTCATTTGGGATGAGTGGGATCCTTTCTCTCAGACACCTGCTCCCCTTGCGCGCAGGCTCTTATAGCGCCGGAGAGCATGCCACACGCCACTCAAGCTCTGCTGGAGCCGCACTGGCGTGCCAGGGCATGCTGCTGTGACACTGCTTATGGGAAAGGCTAAGAGAGATTGATAAGGAACAATTTTGGGGACATTCCTGTAACCGGCGGAGTTTTCCCACTTGTTGAAAGAGCCTCCCCTACAGGCCTTTGATACAGTTGATCATGAGATGTTGATTACACAACTGCGGGACCTGGCAGGGGTTTGTGGAACGGCTCGAGTGGCTCTGTTTATTCCCGTCAGGGAGGTTCCAGCAGGTGCTGATGGGTGATTATTCCTTTCCCTCCCGCCTTCTCTCCTGTGGGGTCTCGCAGGGTTCCAACCTGACTTCCCTCCTGTTTGTGTATCTAAGGCCTCTGGGCAAGATCCTGCGTGGATTTGGGGTGCACTGCCATCAATATGCAGATGGCATATTGATTTTTCTTTCATCTGACCCAGATCCTGCCGTGTCGGTGCTGCTTACTCAGTGTCTGGCTGCTGCCGCTGGGGTCTGGGTGCAGGTGGGCCAACTGCAACGGAATCCAGGCAAGACTGAAGTGATGTTGGTTGGCCGGTCTGACTGGGACACCCATCGCTGATGGGATACAGCCTTCCCTGGTTACTCAGTTTCGTAGTCTTTGGGGGGGGGGGGGGTGCTCCTGGATCCTGAGCTGCGTCTGGAGTATCCGGTCATTACGGTGGCCAGGAGTGCCTTTTACCAACTGGTGAGAAGGCTGGGTCCCTTCCTTTCAGATACGGATCTGGCCTCCATCATCCATGCCTTCATTACCTCGAGGTGTAGACTGTAATGCTATCTATGTGGGGCTGCCCTTGAAAACGGTTTTGGAGTTGCAGCTGGTGCAGAATGTGGCGGCCCTCCTTTTCACAGGGATGGGTTGCCGTGAGCACGTAACACCAGTGTTTCAGAGTCTGCCCTGGCTGCCAGTAGCGTCTGGGCACAATTCAAAGTGTTGGTGTTGACCTATAAAGCCCTAAACGGCCTGGTCCGTACATATCTAAAGGACCACCTTCCTCCTGGCTTGTTATGTCCCTCCACGGCCTCTAAGATCAGTCGCGAGCATCCTCTTGCAAGTTTCGTACATCCCAGGCACGCGGACAGGCCTCCTCGGTGGCTGCTCCGCGGCTTTGGAACTCCCTTCCCTTGGAGGTTCAGCTAAGTCCTAGTTTGAGCATCTTATGGAGGCAGTTCAAGACCTATTATTTATTCAGCCAGGCATTTAATGGGCAGGCTAGATTGGGGTGGGGTGGGGTGTACTATTAGGGTTTTGTATAGGATTGTATTGTGTATTTACACTTATGCGCACGCACACACACACACGTGTGTGTGTGTGTGTGTATATATATGTATATGTATGTGAGCTGCCCTGAGCCTTAGTGGATAGGGCAGAGTAAAAATATGTCTTGAAATATATAGGTATGGAACTCCTTTCCCTTGCCTGGCTCCCAGCCACCCCTGCTCCAGTCCTCCTAGAGTTGGGGACTAGTACTCAAACGTGTCGACTCCTAACCCTGACCCTGTTCTAACCCACTAGGCCCCAGGCCCCATTTGGAGCTGGGAATAGAACCCAGGAGTCCTGGCCTCCACCCCCGCTGCTAGAGCCCATTGCCAAAGCAGCGTGTGAGAATGGCGGGGACGCAGAACAGATCCAAGGGCATTGCATTGGTACAGGTTTGTCAGGGTTTGGTCCTGGGAAGCTAGATAAAACAGGCTGAACACACCGTAAACAGCTAATCTCTTTAAGAAGCCTCTGGTCTCTTTCAAGCCACTAGGTCCCCCTGCTAAGCTAGCTGGCAGGAGGGTTTGGTGTGGTAGGGGCCAGCCTGGTGCACAGGACTCCTGGGCTCTGCCACCCGCTGTGACCTTGGGAAAGTCACTTTGCTGGGCCTCTCTTTCCCCTCTCAGGTCTGTTCCATTGTGCCTAGGGCAGGGGTGGGGAACCTTTCCCCTAGTCCCAGAGGTCACTCTGAACATTAGCACACGCTCCGACGGCCACATAAAAGTTGTGTTTAAGAGACGCGCTCAGAAAGAGGAGGGTTCAATTCCTAGATCTGTCCCCGATCCTTGAGTGTGCAAGCCCTCATGAGGGGCCGAAACTGAATCCAGGGCCAGATCTAGGAACTGGAAAGGGGCCAAATAAAAACTAGCTGTGGGCTGCGTTTGGCCCCGGATCCTGCTCCTTGGACAGGGGCTGTGTTTGTGCGGCCCTCGACATTATTGGACCCTGCTCCAAGCTGCATCAGGACAGCATCCATCACGTCTGGTTCAGCCACGGGACTGGGCTTGATGCAAGAAGCGGGGTAGAATTGAGGGGTCTGGGAGTGCAGAGTGGGTGGAGAAAGTGGTCCCTCTGGGCCTTAGCTGGACAGGCCAGCTCTTTGCCTGGTGTAAATCAGGAGCCATTTTGCCCCAGATGAGTATTTGGCTCCATCTCTGTGCCTGCTCAGTCAACCTAAATGAGGCAAAGGCAGGTCATCTCCGCGCCTCCGGCTGGCAGGGATCCGTCAACATCGGGCTTAAGGAAAGGATCACACTATTGTGCTGAGCCCTTTGCTGGACGTGTCTGGGCTGGATGGGAAAAGTCCCGCTGTGCTCATGTTCTCTAAGCCTTTGTAGCAGGAGAGAGGAAGAGACAGTGATTCCTCTCAGCCACCCACCCCCCCTTTCTAAAAACTACCCAACGACCGCCCAGACCTCGGCATAGAAACCAGGAGGGGTCCTGATTCCCAGCACCCCCGCCTGCCCGCCCACCCACCCACTAGAATCCATTCCCCCCAGACCAAGAGCCCTGATGCCAATTGTGTTGTGCTAGTGAAGCCTTTTACGGGAAAGGGTAAGAGAAAGTTTAAAGCAACAAAAGGCTGATTCTAGGGACATTCCTGGAGCCAGTGGGACTTTCCGTTCCCTCCCACTTGAAGCTCAGGGATGGAACGCAGAGCCCTGGCGCCGAACGCTCTCTGCTCTAACCACTAGACCCCACTCCCTGCCAAGAGCTGGAAAAGGAACCTAGGAGTCCAGGCTCCCAGACCCCTCCCTGCTCTAGACACTAGGGGGGGATTCAGACGTTCTGATTTGTGCGATTTTTTTTTAAAAAACGAATGTTTCATGCCTGTCTGAACACCTAAATTTGATTAAATGGAGTCAATATCGCACTAAAGCAATGCGTGTTGAAAAGCTACTCAAACCTACCTTTTTGCTGTCCGTTTTCAATAAATCCGCACTTAACAGCAGTGTGAAAGCAACATCGTACTGGTTTTAACTAGTGTGTAATCTTTTCTGATGTGAATGCAACCGTGCTTCCAAGTGCGCTGTTTTACTCCTGCCCCTACCGGAAGCAGTGAGACCAGCTGGAGCCCTGTAGTTGCCTCGCTGGGTGCAGGCTGCAGCCAGCTTCTCCCCAAAAAAGTTCTTCCCCTCCATGTTTCCCCTCCATGCTTCTCCCCAAAAAAGTTCTTCCCTCCAAGGGACTTTCAATCATCTGCCTCTGCCTCTACCGTAGTGCTGCAGCAGTAGCAGCAGCGGGATACCGGAAAGAAACCAGGGAGAGAAGCAGCGCGCCTCACTATGCGAGGGGCTTCTTTCCAGCAGCCTCAGGCTCTCCGTTTTTATTCCCTGATTCTACAAAGTAGCAACCTTTGCTACAAAGGTTGTAGCAAAGGTTGTTGCAAAGTTTGCAAAGTTGCAGCAAAGGTTGTTGCAAAGTTGTAGCAAAGGTTGTAGCAAAGTTGTACTTTGCTACAAAGTAGCAACCTTCTGGCTCCCCACAGGCCACTTCCTGTAACTGAACCGTACTGAGCAGCCGGGTAAGCACGCACTACAAGAAGGTCTGAATGCATTATTTCGCTGTACTTAAAATCGGTATGGCATGCATGTGAATGCAACAGGACTTGTTAACAGCGAACTATTGAGAACCAGTTTTTAAAAATCCAGATAATTGCTGCACGTGTGATTCCCCCCTAAACCTCAGCTTTTTTCCCCAGAGTTGGAGACAGAACCTAGGAGGCCTAACACCCACCCCTCTAACCACTAGACTCCGCTCCCTGCCCAGAGCTGGGAAAGGAACCCAGGAGTCCAGGCTCCCAGACCCCTGTGAGCCAGTTCCCAAGGAGGAGCCTAGTCTTCAGCTTAGCAGTGTGGAGTTGACTGAGCGCATGGGTAAGGTACCAGCTGAGCAGCCACTGCAAGTCTCCAGTACAAGGGCAGCAGGAGGAATCTGTACTCAGATCCAACATGTAATAATCGGGGTCTAAGTTGAGGGGGTGGACACCCTGTCCTTGGAGAGGGCCTCCTTACCACCACTCTCTCAGCCCCCATTTCCCCCCATGTGACTCACTGGAACTAAGCCAGGAGTGCTCCGCATTGCAGCAGTCAGATTGACCAGGTGGGGGAATTCACCCCTTGCTGGTGGATGCTGTGAAGGCTAATAGTCTAACTGCCTTCCAAAAAGGATCATCAGCACAGAAAGCACATTGCTGGTGCTATAATCATGATGATACACATGGGCTTCCCTCCCACACCCCCTGTGCTTCTCCCAGCCTTGTTAACTAGGCTCTCGTTTGTCCCCAGAGAGGGGCAGGGTGTGTAGCTCTGGTCTGAACACACAATACAAGTCTCATTAGCAGCAGGGGGTGAGCAACACTCACCTAGGAGAACTTGATCCCCCTCCAGCAGGGTGACCCCACTTGAGATTGTCCTGTTTCCTCCAGCAGGGGGCAACAGAGGCCCTTTTCACACAGACACTCTAACACCGATAAAATGGGTGTTACTGTCACAAGGAGATACTGGACTACAGGTCTAACAAATATGTAAAAGTAAAGGTTAAACATGTATGTAATGTAAAAGCTGAGAACTGGAAACTCACTTCATGCAATCATGTAATGTAAAAGTGGAGAGCTGGAAACTCACTTCATACAAGGGAGAAATGCAAAATCAGCCAAATGTGTATTCACTGCAGACACTAGCCAGAGCCCCATTGAGTTGCAAATGGATGCCTTCCTGTAGACGTGACAGAAAACACACAGAGTTCTCCAGGCGGGAAAGTCAGACCAAGAAACTTGAAAAGATATAAAAAGGGGGGAGATCTTTGTCCCTGGGACTCAGTTGGGAGAAGAAGTTGTGCTGACTAACCAGCTAAGGACAAATACCCAGCCCCACTACATCGGGCTGAGAATGGACTTCTGTAGGGTAAGATATTAACTAGGGACTTACTCAAGTACAGACTAGGATTGCATTATTTACTTTTGCTTTATTCGCCACTCTGGGTTCAAACTATCTTTGTTTATGTAATCAATAAACTATCTTCTTTACTAAGAAGTGCTTTCTGTTGTCTCACATTGGGGAACCCAGTCTGAGATCTGGTGCCCTCAAGCGCTTGTGAATCCAGAGAGAGAGAGAGAGTCTGGGAATGGGAAGACTCTGGAGCTTGGGTGACAGAAGTGTAGTTCCCCTTGCAGGACTGGATCAGCCAGAGAGAGAACTGATTCAGGTGGGCTGCAAGTGAGGGAGACTGAGTCACCTAACCCAGAAACGTGGGGTAGTGGACCCCAACCCCGTGACAGTTACATTGTATTATACACATTGCAGGGCTGCAGGTGTGCTCTATGGGTGCCCTGCAGCATGTATAATAAAATGTAACACCCATTTTATCCGTGTTAGAGTGTCTAACACGGAACCAGAGACGTATATACACCAGTAGCCAACGCAAGTATACAAAGTGAATAATTTCTTCCAACAGGGGGCAGCACTGACACACCCATTCTCCCTCCCCCCCCCCCTCTCTCATAGACACATTCATTGATCAATTGACAAATATTAAGGAGCCGAAGTTTTATTTTATGCTTCCAGACTTTATTTTTGCTGCATACGCATACATGGCAATTGTACCCCCTCATCCTACACAGTTTGAAGCAATAAGCCCCACGCCGGGCCCCTAGTCTCCCCTTCCCAAGCTGGGAAAGGAACCCCAGCCCCGCCTTTACTGTAACAACTAGAACCCAGCCACCACTTGTCTCCACGCCACCCGGAGCTGGAGATGGAACTCAGGACTCCGAGCTCCCAGAACCCCCAACTCTGACTGCAAGTCACCCCCTCTCCCCACCCAGTTGGGATGCTGAGCTGGTCTTGGCTCCCATGGATGTAGCAGATGCAGGGAAGCAAACTGGGCCCTGGAGATGGAGGCGTTCTC
>QEPC01012613.1:454267-465833 GCA_003113815.1 Sphenodon punctatus | reverse complement strand
AGTACCAGTGTCAGGCAGCAGGAACCAGCCAAAGGGGGGGACCAGGCATGGAGAGGAACAGGTGGCCAGTGCCCCGAGCCGGCAGGGAGGTGCAGGGAGCACACGGTGGGGCTGTCAGCCATAGCACCGAAGACACAGGGGGCCTCACAGCCAGCTGCATGGGGTCACGAAGGGACCGGGACAAGTTGGCCCACCAGATGCACGTAGTGGGGCCACTGAAGTGTGCCCCGGTGGTAGCCCATCCCCGCCATGTGGTGGGCAATGAGGTAGTAGCCCAATCTGAACATCAGCATGGGACCACACAGCAGCCAGCGGCACTAAACCCCAGGGAGGTGGAAACATCCCTCTGCATGTCCTGACATACAATATTAATGAAAAATTCTGGAAGCCATGACTGCTTATAACCAAAATTGCACTCCAGTGAAGCGTGTTATAATGAGGGTGCAGTGTATTCACAAAACTTTACCAAGCTTAGGCTTTTTTTAATACTCACAAACTAGATTCATAAGTTGAAACCCTCTGCCATCTTTAATGGAGGTGTTCCCAAACCACAGAAAATTTATTTGAATTAGGCTCACTTCTGTACTTACACAGAGGACCACTTCAGATTTCTGTACCCAGTTCAGCAAATGCACACGCATGCAACAACCTTAAATTAACAAAAACTTGATAGAGTGAGGTCATGTTATAAATCAAAAGATTTGCAGATGTTTTATGTTTATATTGGCTGTTTATTTTTATATGTGTATTTTTATATATTGTAAGTCACCTCGAGTTACCTTTGGCAGGGGGGATAGTAAATATTTTAATAAAATAATAAATTAATAAAATAAAAGGAAATAAATGGTTCAGTTACAGAAAGTTGTTACTACAAACAGAGTTTTTGTAAAAACAAAAACAACATCGTGGATTTACCACTTGAGTAGTTCCTTACTCAAACGTTCACTCTAAAGTCTCCAGTGCTCAGCAAAATTCTTTCCACAGCTTTCATCCAAAGCTGGCTTCTCTTTTAGTTCAGATGGCAGTGGAGGAACCATTCAAGTGGATTTAGCTACTTAGGTTGTTTTTAACCCTTTGTTTTCAGTAGCAACTTTCAGTAGAGCTATTTATTTCCTTTTGATTTGTAAACTGAAGTGTGTTAACCCCCCTGGGTGTAAGAGAAGTAGTCTGTAAATACTGCAAGTGGGACTGCATTATGGTTGTATTTGGAGGGGCAGTTACCCAGTCATAGAGTCCCCTCAACCCACTGTTTAGGAAGCTTTGCTCAGCTATGCCCAAGATTCCCCAGGGCAGCAGTTCACCCCTTTATGCCTGCAGAGCTGGTACAAATGAGATGTAGGGCAATTGTGACTGCAGTCCCTATATGTCTGATCTCTTTCTGCAATTGCACTGATGCCTTGCGATAAAATTAATTCATATAGAGTGACAGAGAGCTAGCATATGTACCTGTACATATCGTGGGCTTTACAATCAATATATTCCACACACTTGAACTTCTTTTGAAAGCACTGTAGTGAAAACTGTGTGCTTGAGGCTGCTTATGCTTCCCCAGGCTGGAGGTTTGGTTGAGCCTGAGCATCTCCTGGAGGTGGTGTATTTATTTATTTTATTTATTTATCTCAGAATCTTTCTATCTTGCGCCCTTCTGCTCACACAGCAGCTCGGGGCGGCTCACAACAAAATCAATATTATAAAATCAACAATTAAAATCACAATTCAAAATTTAAAACTCATTAAAATTTACTAAAAGAGCAGAACCAACCNTCAAAATTTAAAACTCATTAAAATTTACTAAAAGAGCAGAACCAACCCACCCACCCTACCCTACCCATCTCCCTCTCCAAAGGCCTGGTGGAATAGCCAGGTCTTACACTGCCTTCGGAAAGAGGGGAGGTCTGGGGCCAGGCGGGCCTCCATCGGGAGGGAATTCCACAGTCTAGGAGCGGCCACTGAGAACATCCTCCCCATCGCCACCACCCAGGAAACCCGTGGGACTTCAACTTGGGTGTCCCCAGCCAACCACATGGTGCGGCCCGCACCATGGCCCAGGACATGAGGTGGTCCCACAGGTAAGTGGGCCCAGGCCATTCAGGACTTTATAGGTCATTACCAACACCTTGAATCGGGCCCGGAATAGGCAGCCAGTGCAGAGAGTGAAGCACTGCTGTAATGTGCTTGTGACTGTCTGTCCCTGTCAAGGAATGGGCATGGATCTAATTTGCAACAAGTGGCTCTAACTGCCCCAAGGATATCCACTGCATCAGTGGGTGACACCCACTGAAATTGATCCCACCTAATCGGACAAGGCTACTACCTCAGGTTCACCCACTGCTATAAGTGCAGTGTTGAAGTCGTGGTGAATTCGGGCAATTTTATCCTTGAAAAAGTCAACAAACATGTCACTGGAAGATTCCAGTACCAGCCAGAGGGAGGCTGGACTGACCAGCCTCTCTACCACCCAGGAAAGCTCACCTGGATGTGACTTGACGGATGTTATGAGGGTAGCAAAGAACTCCCTCTTTTCTGCCCACACAGCTACATCATAGGCTTTTAAACTGACTCTGTGCTGCAATCAGTCGGCTTCAGCACGTGTATGGTGTGGCAAAATGCCACTGGCACAGACGTCCGACTGAAACTGCGAGGCAGGCTGTAACCTTTAACTAGGCCTCTAAATGAGCACATATCCAGGACTCCACATTCCAGGAATTCCTCTGGGATCTCCTACAGCCAGCAGGAAACAGGAATTTGATTGACCTGGACGGGTCAGCTAGAATTTGTACTTGGGGTCAAGTGACTTACCTGGACAAATCACAGGGAGGGGGAAGGGAGCTTTAAAAGCCTCAGACCCTCTCCATTTGGGGGCTCTTCTCTGGGACTCTGATGGAGTTTGTGTGTGTGTTGGGACTGTAACACTGGCCTAGCCAGCACAAGGACTTGGACCCCATAGGGAAACCATCCCCTATGGCGATCAGACCAGGAGGTCTAACCCTACGTGAGTAATTGCTTGCCTGCCTGCTACTCAAGATACTGTACTAGATAGGTGCGTTCCAAACGGGGGTACTATTCCCCCGAACCGGTCTTGCTTTGCTCAAAGGGTTATCAACCCCTAGTTCCATGCTTTTATTCCTTTTTATATGTACCAGTAAAGTCTAAGTTTTCTTTTTACCTGAATGGGTGTGCATGTGTGTTATTGGCTGAGCATTATACGTCTCCTTAGGTCCAGTAACCAGGCCAAGCTACTAAAGAGGGGAGAGATCTACCTATTGGGCTAGAAACCAACAGCTTTGGAACCAAGGGAGGCCTCCTGTGGCTGACTCTGGGGATCTGCCTCCAACGCAGAGGAGGAAATCCCAGGAACAGAGTGCCAGGAAAGGGGAATGATTTGGGGAAGCTGTAAGGCCTATGCCTTTTGGGGGTTCACATTTCCTGAGTTGTGTGAATGCCCGCTGGGAAAAACCCAGGTGATGGCAGTGGAATATCAAAGGTTTTGAGGGGGGGGGGGTTGCCAGCTGTGGGAACCCCTAGCCAGAGATTTGGAGAAACACAGTGAGGTGGGTGGCTCAGCTGTATAGTGCCCCCTACTGGCGGTTCGCCATATATGGTACCACCATCGCTCCAACCGCCATCCCTCCTCCTTCATCTGCCACAGATCCTCTGTAAACCTGCATCATCGACATTCAGGAAGCAGACACCTAGGAGTCATTCAGTCAATGGCCTCAGTCAACAAGGTGTCCCCAAAAGTTACAAGGTCATCGAGCGACCAGTCATCAAGATCATGAGGTAATTCCCCATGAGCATTCTGGAACCTCTTTGGCTCCATAAGTCTCTGTGTATGAACCAACTGAACTGGTTCAGCAACTCTCTGGGTGCAGATATGCACCAGGAGACTGGTCCAGAGGAGATAATGATCTGTCCACAACAAGGGCACTGTTAACACATCTCCCACCACTGGATTCCCTGCCTCAAGGCCAGTGCAGAATATCAGATCCGGGATATGTCCTCCATCATGTGTCGGGCCAACAACCCTCTGAAACAGTCCCATGGTTGTCATGATGGCCATAAACTCACGCTCTGCTCCCCCAAGATTGGCATCAGCGTGGATGTTGAAATCCCCAAGGACTAAGGTCCTCGGAGACTGCATGGCCACCTCCAACACCAATTCAGCTAGAGTGTGTACGGATGCTGCAGTACAGGTAGGTGCACGGTATATCAGCAGCAGCCCCAATGTGTCTCCAGTCAAATCAATCACTAGATGGACACCCTCTATACCCAAGATAGTCTGCACTGGATACCTCCTCACAGACCAAGTGCCCTTACAAATAACGGCTACACCACCCACTCCACCCCTCTGGCCGGGGCTGATACTGTACAGACTACCCAGCCAGAATAAGGTCAGCCAAGATTGGCCCCGACTCAGTGTCTAGACAGGTCTCTGTAATACACACAAGGTCGGTCAATTGATCCAGGATTAATTCCCAGATTGTTGTAGATAAAACAACTGACCTCAGGTTAATCAGTGTAAGACTTTTTTTGTTTGAAAAAGCATTTGGCAGGCAGGGATAAGGGGTGGTTTTGATGGGTGGTTTTGGGGTAGGGTTGTGAGGGTTAGGGGTAAGGTTTTTGAGGAGAGAATTGGAGTTTTTACATGCTTTACGGGGTTTATCAGTTGTAAGCTGTTCTGAGCCATTTTGGAAGGGTGGCATATAAGTTTAAATAAATAAACAATTTAAATATTTTGAGAAAAGATAACACTCAGAATTTCTTGATAAAAAATGACTAGTTTAAATTATCTTCCTCAATTTAACACCATTCTGCTTTGCCTCCAGAAATATGTAGCTATCTTTTTCAAAAATATTGATTGTTATGATAGTACCTTAATTGTATATTCCATTTTTATTATGCTTAGCCTGGAGTGAGTCTGTTTCCCTCTCTCATGCATTCCTCTCTCTTTCAGTTTGTAATTACAACAATCCTGATCAAATGCATAAAGACAGCTGAAATAAAATACAGAAGTTTTGTTGTTCTATTAGCACTGGTATTTGTGAAAAGCTTAATTTATGTTTTTAGGTATAATATAGAAAATATTATAGAGGAGCACTGTTTTCAGATGAAGAGCATTTGTTATGACTAAAAAAAGCAGAACTTTTTCAAATGACAGTAGGAAAGAAAATACATAATAACAAAAGATACTGTCAAGAGTATTAGGTGCAAAATGTGACTTACCTTAAATGGGGCTTACTCTGGTACATAAAAGCACTCCGGATTCTGAACAGACATCATATGAGATTTATTTGTAGGAAATAAAATAGTTCCTACATTTGTCATCACTGAGAATTTTACAACAAACAAGAACTGTGCCATGATAATCAGTATTTTTACAACGGCATGCTCTGAGCACCCTCTGCTGCCTGAAATTAGCAGCAATTGAAAACTCTTCTCCATAGTTGTGCAAAAGTAATTGGTGATTCTGAAGGTTAACATTCTTGTAAATGCTCATGCAACACAGCTAATTTCAACCATATTTAGAATTCAGATAAAACAACCACTGGGTGTCAGCCAAATGGAAACATTTCAAGTATCACAGAAGCCTTTGTATGTCATAGAGGGGTCCTCCATGACCTACAATTAGCTACTCATTGCTTAGTAGCTACTTTGCTTCAGTCTTCTAAAAAAAAAAAAGTAAACTGTGACCAGACACTAAACAAGGAGGACATGGTCAATGAGAAGGTGGGGATGCAGGTCAGGATAATTAAAGAAGATGTTAAGGAATACCTGGCTAACCAGAATAAAGTTAAATTATCAAGGTCTGATGCCTAGCCAGAATCCTCAGGATGGGCATTCCTCTGCAGCTCCTGGGACAGGTGGTAGGCGGGGGCGAGAGGGTGAGATAGAGGGCTCTCCGGCTGTTTCTTCCTTCCTGCCTCTGCCTATTGCGCCTGCCGATAGGGATCCAAGTCAACTACCATTAAAGAATATAGAGCCTGACTTGGGTTCTAGGAGATCCTTTTTTTCCCAGGGACATGGGGTTGGTCGGAGGGTATTGGGAGGGGAGAAAGGTGGGAAGATTCCTCCTTTGCTGCCTCCCACTTCTATTGTTCCCCCCTCCCCTCTCTCCCTCCCTCCACCCCCTGTACCCTCTTCCTTGGTTGTGCCACCTACAATGGTTCCCCCTGTGGATGGTGGACCACTGCCTTCTCCATCAATTATTATACAGGCTCATTTCTTGGATTGTTTAGAGTCGCTCCAAATTCAACTAGGAGAAATTAAAAGTCTCCAGAGAGGCAGAGTACAATCAAACGCCCCTAAACCTCAATTTGAAGAGGTGGAGGTTCATGGTCAGCACTCTTCTTTATCTATGTTATTATCTTCATACTCCCATTCGATTAGTTGGAGATCCTCAGGAGGGGGGAGGTTTGGGGCAGGAGGCTCAACATAGAGATGACCATACTATTTTACCCTTTGGTTTAGGAGGGTTATTGGAAGACCAGTCAAGCTCCCTGGTTCAGGGAGTGGGGAGAGAGACTCTGGAAGGGTTGGCTACTTGTAATACTTCTATGAGCCCCATTGTGGGGACGGCGCAAGCAGAGTCACTCCCTAATGGATGTACTGGGGGGTTAGATTTAAAACCACCAAATGCACAGCCAGAAGTACGCCTCTGCTCGTCTCCTGAGCCCTCTTTAAATTTGGAGGCAGCAAGATCTCCATCTGCTGCCAGAGTGCTGAGGCACCAGCCGAGACCTCCCCCTAAACAATGACTGTGGGATAAGACTGGTGCAACGATCACTATCACGTCCTGGAACATATCTGGGTGGAAGTCGCACCAGGCAGACCCCGAGTTTTATAATTTTCTCCATTTAAGTGATATTGTTCTCCTCCAGGAGACCTGGTTGGATACGCCCCCCCTTGCAGAACAAGTGGAGAGGGTTTGATGCATATTGGGTAGATGCTCTGACCTCGGTAGTTCAAGGACGCCCAAGTGGCAGACTTGCGTTATTAATAGCTTCCGCTTTGTTAATTCAGGTGAAATGCATTAGTTACATTAAAGCATATTTTTCCTTGTTTTATTGTCGTTTCACTTGTGGGAGTGAGATGCTCCTAGCAGTAGTATACATTCCACCAGAAGTCAGTCTATTATTCTCCTGATATCTGGTCTTCTATGACCGAACAGGTGAGGGAGGCAATATTTCAGTTTCCAGAAGCCTTTCTTTTGCTAGGGGGTGACTTCAACGCTAGATTGGGTGATCCAACATCTCAGCCTGTGCGCCCTAACTTAGATGACTTGGTGGAGCCATACTATATCCCCGTGCGACGTTCCAGGGATAGAGTGGTGGGGCCAAGGAATGCTAGGGTAGATAAATTATTGAATGATTTGGATGTTATCACAGTGAACGGTCGTATTGAGGAGGATTTGGTAGGGAATTTCACCTTTAATTCTCCTTTGTGGTCCAGTGTGTTGCACCTCTTTTTGATTTCCCCTTCCTCCTTTCCAGTAGTGGAAAAATTTGTGCTGGTACCCACATTCGTATCCAACCATTCTCCAATTAGTCTAGCCTTAAGAGATCCCTTATTTTGTCCCTTGGAACCAACTAGCCTTGGTCCTGATGTTCCCCTTGTGCTGACCCGTATTAAATGGTCTGAGGGCTTAAAGGTTAGGGTGACTGAACTGTTGAAATCGCCCATGGTAGAGGATATCAAAGCTGAAATGCAGGGAGGGAGGACAGATTTAATTCATCATTTTGAGACCTTGATGGAATTATTGACCCCAATGCTTACCACTCGGGTGAGGCAGGCTGAGAGTAAGGCACCTCTTGTTACCTTTCCTCAATGGTTTGACTTGGAGTGTCGGGACGTTAGGTCCCAGCTTCGTGGTCTAGCTAGGCAAGTGAAGGCTTGTCCTAGCTATTCCTTGAAATTTTGCTAGCACACAAAAGGAAGGCTTACCGACAATTGTTATGGAACAAATTAAAAAGTACTCAGGAAGCAGTATGGGCAGACCTTTGTAATGCATCTAAGGAATTTAATACAAAGAAATTCTGGGAGATGATTCGGCACCTCCTAAAGGGAGGGGGGGCAAGGTTTTGGAGTTTCTATTTCAGCAGAGTTATGGCAGGCCTTTTATGAGGGATTATATGCTAAGTCCGGAACGGGCCCTTTGGCTCTAGAGATTGCTTCAGTTGATAGATTTCAGAAGTGGCAACCGGTAGCGGTTGAGGAAGTGGTGCCCTTAATTGGATCCCTTAAATCAGGGAAAGCTCCAGGCCCGGATTTTACAACATCGGATCTTCTGAAGAATGACCCGATATATTGGGTGGAGATATTAGCCCCCTTGTTTACTTATATAAATGAATTTGGCACTCTCCCGCATGCTTGGTTGGCCAGTACGGTAGTTCCCATTTACAAAAAAGGGGATCCAACGGACTCAGGTAATTACCGGCTAATAAGCTTGTTGAGTATTATAGCTAAACTATACACTCGCCTCTTGCTGAATAAATTACAACAATGGATAGTAACCCAAGAATTAACTTATTTAATATTTATTTATTTAATAGATTTATACCCCGCTCCTCCTGCTAAAGCAGCCCGGGGCGGGGTATAAATCTATTAATTGAACCTGAACAGATTGGCTTTCGGAAGGGAGCCATGACTGCCGATCATATTCTCGTCCTGGTGGCCCTGATTACTAGGGCTATTTCCAGGCGAGAATCCCTTTTTCTATGCTTTGTCGACTTGGAGAAAGCATTTGATTCTACATGTAGGGAGCGTCTCTGGTCTAAGCTTCAGGTTTTGGAGATAGACCCGAGGCTGCTGTTTCTTATAATCAAACTGCACTCAGGGAATTCTTTATGTGTTCGGGTCAATTCTCATGGGCTACTTTCTGAGCCTGTTCTGGTGGATTCGGGTGTTCGGCAGGGATGTTTATTGGCTCCTGCCCTCTTTAATTTATATCTGAACAATGCGGTCCATTATATGAAAGCACAAAATACACATCCTCCAAAACTTGGTGAGTGTCAAATATCATTACTTCTATACGCAGACGACACCGTATTAATTTCTCAAACATTAGTTGGAATGAGACGTGCAATGGCAGCCTTTGGTGAATACTGCCAGACTGAGCTTCTGTCAATAAACTTTACTAAAACAGAAGTTTTAGTGGTCGGGCCTGGGAGAAATTATAAAACCCATCGTTGGGTTATTAAAGATAAGCAGATCGAGCAGGTGAAGGTATTTAAATATCTTGGCATGATGTTTAAAGCCAATGGTGGTTGGAAGTCCCACTTTGAGGCTGTGTGTGGACAGGCAAAGAAATCGGCAGCCGCCATTATGAAATTTTACTTTGGCCAGGGAGGGCGACTTGTCCTACCAGCCTTGCGACTCTTCAGGGCCAAGGTGATTGGGCAGCTTATGTACGCATTCCTGGTTTGGGGTTCATTGTTTTTTGATCACCTGGAGAGCCTACAGAACAGGTTCCTGAGGGCGATTCTGGGGGCTCCTCAGGGGACCCCTCAAGTGCTTCTTCACGCCGTGTCATTTGTATTACCCATTAAAGTGTACGCGACCCAGTCATTTCTAAACTTCTGGCTTAAGAAAGTGCTTTTTCCCCGTCCCAGCGAATTGTTGGTGAATGCTACAATTTCGCTGGGTCTAGGGATTAGCTGGATTGAAAAAGCAAAGCAAGAGGTTGCTAAGTTGGGATATTCATTTACGGACTTGGAACCCTTGGGCATGGCGGCCTGCAAAAATCTGATAAGGAAACGGATTTGGGACCAGGCTGCTCAGACTGAAAATGCCCTGAGGGAGGCGCAGAAGGTATCCCCATACTACAACTCCTGTTATAATTTTCTTGCCTTCCAGAGGCCTAAATACTACTACCTGTTTGAATGGCAGGATGCAAATTGTCGATGTGCATTCTTTTGTATGAGGGCAAATGTATTCCCGTCTGTGGTACTTGAGGGGCACTATGTGAGGGTGCCATGGGAACAGCGAGTATGCCGTATGTGCCATGCGGGTGTAGACACCCGTGAGCATATTATTTTGCACTGCCCTGGCTTTGATGGGCCGAGATATAAGTATCTGGGGGATCACCCCATGGTGGGAGGCCTGCCTGACAGAGTTTTGAGCCGACTGCTGCATCCAGTCGACTCGGACTTGTCTAGGGCAGTGGCGAAATTCTGTTGGGCAGCCATTCGGATTAGGAGTGCGTATTCAGCCTCCAAAATGAGATAGACGACGGAAGGCGGATAAACTAACTGCTGTCAGGTTGGGTTTTGATCTATGTACCCTCAGGGTGGGTGTAAATAAGAGTGTGGATTGTAAACGAGAGTACGAATTTTTATTTTGTATTTTATTGTTTTTATTTTGTACTTTGTACTATGTAAAATTGTTATGGCTTAGGATAAACAATAAAGTATTATATATATCAAGGTCTGACAAACTGCATCCTAGGATCTTGAGGAATTAATTGAAGAAACTTCAGAGCCACTAGTGATTATCTTTCAAAACTCATTGAGAATGGATGAGGTCCCAGAGAACTGCTGAAGAGCAAACATAGTGCCTATTTTTAAGAAAGGGAAATATTCAACCAAAATATACATTGCTGTAATTTAAGCCCATTCCTTCATATTTGTTACCTTCTATGACAAGAACTAATTCTTCTAGCCTTTCCTCGTATAGCTTGTCTTCCTGTCCCTTTTTCATTCTATAAAAAATTGAATATGTTCTTAGGGGATAGACCCATAAATGTATATTCGTCAAGTTGGTCATTTGGTCAAGGTATGAGATAGCTGACCATGTGAGGGCTAGGGAGTGAATAGTAGGAAATAGTTCACTCCATTCCGACCTGTTGTGCACTTCTCTGATGTAACCAAAGCTGCCATGGTTGGAGACAGGATGTTGGGCTGGATGGACCATTGATCTGACCCAGTATGGTACTACTTATGTTCTTATATCCTTAAGCAAAGTGAATAGCTTGCAGACTCTTTAAACTCAGAGAAGCAACAAGGACAGGAACTTAGTTATTAGAACACTGAATTTCTTGTATGTATACACACACCCAACCCTTGAGGCAACACCTCACTCCACTCCCCTACTTGGGGAAGTGCTCATGACCTCAAACTCACTTCCAGTCCTCTCAATGTCTGGGACGCTGCCTGCTACCCACCACCTCCTGCCAACCTCACCCAGAACAGTTCTTTCTTTTCAGCTTCTCCATCTGATTAGGGACAGGCTACGATTGAGAGACAGCCTGCAATAGTGCTGCATTCCTCTTCTACAGTGATATCTTCCTGGTCACTGGTCCAAGATGCTACAGACAGGGATATCCTGCCACTGAGCAGGGTATTAGACTAGATGACTCCCTTGAGGCAACAGAGGGGATTCCAACTCTAACATTTTATGACTAAGTAAAATACATTAAATCTGCATAAAGATACCCAACAGTGTATTCTAGTGAAGAGTACCAAATTAGCAACCAGAAACAATGAAGCACTAGGCATCTATGACAGAAATGCTAGGATCACCAAGAAAGGAGAATTGGTTACCTACCTTCGTGAATTCCTTTCTCTCTTAC
>QEPC01012613.1:426877-454167 GCA_003113815.1 Sphenodon punctatus | reverse complement strand
AGACTGAGGGACCGGGTAGCTCCTGGCGCGCATGCGCATAGAAGAAATCAGTCATCTGCCTCCTATCGGCCAGCACTAGAGCTACCCAGCGGAGGAGGAGAAGGAGGTAAGAGGAGAAAGAGCCTTTCTTTACTAAGATGCAAACTCAAATCAGAATGTTATTCTCATTAAACTAATATGTTAAGTGATGACAGCATATGTAGGACTGTATATTATTATTTATTTATTTAATCAAATTTTTATCCTGCATTCTCCTGCCAACAGCAGATTGGGGCAGTTAACAAATCCAATCAAAAAATACAATATACAATAAAAATATATTTAACAGTAATAGTATAGAACTGTGTAAAACCCACAATATGGGATGCCACAAAAACAAAGAAAAAAAAACCTCACTAACCCTCACACACACCCCCTCTACCCACCTCCCTCACTGAAAGCCTGGTGGAACAGCCAGGTCTTACACATTTGGAAAAAGGAGGAGAGGTTCGGGGCCACATGGGCCTCTGCCGGAAGTGAGTTCTACAGCCTCGGTGCAGCCACCGAGAATGCCCTCTCCATAGTCATCCCCCAGAGGACCATAGGGACCAATCCAGAGCCTGGAGAGCGAGGCAGTCCCATGAACAGGCAGGGCCCAAGCCATATAGGGCTTTATAGGTGAGCACCAACACCTTGAATCAGGCCTGCAAGACTATAGGCAGCAAACAGAGCATTGGTATAATGTGCTCACAGCGACCCAGCTGCAGCCTCCAATAGTCCAGTCTTGAGGTGATGAAAGAATGGATGATAGTGGCCAGGTTGGAGTTTGAAATGTATGACCAAGGCTGCCATACCAGATGTAATTGGCGAAATGCGCTCCTCGCTACAACCCCCACCTGGACATCCAGGCAGAGTTGAGAATTGAGGAGCACCCCCAGACTGCAAACCTGAGGGACCAGTGGAGGGCCAGCTCCACCGCCCTTCCCACCAGCATTACCTCCATCTTGTCGGGATTCAGCTTCTGACGACTCACCCACATCCATATATGACCCAAAAGAATACACAGTGGCATCTTGCTGTACAGAAGTTACCATCTAGGTGCTTGATTCTGTGGAGATTTACACCTTTGTGCCTGATGGTACTGCTCACTTACCTTAATCCTCAAACCACTTAGGATGAATGAATGAATGAATGAATGAATGAACTTCTTATTGCAGATTGGCTTCCCACCATTATCTGACACAATAGTACAAACTAAACACATACAATTACCCATCATACAATCATACAAATTTAACATATAAAACCAATAAAACGAGAGAATATAAAACTAATTCCATCCAGTAAAATTGTTAAATTATTACAATTTATAAAATTCTATCTATCTATCTAATCTATCTATCTCTGTGTGTGTGTTGAATCATTATATATATATTTATATATAATGATTCAACTCAATCCACTCATAATTTCATAAACTGGGTCAAATGAAAAGTGGGTCTGAATTTTGCAGATTATAAAATCATATACATATAACTAAGTCAACTCGGGCCATTCTCAATTTCATAAACTGGGTTGAATGAGATACCAGAACAAACATTCCCTAAACTGCTCCTCCTTATGGCTTTTGCCTTAAAGGCAAAGATTGCCACAACTGACAAGATACTAATGTCACTTTGCGAAAGCAACCAAATTAATTTTTCACACGAAGTGAAATACTGTAAACTCAACAGTCTAGAAGGAAGGTATCTGGCCCTAAGATTTTTGTTCTGAGGACAGTCAAAAACATAATGGACTATGTCCTTGATCGCTCCACAACCACAGGGGCACAGTTTGCAATCCCTAGGGATGCCATTTCTCCTACTCTCTACAATGACTGTAGGCATCTGCTCCAATTCAGTCTAAAAAGATCCGTGCTCAAATTTTTGCTTATTTCAATACTGAGATATTTTTCAAACCCAATCTAGTTTTTCCATAGCAAATATGAAGGGGCTATCCTTGAAACACGAACTGAGGCAATATCATCTTGCAAGGAAATATCTATAAGGCGTTTCACTAAATCCCTTTCACCTGGGGAAAATAATCTATTATCATTATTCAAATAATATCCCATACCAATCTTACACAATAAAGTGTTTACAAATTTAAACCATGGAGAGTGCTGGGTAGACACCCTGAGATTATCTTCAAGAAAACACATTTTTATAAATAGAGAGGGAGAAGCTGCCAACATTTTAAACCAAAATTTAATCATATTTATAGATATAGTTGTTTTCAGATTAACTAGACCAGTCTCAAGCTGCAAAAAATCTGCTGATACTGAGGATGGAAGACCAAGTAGAGACCTAAGAAATTTATTCTGTGGTATATTTATCTGCTCTTCTGTTACAAACCCCCAAATCTTAGAGCCATATAAAATTTGAGAGATAACCTTGGCCTTAAAGACATGCAAAGTATCCATCATAGATTTCTTGGGATAAGTATTATGAAACCTCATGACTGCAGGCATAGACTGTTTTTACACGGATGTCACCCACACACGAACACCCATCGGATGGGTGTGAGTGCCCGTGTAAATGTCCACGTGAAGAAGCCGGCATGCTCCATGGGTGGAGGTGGGTGGAGATCGGTGGAGATGGGTGTTCAACACCCGCCCGTCTGTGTAAAAACTAAAACATCCACACCCACGGGAATGGGTTCACCGAGACCAGAGAGAGATGGCTAGAGAGGCCATGCAGGGTCCCACACACAGACACACCCACCCGGGGAGACACCGGACACCCAACTGGGAGCCCTTAAAAGGGATCCGAAACAGGACATAGGTGTGCCGGCTCCCAGTATGTCTGGAAGGAAAGCTGTCGACAAAACGAAGGGAGCCAGCACTGCGACTCGCGCGGGATGGGCCAGGGTAAACAGAGGGACCCCGGGACACCCAGCGGAGGGAGGAAGAGGGAAGGACCGCTAAACACAGCACACCCATCCTGGGCCTCTGCCGGAAGTGAGTTCCACAGGGCTGAGGACAGACTGCGGCGCCCGCGCTGACCGCAGCCCCCCACTCCAGCACAGCCACGGGGCACGGGGAAGGGAGTGCTAGCTACAGTGAGGTATGTGTGAGGGGACCCCAAGAACCCAGGGAGGGGGGGGTCCCACACACCAACAGCAGAAAACAACCCAAGGGAACACAGGGCGGGCAGCTGACAGCTAAAGGTTCCCACCTCCACCCCTAGGACAGCACCCAGACACAGGAACAATATACCACTGGGGAGATGACCGAGGAGGGCCTCCATGACAGCCAGGTAAGGCACCCATGCCCCCCAGGGGGAGCGGGGAGGGATCCCCCCACAAGGAAGCACAGGGGGGCTGTGGGGCAGATGCTAACCCCTCCACAATACCCCAACAGGAGACGACCAGCTCTGCTGCCAACACAGCTACCAGGCAGTGCCCAAGCTGCCAAGCTGGTAGGTCCCCCACAAGTGGTACCCAAAAGGGGAGCCCTGGTCAAGGCAGGAGACCAGGGACATCATTCGTAGGGGGGGGGTTGAAAAGGTCCAGCATGACCTGCTGCGCAGCTACAAGACCAGACAGGTCTATGAAGCCATCGCCCAGGAGATGCAGCAGCAGGGGTACAATAGGGATGCCACCCAGTGCATGCAGCAGGCAAAGGACTTGAGGTCCGGATATAAACATATCAAGGACAACAATCTCAAGTCCGGCTGTGCTATGCGAACAATGGAGTTCCAGGAGGAGCTGGACTGGTTCCTCTGCATGGACGGGGATATAGTCGCCTCCTGCTTACACGGCACCGCTTTCACCAGGGGAAGGCGGAGGGCGCTCACAACACCCCCCTACCCGACCCCCAGAGCAGGGGGAGGCTGCTGCCCCTGGCAAGGCAAGCCAGGATGCGGGAGGGGATGGCCCCATCACACAGGGGGAGGAGGCGCCCCAGGAACCCGCTCACTCAAACATCCCCCTCTGCCTGTGCCCACAAAACCCACAGGGTGCCGGGCCGTGGGGAAGGGGGGCACACGCAGAGCAGACAGAGACCTGGGATGCCTCCCAGGAAGCAGAGGAAGATGATCCAGGTAAGAATGCAACCAGGGCCGAGGGGGGGGAGAGGGGAGGGGGGATGGGCCCCGGCCACAGTGACCAGAGCCGAAGCCAGGCACCAGGGATTGACTGATGAATACACATTCCCATTACAACTCAAGCCACCCTGGAGGTTCATGAGGAGGAGGTCGTGGAGGAGGAGGTGGTCGAGGAGGAACCAGAGGCACCCCCGAGAGCCGGACGCCAGGACAACAATGGTAGGCCACAACGCACAAGGGATGGGTCCCAGCCAGTACCGGGGTGACGGGCTAACAGGCCGGCCACAGGAGCAGCCCCTAGAACCAACTGCTCCCCATGCGTGACAGGGCTGGGCCGGTGATCATGACTGGTGGGTTACCGAGCCACACGGGTTAACAGCCCCTGAGGGGTATGCAAATGGGGGAGGGGTCCCAAAGGGGGTGGGACCAAGTGACAGGCCCCTAGGAGGGGTTGTAACAGCACAGTCCTGGGTGAATATGCCCCCTGATGGGGCTAGCTCTGCTGCCAGATAGAGGGGACACGTTCCCTGGGACCCCACCTGACCAGTAACATACGCCATAGGGACAGACAGGGAGGGGGGGCGGGCACCCCCCGGGGCAACAGGAATGCATGGCTAAGGGCACCGAGTATGGACCCGGAAGGCCTCGCATCCCAACCTGTTACCATCCCTCCCACAGATGAGCGCCCTGTTCCAGTAAGGGGAGCTGCCGCTGGCAACACCGAGAGGAATCGGGAGATGCGGGCCTGGAACAGGCAGAGGAGAGAGGACCTCAGCAGAAAACTGCTGGAGGAAACCAGAAGGTTAGCCGAGGTGCACACAGAGGAGCTCACCCTCACAAGGGAGGTCCAAAGAGGGGAGGGGGAGAGAGACCAGGACATATTGGCAGTCATGCTAACCCGGTTCCGCACCAAGTACCCGTGGGACAGGTGCCAGACTGCCACCCTCCACCGTGAGATGCAGCTTGACAGAGCTGAGAGGGCGAGGGGACGTGTCGCGCTGGAGGGGACCTCCACATGGGCCCTTGACCTCACTGGGGAGGCAGTGGGGCTCCTACGGAGAGAACCCCAGTGGGACACCCCCCCTCCAGGCCCAGGTGGAGGGATGGCAGCCAAGTACCACTGGGGCACACACACACACAGAGGTGCAGTGCCCCCCCCCCGCACTTCGGCCAACCCTGGTTTCCCCAGCAGCACCCCTTCGCTGGTCTCATTGACCGGGTCCCTCTCCCCCATATAACCCCACAACAACAGCCCGTGAGGCTGCCCTTCCGGGCCGCACCACTCCCGGTTCCTCCACAGCTGCCTCCGAGACTCCCCCTCCAGGAACCATGGTATCCCCTGCTCAACCCGGAACTTCCAGGCAACCAATCGCCCATGCCGGCCGCCCCACCAGCTCCAGTAAGGGGGACCACTGGGTCATCAGAAAAGGGGGTGGGGGAGGCATCGCTAACAGCAGAGGGATGGGCCAAGGGGATGCTGTGCGGGGAGCTTGAGGACCACCTGAAGGCCATGGAAAGGGCTGTGGTGCCAGGGTAACAGTGCAAGGCAGGGTGTAACACTGACCTTATGTTCCATCACCACAGTGTCCAGCATCCCAACCCACCGTGGAGAATGGAGAGCCTGGGTCGTCCGACCACCACTCCCTGTCACGGGAGTGAGTATGAAGGAAGCAACAGCCAAAGGATGATGGGGGAAGGGGTCCAGGGTACCCAGGAGGGGGGGGATCACCAGGAAGGAAAACCTCTCAGTCAGTCTCCTGAGTCTGTCGAGACAGTTCTCATCCTTGCCACCGGGTAACCCGGCCTCAGAGGAGGGGACTCATCATCAAGGTGATTCTAGCGAGAGAGGAAAGCTAGGGAAGAAACCGGAGGAAAGCTAGGGAGGAACCGGAAGCCTTAGAAAGCAACCAGAAGTGATACAGGGAAAGGGCCAAGAAGGAAATCCAGCTATGGGGAGAACTGGGCAAGGCAAGGCTCAAGAAGGACAGGCAACCAGAGGGGAAGGGGAACCCTGCACAAGGGAAACAGAACAGGACAAGGCGAGGGGGGAGGGGCAGGGGACCCAAGACCCGTACAAAACAGAGTCAGGCAACAAGGGGGAGGGGAACCCTAGATTAGGATGAGGGGGGTAAGCCAGGACAGGTCACCGGCTAGGCAGTGGGATTCTGGCAATGCAAGGGATCTCAAGATCAGGGAGCAAGACTACGTTACTGCGGGAAAACTAGGAAACGAGACTATGGTGGAGCAGGGGGGCTCAGGACTAGGAAGCAGGACTCTGGTAACCAAATTCCCAACTGGAACCAGGCTGCAGGGAACCAGAGCTATGGCGAGGGAGGAGAGCAGGGAAGGGGCAGGGGCAGGACTAAAGAGGGAGAGAGCTACGCCCTAAAGGGAAAGCGAGATTATGAGGCACAAACACCACAACATACACTGAGTCACAAGGAGGGAGACCAGGATCCACAATACAGAGGAGAGGGGAAACACGGCACCATACCCTACACACAAAGGGAAACAGCAAGGTTCCAAGAATCTTAGTATGGAAGACCACAGCAAAGAAACCAGTAGGGAAGACAGACAAACAGACACGCCAACTGACAGACAGGGGAACCAACCAACACAGCAAGCACAACCACCCACCAACACACACACTGGTAAGAGCAGTTGCTCCCACAGCGTCTTGTGGTCACACCCAGGCTTAAATGCCAATGGTGGCCAATCAAAGCTGAGAGGCAGAACAAGGGAGACAAGGTGCAGCTGGGGAAACAGGCGTGGCCACACCAGGGAAGCAGAGGCACAAGGAATAACATAGAAAGGGGAAGCTGTCTGATCAACACCATCTGAGGTGGCGCTAGCCTCCCAACCCCTCCCCCCCCCAAGCCAAGGGTTCAAAACCCAGCTGTGACACTCCCAAAGGATGGTGGCTGCAAGGGCCCGCGGGGGAGCGAGCCCAGGTGGTGCACCGAAGCAGGCAAGGGAAGGTCCTGCAAACCTTGACACACACACCCCGTACAGAACCCCAAATAAACTATGTTGTACATTACCACTCTGTTGTTCGGTGTGTCAGTGGGGGTGCCATGGCGCGCAGGGGTCGCTCCACATGCAGACGGGGGCAGGACATGCACAATACAGAAGCTGGAACCATATGTCTCCGGCCTGCAGGCAGCCAGGTGGCCAACAGCATAGCTCCCATGGCAGGGTACAGCTCTGCACAGGTACCTCAGTGGAGTACCGGCCATTCCACCGGACAGTCGGTGAAGGGCCGAGGCCTGGTGCAGTTCACTTGCCATGGCTAGAAGGCAGTGGGTGACCCAGTGGTGCAGGGCACAGGCCTTACAGGACGGGGGAACCCCTGCAATCCAAACACCAGGCCAGAAGCAGATGAGTGAACAAACATAGCAGACTTTGTTGTTACCCGTTACACGGTTCTGTGAAGGGTGGGGGCTGTCAACATTACTACTCAGTTGCCTGCCATCTGGGTGGCTATGCGCCTACACAGAGCATCCTGGTTCTCCTCCGATATGTGCCAGAATGCGCCTCCCTGGACATGTTGGTAGAGGGGCACGGGATCCTCTCTCTGCACTGGTTGGGGGTAGTCAAGGGCAGCTCCCCCGGTCTCGCAGATATTGTGCAGGATGCAGGCAGCGAGTACAAGGATAGGGGTATGCTGCAGATCGAACTGGCTCCTGTTCATGAGCAGGCGCCAATGCCCCTTGAGCAGCCCAAATGCCCGCTCCTCCATGCTCCAAGCCAACGAGAGGCATTCATTGAAAAGGTGGAAGTCCACTGTGAACCACGGGATAGGCCCTCATGAGCCACGGGCTCAGCGAGTAGGCGGGTTCCCCTATCATCACTGGGGCCATGGAGACCCTCTCAATGACCTGGTACAGGTTGGGGGCTATCTCCCCGTCAAACATGCGTGCATAGAAGGGGGAGGCCCACAGTATGCAAGCATCATAGCTCCTCCCTGAGTGGCCGGTGTAGACATTGGTGAACAAGGTCCTGTGATTCACCATGGCCAGGTAGTCCGTCTTGGCATGTGGGAGCTGGATAATAGGGATGTGGGTGCTGTCTAGTGCCATTATGCAATGGGGAAGCCCAATTCCTCAAAGCCACGAATTACAACCTTGGATCCTGAAGCCGTATGACCCGCTCGAGCAGTAACTCCACCAGCAGGTCGCACACGTTGTGGAGAACCCTATTAACGGTCGCTGTCCCCACCTCAAACTGCTCCCCAATGCTCCGACAGGAATTGGGGGTGGCCAGTCTCCACACGGCCATGGCCAAGCGCATCCCTGGCAGCAGCGGATACCGCATGTTGGTCTCACACCTCCGGAGATGCGGAATCAGGAGCTCCCCGAGCTGGGTCAACAGGGCGCGGTTCATGCTGAAGTGGTCCGTCCATTCACCGTCTGCCCAGGTGGACAGCATGTTCTATCACCATTCATTGATGCGAGAGCGCATCCAATTCAGCCTCCGTGTTGGGACAGTGACATGGCGCCCATAGACATTCAGCGGCCCTCGGGACAGGACCAGGCGCATGTCCTGAGACACCGCTGTTCTGAACATGGACTGTCAGCAGACAGCTACCCTGCGTGCCCACCGCAACGATGCAGCTCGGCACATGTTGGCCGCTCTCCTGCGCCATACGCCATGGTTGTAGAAGCAGTGATCCAGCAGGAGTAGCTCGGCCCATTGCTCAAACACCAGCGCCAGAATAAAGAAGCAGGAGGACAGGACCATTAACAGGATGGTCCGCTCCTCAGGGGGCTCATCAACAGGCAGCATGGTACCAACAACAACACACACACTCATGGACCGCCAGGCAGCCATGGGGCTAAGAGCACTCTGAGGCTCCTCTGTGGCCCTGGGGCCACCCCACCCCGTGCCCCTGCCATGACCCCATGCAATCCCTGGCCAGGGCGCATCTGCACCGGCCTTGCTTCAGTCACATTGCTTGAAGGCCACGGCACTGTGCAGCTGTGTTCCATCAAGATACGCTGCTTGGAGGGGCTCATTAGCGCCCTGCTAGAGGCAGCCATGGCCTTACTGATCTGTCATCGCTAACGCTGGAATGCACCACCAGGTGCATGGGGCAGGGATTCACAGGGCCTTGTCGGCATCCCACTATCAGCTGTGTATGGCTGCAGCTCGGCTAGCACTGCACAGCATCTCACGCAGCGTCCAGTCACAGCCGCTCTCCACAGGATTCCAGTGCAAGCTGCTGTGCAGCCCTTGCAACGGCCATGGCAGGGTGCAGAACAGGTCCCGAGGCCACCAGTGGTGCAGGGGAGGAGTGGTTGCCATGTGCCAACATGCTTTTGGGAATGCTGTGGCGGAGCCATGATGTCCAGCTGCTGATGGGCAGCCCCCTGTTGGTGGCGGATGGCTTCGATCTCCTGTCGCGGTACATATGGGTGATGGGTCATCCATTGGGGGGTCCGGCTTGTCAGAGGTGTGCCTGGGAGCTTGGCTTTACCCTCCTTCAACAACCTCTGCGGGACCAACCAGTCGTTGTTGCAGTGCCCTGGACCACACTGGAGATCACGGCTGTTTGCCTGGTAGCTGCACGTCCGGAGTATGGACTGGGCCTCCAGGCCAGGGGTCCCCATGTTGCTACTGACTATACCAGCATCCTACTGCGTGCCTGTGGTGTCTCCCGTCCACAGTTGGACTTCCAGGTGGTTCTTGGGGAGCTGGGCCTGCTACCCGCCGATGTTGGAGGACCCCTGCTGACCGGGACTCCTACGGCATGTGAACTTGGCACCCTCCGATCAGTGATGAATCTATGGGCTGTGAAGGCTGCTGCTGCTGCCACGGGGAATCACCTCCTGCTTTGTTTCATGGTGGATGCATATATGTGTCCCTGGGGATACCGCAGGGACCTCGTCACCTGGGAGGGACTTCTCCCGGGGCAATGGTTCCAGGGGCATTCTCGAGCCTCTCTGAGCAGGGTGTCCCAAACGGCCCCTCCATCGCATTGCTGTTGCTGTGCCTGTGCTGTGGGTCGCCTCAACCATTTGCCCCCTGCTCCGACCCACAGTACTGTTTAACCCAGGGGTAGGCTGGCCTGTCAGTCGGACCCCATCACTGCTTCTCTTCGCTATGCCCCCCATCACCCTGTACCATTACCAAGTGCCTCCTTCCCTCTTTGAGTGACTGCAACGGTGCGGGTGCACCTGTGTGCAGGACCTCTGCCGGAGTGTGTGTGTGTTAGGTTAGTGTGAATGCGGTGAGCACGCACATTTCCACTTAGCCCGAATGTTTGGAGTGCGGTTTGAAAAGTTGCTCCGAGCAGCTTTTCAAACCGCACTCCAAACATTTGGGCTAAGTGGAAATGTGCGTGCTCACCGCATTCACACTAACCCGGAAGTGTGGGGTTCTTTAAATCGCACTATGCCACCACGGCGGCTGTGCGATTTAAACGTACATCTGACTGCGCCCCTAGATATCTATATTCCCCCCACAGATTGAAGCCTAATGTCAATATGCCAAGGAAATCACCTTGTTGTACCCCAATATGCAATTTTTGTCATACTATGGTATTTGTTCTTATTACAAAGTTCTGCAAACCTAGGCAGCTCTTTGGAGCCCTATTGGAATCCTTGCAATAATTAAAGCATCATCCACAAACATCAAGACTCCAACAGGAGTATTCAACAATTTTGGAGGATGAAAGTCAAGACTATCCGTGCCATTTATAATGTCATTCACATATAGGTTAAACAAAGTTGTGGCCAAAACACAACCCTGGCATACTCCTACTCGTATAGAAAATTTCTCAGTTGGTTCACCTCGGGCACCATAATGGACCCATGCCCAAGTATTCTGATGATAAGCAATAATAAATTTGAGAAGCTGAGGATCTAATCCCAACTTATGCAGTTTCATCCACAAAAGACCTCTGTCTATTGTATCAAAAGCAGCTTTTAAATCGATATAAGCAACATATAGCGCACCCTTATTTACTTTAGTATATTTATGGCGGATATATTGAAAAGAAAATAATTGTTTCTAAATCCCTCTACCCAGCTTTTAAGATGTTGGAGCAGGTGCCGCCCAAGATTTTACAAGAAATATTCAATAAGTTAATAGGTCAGTATGATTTAGGCAGGTCCTTGCTACCCTGTTTATAGACTGGAATAATTGCATGTCCTTTCCACTGGTCAGGAAATTGACCAGTCTCCTCTATAATGTTAAACCAATTTGTCAAGACAGGAACCCATCAATCAAGATTGAATGAATAAATTTCTGCTGGGATCCCATCAGGCCTAGGTGCTTTATTGTTTTTTTGTTGTAATACCAATTTAGCTACAAGGTCCTCTGTTACACAATACAAGGATACAGATGTTTGAACATTAATCATATTACTATCAATTAGAGATGACTCTTTAATAGCATAATGGGCAGTAAAATAATTAACCCAGTCACTAGGAGAGACATTACAGTTGAGATTAGTTTCAATAAGAATTAGTCCCCTTAGCTAAAAGCTGCCAAAGTTGCCTGATGGTACTGCTCACTTATGTCTTTTTTACACGGACGCCGCAGCTGCCAAAGTTGCCTGATGGTACTGCTCACTTAGGTCTTTTTTACACGGACGCCACAGCAGCGCTGATGGGTGGAGATGGGTGTGGATGGGTGGGTGAGCACACCCAGCGAACACCCAGTGGCGCCGAGCAAGGAGACAGTTACACAGACAGCGCCGCAGGGGGTTGTGGGATGGGAAAGGGGAGGGTCCGGAAAACACCCAGCGGCCAAACACCCACCCCAGGAAGCACCCAGCAAACACCCGTGGAAGTACACGGACAGCCAGGCACAGCAACGGCACAACATGGCTGACCGAGGGCAAACGAAGCCACACAACGTGGCCCGCCCCCGAGCCTCCAGGACCTGTGTGGGCGGGGCAGGAGGGAGCAGAGATGACAGCCGCTACAAAGGAGCCATCCCCTCCCAGCCCCGGCACAGAGGCCAGACAGCCCGGTGCCACGGAGACACCCTCCCCCAGCCAAGCACCCCACACACAGCAGGCAACAGAAGCACAGAGGGACAGGCACATGGCCCACGCGGGGCAAGGGGAGGACAGCATCCACACTACCCAGGCAACTGCGCAACACCCCCCAGAGGCACCTGGACAAGGGGAGAGGTCAAACCAAAGCATGACACACACCCAGGGAAGGAACACAACAGACTTTATTAAAGGATGTAACGGCAACAGGGGACAACAGGATGGTGCAGGGGGATGAGACAACAGAAGGGGGGGTGAGCAACGGCAGCGGCCGGGCTGGGGCAATCGCCGGTTAATAGGGCCAGCGACCCCGCGCCCGGCACCAGCGCTCAGCCTGGTCGCGATCGAACCAGTGCAGCCGGTCCAGGACATGCAGGAGGAGCTCCAACACCTCCTCCTGCTCCCGTGTCCACTTCGCGATCATGGCTTGCACTGGATGGGACAGAGGGAGAGGAGGCAGCCACCAGAGCTGGCCACGGGCCCAAGGGAACTGCCCCTCCCCACAGCTGCAAGGGGACAGGGCCCAGAAAACGAGCAGCACACTCACGGATGGCATCGAACAGCCGCCCAGCCGCCCGCATATCCCATGCCGCCTGCTCCAGCTGGTGGACCATCCCTCCAAGCTGCAGGATCGCCAGGAACATGATCATAGTAGCTGCAGACGAGAGGGGACAGGGCGATGGAGAAAAGTTGAATGAACAGGCCGGGGGGGCAGCAACAACACAATAGGTAGTGGGGAGATTTTCTATCAAAAATCAAACTTAATGCATACTGCATGCAAAAGAACAAGAGTTTATTATGTAGTAAAACAGGTAAGTATATTTACAGGGAACCTCTACATATAGTAAAGTCTGTTATATAGAAACAAGTGGTTCTCCTGTGTTTGTCTTGCTTTAAAAAAAAAAAAAAAAAGGGTTTGAAAACAGAAGTAAGGATAGACACACCAAGAGAAGTGTGGGGCTGGGAAACTAGGTAGAGAGCATAGTGCTTCACAAAGGTATGTGGGGAGCTCCACGTTGCCGCCCTACATATCTCTTGCGGAGATATGTTAGAAAAAGCAGCCATAGAAGCACCCAGTGCCCTAATTGAATGTGCTCTCAAATTAGGTGGAGGCGAGAATCCGCTCAGTTGGTAAGTAAGCGAGATCAGCTGTACCAACCATTTGGAAATAGTCTGAGAAGATATCTTCTGACCCAACCTAGGTAGGGATGGGGAGATAAACAGAGTGTCTGAGAGCCTGCAATCTCTGGTCTTATCTAAGTAGGTGAGGACAGCTCTTTTTACATCTAGTGTGTGCGCCATGGCCAAATCCTCAGATGCATGAGGAGGAGGGGAAAACACAGGGAGAACAATTTTCTGGAATAAATGAAACTGAGAAATTATTTTAGGTATAAAGGATGGGTGAGCTGAAAATTCTAATCTGTCCAGGAAATCCTGGAGGTAGGGTTCCTTTATAGAAATGGCAGTAATTTCACTAACACGTCTGAGGGACATGACAGCTATCAAAAAGGTAGTTTTTAAGGTCCAATGGAATAGATCTGCCTGTTCTGGAGGCTTAAAAGAATGTTTCATCAATTGATCAAATACCAGATTAAGATCCCATTGAGACTGTGGTACCTGATGCAGCGGGAAGAAATTTATAAGACCCTTGAGGACCTTCTTAACCATACAGTAAGCAAATAATGATTTAGAACCAGGGAGGGTAACATGCCTAGAAATGGCAGAGAGGTGCACTCTTAACGAGGAGCGTGCCAAACCTTTCTCTGCTAATTCTAGTAAATATTGTAGTACTAATTCTACATACAGTTGAGTGGGAGACAGAGATTTGGCTTGTAGCCAAAAGCAGAATCTTCTCCACTTGGAGTCATAGGACTTACGAGTGGATGGTTTAAGTTAATTTTGGAGAACAAGGGCTAACTTGTTACTTAAGGATTGAGCCCCTTCGGTACGTGAATCCTCCAAGCATGGAGGTTCAGTCGTCTGAGTTCCAGGTGGAGAATTTTCCCTTGGTTCAAGGACAGCAAGTCCGGGATCTGGGGTAGGGCAAGGAATGAGTTGGCTAGATGTTGAAGCTCATGATACCATATCTGGTGAGGCCACTCTGGAAATATGAGGATAAGATTGGCCCCCCTCTAACCAAATCTTGCTCAACACCCATGGAATGAGAGGAATGGGTGGAAAGGCATAACTGAGATGGGCTGTCCAGTCTAGTGCAAATGCATCCCCTAGGGACCTGGGATCGTGGGCTGCCCTGGTGCAAAAAAGGCTGCACTTTGCGTTCAGGGCAGTGGAGAATAGGTCTACATACCCCATACCACCGGGGGGGAGGGGGGCAAATTTTGTCATTGCCTAGAGCAGCAAAATGCCTTGGGATGGCCCTGGTTGCTGCAGCCCTGCCCAGGGTCTCCTCCATCCCCAGCCTGCTGTGCCAGCCATACCTGGGTCCTGTTCCTCTGCCTCTTGTGGGATGGGGCCCTCCCCTCCCACTTCCTGGCTGGTCTCGCCAGGGGCATCGTCCCCCCCCTCTCTCCAGGGGTTCCTGAAGGGCGGGTTGTGTGGTGGCCCTCCATCTGCCCCTGGCGAAGGTGCTGACATGTGCAGGAGGCCACTATGTCTCCGTCCATGCAGAGGAACTTGTCCAGCTCCTCCTGGAACTCAGCTGTGCTCATGGCATGGCTGGACTTGAGATTGTTGTCCTTGATATACTTGTATCCAGACCCCACACATGTATGAAGTCCCTGATCTCCTGCCTGGACCAGGGCTCCCCCATTTGGAACCCGCCTGTGGGGGCCGTCTGGGTTGGCTGCAAGGGGCCCGCCCGGTGGCTGTGGTGGTGGCCATCTCCTGTGGGGAGTAGTGTTTGGGGTTACTCTCCATCCTGCTGCCCTGTTCCGTGCCCCTGTGGGGCCCCCCGTCCCCTTTGTCCCCTGGGGTGGCCCTCCACTTACCTGGCTGTCAGGGGGGTCCCACTTCGGCCGTCTCCCTGGTGGTGTGGTGCACCATCATCTGGGGGCTCTCCTGGGGGAATGGGGACATAGGTTAGGTCACTGCCACCTGCCCTGTGTTCCGTCAGGCGCAGTGCCAGGGCTGGCCCTCCCTTCCAGGGTTGGTGGGGGTGCCCTTGGGCTCACCTTACTGTCGCTGCTGCTGCTCCTATGGCTGCGCCCTGTGGCTGGGGGGGCCTGGAGTTCCTCGGCCGCTGTGCATCCTCAGCCATGTGCCGGGAGACGTGTGCTGCAGTTAGCCTTGCTGCGTTCCCCCTGTACCGGCTAGCCGGGACCCCCTCCCCCCCTGGACCAGCTAGCTGGGACCCCCTCCCCCCCATGGCATCCCTGGGGCCCCATGTTCACCTGGCCGCACCCCATGCACGCTGTGGCACTGGCTCCCTTTGTTTTATTGGCGGCTTTCCTCCCGGCCACTGTGGGAGCCGGTGTGCCCCTGTCACATGTCGACCTCCTTTACGGGCTCCCGACTGGACATTTAGTGTGCTTGTCTAGTGTCCCACTGGTGGGCATGTCTGCGTGGGGGCATGTGCGTGATCCTTTGTGCCGGCGCACTGCAGTCCCGTCTGCATGGGTGTGGGTGTTTTTGATTTTTCACAGATGCTCGGGTGTTGGGACACCCATCTCCACCCATGGAGGGTGCCGGCTCCCATTGGCGGGTGGGTCGGGCATGCACACCCACCCACTCATACACTTTTACACGGACGCTCTCCCACCCATCCGATGGGTGTTTCTGGGTGTTCGCGGGTGGGTGGTGTCCATGTAAAAGTGTCCTTACCTTAATCTGCAAACCACTTAGGGTGTTTTTAGACAAGCACCTCACCACCTATTACCCACCCATCATGCATGTTGCAGGGCTACATTGGCGCCCTATGCAGCTCTGCCACATGCATGATGGATGGATGATTGGTGGGTAATGGGGTGGGGAGGTGCTTGTCTAAAAACATCTATATTCTGGACTGGATAACCCATTGGGGTAAGAGGTCTGTGTAGTCTTGAATGCCCAAACTGGCCTTTGTTTGAACCTGACCCGCCACAACATGATGTAGTGAGGAGAGGGGGTGAAGTTCTCAGGCCAATCCAAGGGAAGGGAAAGAAGGAGGAGCTGGTGAGGGGCAGTGAATGTCTGCCACCCGCCCTGTGTGGCTCCAGGTAGGCTGGGTTGGGGAACCTGCAGCTCATGGGACAAATCCAGCCTGTGGCTGCTCTTTCCAATTCTTGGATTTAGCCTGTGAATCCTGTTCTTGCCTTCAAGCATAAAAAAGTGAGCTCGTGGGGAGCAGCGATGTGAGCATGCACTCATCAAGGACAGGAGTTGAATCCATGGCTCCTCCATGGCATAGATCAGGGGTGGGGCCTGGGGGCCAAATGTGGCCCATGGCAAGTTTTTATGTGGCCCCTTTCCACTTCCTAGATCTGGCGCTTGGAGATTAAGTCATGCAAACAAGGATAGGGGACAGTTCCATGGCAGAGATCCATGATTTGGGCCTTCCTTTCCTTGAGTGCATCCCTTAAGTGAGGAGGGACAGGTGTTTAGTTCCTGTCCCCTACACAGGCCTTCAGGCAGGTGAGACAGGGATCAGGATCGGAGGAGCCCCTGGTCTGGAGCTGCTGCTGCTGAATGCGAGGTCGGTCAGCAATAAATCAATAACAATCCGGGAACTGATTCTGGATCAATCGGCCGACCTTGTATGTATTACAGAGACCTGGCTGAACAATGAGTCAGGGCCTATACTGGCTGACCTTGTTCCAGCTGGGTACACTGTACAGCACCAGCCCAGATCAGAGGGACGGGGAGGCGGTGTAGTCGTTGTTTTTAAGAATACTTGGTCTGTGAGGCAGTATCCTGTGCAGACCATCTTGGGCATGGAGGGGGTACACCTTGTGATCAATTTGGCAGGAGACAGATTAGGGCTGCTTTTGGTATACTGTGCACCTACCTGTACCACAGCATCCCTACACACTCTAGCGGAACTGGTATCAGAAGTGGTCTTGCGATCCCCGAAGACCTAGGTCCTGGGGGATTTTAATATCCACACCGATGCTGGCTTGGGGGGAGCAGAGCGTGAGTTCATGGATGCCATGACAACCATGGGCCTGTCTCAGAGGGTTAAGGACCTGACACATGAGGGGGGACATACCCTTGACCTGATATTCTGCACCGGCCTTGAGCCAGGGATCTGGTGGTGGGGGATGTAATGGTTTTACCCCTGTCATGGATGGATCATTACCTCCTCTGGACCAATCTCCTGATGCATGTCTGCCCCCGGAAGGGTGCAGGATCAATTCATTGGGTCTGCCCCTGGCGACTTATGGAACCAGAGAGGTTCCGGAATGCTCCAGGGGAAATGTCTCCTGATCTTGATGATCGCTCACTCAATGATCTCATTGCCTTCTGGGACAGCTTGTTCGCTGAGACTATTGACCGAATGGCTTCCAAGCGTCCGCTTCCAGAAAGCTGACGATGGAGGTCGCCGTGGTTTATAGAGGACCTTCACCAAATGAAGCAGGATGGATGGAGGTTGGCACGACAGTGGCGTTGAACTCGTGTTGAAACTGACCAATTGCAGCATAAAGCCAGTTTAAGAGCTTATGCTGTTGCAATATGGGCAGCAAAGAAAGAGTTCTTTGCTACCCTTATTGAGTCTGCAAAGTCACGTCCAGTGGAGTTTTTCCAGGTGGTGCAGAGACTGGTCAGTCCAACCTCTCTCCACCTAGAACTGGAATTTTCCAGTGCCCATTGTGACATCTTTGCTGACTTTTTTGCAGATAAAATCGCTCAGATTCACCATGATCTCGATGTTGCATTAATGACAGTGGACGAATCAGAGCTATAGGAAGCCCTGCCATGTCTGTGGTTGTGGGATCAGTTTCAGTGGGTGTCACCCGCTGATGCGGCGGATGTTCTTGGGACAGTCCAGGTCACCTGTTGTGAATTAGATCCGTGTCCGTCCTGGCTGGTGAAGGCCAGCTGAGAGACATTAGGGCCATTGCTGGTGGGGGGTGATCAATGCCTCCCTTAGGGAGGGAAGGGTGCCGAGCCGTCTCAAAGAGGCGGTGGTACGACCTCTACTCAAAAAGCCATCTTTGAGCATTGACTACCCGGCCAGCTATCGTCCAGTCTCTAACCTCCCCTTTTTAGGGAAGGCTATTGAATGGGTGGTGGCCCGGCAGTTACAGGGGCATCTGGACCGGGTCGGTTTTCTTGATCCCTCACAGTCTAGCTTTCACCCCGGGTTTGGCATGGAGACTGCACTTGTGGCCTTGGTTGATGACCTGCACCTGTGAATTAGATCAGGGCAGATCAACAATTTTTATTTTACTGGATCTGTCGGCGGCGTTTGATACCGTTGATCACGAGTTGTTGTTGGTGAGGCTGTAGGACTGGGCCAGGGTGAGGGGAATTGTTCTTGAATGGTTCCGCTCATTCCTGGCTGGGAGAACTCAGCGGGTGATTCTTGGGGAATGTACATCGTCTCCCTAGAATCTCACATGTGGAGTCCCACAGGGTTCTATTCTGTTCCCCCTCCTGTTCAACGTGTATATGCAACCTTTGGCTGAGGTCATGAGAGGGTTCGGCATGTGATGTCATCAGTATGCCAATGATACACAGCTTTGCCTCTTCTTTTCGAGTGACTCGGGTCCAGTAGTCTCAGTGCTTACCCAGTGCTTGGCAGCTGTGGGGGACTTGATGAGGGCGAGCCGTCTGAGGCTGAATCCTGACAAGACGGAGGTGATGCTGGTGGGGAGGGCTGAGGGGGTGGTGGCTCCTGTCATTGGTGGGGTCTGCCCCCCTCTGGCCGCTCAGGTTCATAGTCTGGGGGTGCTTCTTGACCCACAGCTTCACCTGGATGGTTAGGTGGAGGCTGGCAAAGGGAGCATTTCGCCAATTACATCTGGGGCGACAGCTGCAGCCGTATGTCTCGGACTTGGATCTGGCTACCATCATCCATGCTTTCATTACCTCTCGGCTGGACTACTGCAATGCGCTCTACGTGGCATTGCCCTTGATGATGGTCTGGAGGTTGCAGTTAGTGCAGAATGCAGTGGCCCGCCAGCTGACAGGGATGGGCCGCTGTGAGCACATTACACCTGTGCTCCGTACTCTGCGTTGGCTGCCTATTGTCTTCCGGGCCCATAACCTCATACCTTAGGGACCGCCTCGCCCTCCGCGCCCCAGAGCGGCTCCTGCGGTCTGCCGGGGGTGCCTTCCTGGAGGTCCCCTGTGTTAAGCTGGGGGCCACGATGGAGAGGGCATTCTCGGTAGTGGGACCGCGGCTGTGGAACTCCCTTCTGGAGGAAGCTCGCCTGGCCCCATGCCTATTAATATTCCGGTGAAACTGTAAGACCTGGCTGTTCGCCCAGGCCTTTGGGAGGGAGGGCGAGTAGGGTGGGGTTTTAGTTCCCCCACCTAATTTTGGTTTTTAGTCTGCCCTGTATTAATTATTTTTATAATATTTATGGTTGTTTTAAATTGTTTTTATTGTGTTTTATAAAAATTTGTTGGAAGCCGCCCCGAGCTGCGTGGCAGGAGGGGCGTGGTAAAATTTTTATAAATAAAACTATAAATAAAATTCAAGGTGCTGGTTATGACCTATAAAGTCCTAAACAGCTTGGGTTCTGTTTACCTGTGAGACCGCCTCAGACCTTGGGTCTTTTCACGACTCTTGAGGTTGGCCGGGGGCTCCCAGCTTGAAGTCCCCCGGGTACACCGGGTGGCGACAGCAGAAAGGGCGTTCTCGATGGCCACATCTTGGTTGTGGAATTCCCTCCCACTGGAGGCCCGTTTGTCCCCGGACGTCCGCTCTTTCTGTAGACATTGTAAAACCTGGCTGTTCCGCCAGACCTTCGGGGAGAGTAGGAGGGGTGGGAGGATTTTATTGCCTGAACCTGCTATGTCTATTTTATATTTTTATGCTTTGTAGTATTTTGCATGTTTTTATTATTGTTATTTTATTGTGTTGTACGCCACCCCGAGCTGCCGTTGTGCAGGAGGGACCAGGCTACAAATGCTTGTATAAATAAATAAATATTAAATATCCCCGTCCCAACTTCTGTGCATCCCTCAGAGCTTGTGCAAGCTTTCAAAGTGGCCCACAGGAGAGAAAAGGTTTCCCATCCCTGGCATAGATCCACGATCTACACCCTCACTACAGAACTGAAGGATACTGAAATAAGAGACGACTATTTTATTCTATGGAGCTATGATATTAATCAAAAAAGTAAGGGACATCTGTTATGTAAATAAGCCAATAAGGGATGTCCATGATGTTCTATAGAGCTGTAGGTCACTTACAATAAGGGATACCTGGCAACCATACTTCCACAATTATGGAGGCTGTGGGAGTACGATTGCCAGGTATCCAGGGAGTCTGTCTTATTTCACAGATATTAGCACTAGCTGGTGTGGTTCTAAGGAACACCTGGAGTGGGGAAGGAGGCAGAGGAGTGGGAGCAGCTGCTGCCTGCACTAAAACAATGGGGAGAGACGTGAGGAAGGCCTTCAGCAGGGTGTCCCTAAACTTCAACTTTTTGTGACCCTGGAATGAGGAGGATGCCTGGTGCATCTGTCCATGGGATGGAGCATGGGGAAGGGCCTAGTAGCAGCCTGCACTAAAGCGGCAGAGATGTGTTTAAGGGTTTGGCAGGGCCTGCCCTGGCCCCAAATTGCGGATAGCACCTTCTGTTTCCACCTGTAGAGCAGAAGAAGTTTCTACCCAGCAGCAGTAACTTTTCCAGGACCCAGCACAAACCATCTCTCCCAGCAGCCTGACCCAACTTGAGTCCAGTAGTATACAGGTAACTTATGTCTAACTTGGCCCAAATCCAAAAGGTCCCATTGGGTTTGGTTTTGACTTCAGGACTTGAAAGTAGGAGTACTCTGGAGTTAGCAGTTTGAGGACCGTGACCACATCTAAGCATTGTGCCATGCAACCTTTGCAGGAATGAACCCTAAAGCTCAAATCCTGTGAAGGATTAGTTATGCAAGAGTAACTTTACTATGGTCAAGAGTAACTTTACTATGGTTAAACATGCTGTTGAGGAAGGCTCTTGCATGGAGGCTGTTGGATCCCAAGGGCCAAGCTAGTAGGGCTGCCATATAAGCAATGTTTTAGAGGGCACTTATGAGAAAAACAGGTTACAGACCTGTGAAATATAGGTTGCATATATGGCAACCCTACAAGTTAGTAACCTTGTCCCCTGGGTAAATGACACAAACCTCCAAACACAGGGAGTGGTGCTAAAACCAATAGGTTTATTTCCTAGATCAGCTGCGGACAAGTATCAGCCCAGGGGACTCTGAACAGCTTACAAAGGAAAGAGTTGCTGGGGTCCAAGCTGGTGACCCCTTATATAGGATTTAAGACAAAGGCCATTTTTACACGGACGCAGCCGCAGGCCTGGTGGGTGGAGGTGGGTAGAGACGGGTGGGTGAGCACACCCACCGAACACCCTTCGGTGCCGAGCAGGGAGACGTTCACACGGACCCTGCCGCGCGGGGTTGTGGGAAGGAAGGAGAGGGGCCGGCACACACCCATTAGGCACACACACACACAGGGCAACACTAAGCAAACACCTATAACGTTTACATGGACCGCCCATACACCAAACCGAGGGAAAACCATGCCCAGCACAGTGACGATACAATATGGCTGAGAGAGGGCAAACAAAGCCACGGCACACGGCCCCACCCCTACACTGCCAGACTCTGAGCGGGCAGGAGAGGAGGGAGCTGCAAGGTCAAGAGATACTAAGAAGCAGCCAGGCCTGGACTTAGGGACAGGCCCCATAGGGGGGCGGAAATCCTGGTGCCCGCCAGCACCGCCCCACTCCATTGTTTTTTTTCTTTCTCCCTGCATGGCTGGAAGCTGCTGTCCACAGCCGAAGCCTGCTGCCTGGTTCCTCATCCCTCACCTGCCACTGCCGTTTGCCTGCTAGTAGTGCTGCAGCAGCAGCAGCAGGGACACCAAGACACCAATGGGACTGGAAGATAAAGCTGTTTACAAACTCCTCCTCCCCATGTGAGTGATCAGAAGGTTGATGCCTTGTAAAGAAGGTTCTTCGAGATGGCTCCTAACATTCTCACAACTGGGTTGTGCATGGCATGCTCACCCTATTCAAATAATAGACCACATTATGGTCTTGAGCTCTTCTTGTATAAAAAGCACTTTCCCCCTCAGAATGACAGTTCCTTCCAACGCTTTCTAGGAATATAAGCAAAAATTTCTATGTGGGGCTGGAAGGGTGGGTGTTCTGAGAATGTTAGGAGCCATCTTGAAGAACCTTGTTTACAAGGCAGTAACCTTCTGTTCTTCTTCGAGTGGCTCCTCATAGGTCCTTTTTACATGGCTCCGCTGTGTGGGCGGTCCGTGGGCATGCCGGTGTGTGGGTGGGGCATGCACATGGCCACACATGCATCCCCACTCACCCGCACTCATGGAGCAACCAGTTTCCCCTGGTTTTTCCGTGCCCTGGGGACGAGTGAGGGGTGAATGGGGATGTGTGTTAGGCAGGTGCGCACATGCACCCCCACTCACTGTGGGTGTGCGTGCTGCATCATTCACATGAAGCTCCCCTACCCATGAACACGCAGCACGGGGGTGGGGCTTGGCTTGGGGACAGCAGCCTGAGAAGGGTCTAGGGGTGCAAAATTCCAAGCCCGGTCCTGGAAGCAGCCCCTGATAAGGCTGATAGGTTCTATTCCGTTGCCCGCACCCCTAATCAGGTGCTCCTCAATGAGCGCCTGCCTTCCACGAGGTGCATGGTGGAGACGACCTTCGACCTGCTCAAGATGAGGTGGTGCCTCCTGCTTAACCAGAGCCAGTTCAACCTCCAGCACACCCCCATTCTTGTCCTAGCGGCCTGTGTACTCCATAACATATGTGAGACTGGTGGGGCTGTCTTGGACTATCCCCTTCCTGTACAGAGACAGAGCCCAGTGCCCCTTTACCAGCATGTTTAAGGTGGGGCCTTCAGATGGATTTCGCAGGAGAACTGGGATGCCCTATGCAGGCGCATAGTAGCTGAATTGGCCGAGGACTGACCGTGGCCTATAGGTGGCCCCCTTCCAACGGTCCCGTATCACTGTAAACCGTGCACCAATACATAGTGATTTCTACCCCTAATTCCTGCCTCTGTTTTCTTAGACTGTTGACATGGGGACCCCCCCATGGTCCATTGGCTGGTGTGGGTCCTGGATCCCCCATGCCATGGCAGGACTGCCTGTTGTTGCACCCTACTACCAGGAGGTTCAACATCCCGTTGAACCTCCTGTGTGTTATTCCTGGTACTGGAGCCCTATTGGCCATAGTGGTGTGTCTGTGTTCTTGCACACCATTCCAACCACACAGTGCATGTGCAGTATGGCACCCAGTTGTGCTCCCTGACCTGTCCTGGACGAGATGGATGGCTTCCATGTGTTGGGTGGTAATCGCCCTGAGGTCCCTAGTTGTCCCTCGCCAAAACCACCACCTGTTGGTGGAGATGGGATGGTGATGGCGTGATGTCTCACGCCGTCACCCGACATCCCAGTAACCATACACCTCTCAATCCCTTCCATGCCGGTTTCTGGGTCTCCACAAGGTGCATTCCCATCCCTCTCCTCATCCTGGCCCCTTGATCCTTGCCCTTGGTCGTGCCCTCCGGGTTGCATCAGTCTGATAGGGCATGCACGTGAGCTGACGGGCCTGCCTTCCCCACTGCTGTTAGTCACCGGTTCCCTGGCATTGGCCACCACTGTGGCTTGCTGCTGGCTCCCTCACATCACTTGCATCCCCCTGTACAGACTCCATGACAGACAGGAGTCTGTACAGGGGGGTGTTAGGTTTAGGGTATTTATTGTGGAACTATTTACAGGGGGTGGGGTCAGGTCTTGTGGGGGTCTTCCCTGTCCCCTCTTTACGGCACCACTGCGGGATGGCTCTCTGCGGGCTTTGGCAGCCGCTTCCTGCTGTGACCGTCAGCTGCCTGGCCTTGGCTCTCCTTCCTCCACTGGCCGCTCCACTGCTGGGTCTGGTGTCGGGTCCTGTGGATGTGACACTTAGGGCACTTTTAAACAATACAAAAAACGCAGCTGATCCTTTAATCAGCCGCCTTTCTTTGTGATGGTTTAAATGTTTGGCGTGGTTTGATGCCGGATCTTTCCCGCATCAAACCGGCTGAGGATTCCTGCCCCCTCGCTTGCGTCCCTGGGAACTGCCACGGTTATTGCGGCTTCCCCGGTTTGCAAGCATGGGGGGGGGGAAGGCGGGGGAAAGCCAACGAAACCCCCTCCCCCCTCTAGAGCCCCCAGCCAGTGATTGAATTTAATCACTGGCTGGGGCAGAGAAGACGGCTTCACCGCGGGAGCTGTCTTCTCCCAAACACGCTTGGGAGTCGTCTTCTCCAAAACGCGCTTGGGAGAGCGCACGTTTAAAAACACCCTTAGCATTAAAGGTGGCAGGTGCCCATTCCCTGTTCCCACCATTCTGCTGCTCCTATACCTGACCTCCCTGTGTCCATTACCACTTCCCGTGCTACCTTACAGCCCTTCCTTGTGGCCAGGTGGGTACCGTGTCCCGTGATCCCCCTTCCCCCATGTTGGTCGGCCACCATCTGTTCCCTGTGCTTAGCTGCACATGTGGGGGTGGCCCGCCTTGGCGGTTGGGTCACTGGGGGTGCAGGGATGATCTGGGGTGTCTGGAGGCCTGGGAGGGTGGGGTGTGAAGGATGCTGGAGGGGAACCAGGAGTGGCGGGGGGCCCCCTTTGGTGTTGTAGGGAGGTAATGGGGGGGAGGGAGTCCATGTGGCCTAGGCCGGGGTAAGGTTGCTGCTGAGGAAACCAGGGCTGGCAGATGAGCTGGGAAGGGGGCACTTGCACTTGTGGAAGGGCACCGTGGTGTTGTTGTGCTGCCTGCCCTCCTACCGTGGCTGGTGGGCCCGTGTCATGCTGGTGGGATGCACTGCAAGACCTCCAATATGACCACTATTAATCGGAATGTCCTTGTGGCAGTTCCCTCCAGTGTGACACGGGCTCCCTCCCTCTCCTGTCTGTCTAGGCGCTGCTCACGGAGGAGGGCAGCAGCTTGGCGCCTGTCCCACAGGTGCTCTGTGTGGGACCGGGTGAGCATTGCTGCCATTTGTTCCCAGTCCCTTTCCCCCTCCCCTAGGTGTACCTCCCTGTTTAGGGCCTGCTCCTGGCTCTGTACTTCTGCCAACCACCTGGTCTCCGCCAGCAGTTCCCTCCCTAGGTCCTCCCTCCTCCGCCGGTTGTGGGCCCGCATCTCCTGGCTCCTCTCTGCACTCCCAGTGGCAGCACCCCTGGATGGACCAGGTTGCTTGTCTGTGAACAGGAAGGGTACCTGTGTTTAGCTTGGGGATGGGGACCTGCCCCCCATTCATCTGCTCTGGCTCCTGGGGCTGCGCTGGTATATCTCCCACCCTGGTTGCCCCTCTATGACCTTGGCTCTGTCGGCATTCTCCCCCTTTGCTCCCACGTCCACTTTGGCATGTGGCAATGGCCCCATCCTTACTCCCCTGACCCCTGCATGCATTTGTTTCCCAACCCTGTCACGGCCTCATCCCTGTCCCTCCTCCGTGGCTGTGTTCCCCCCCCTGCCCCATCCTCTGTGCTGTCTCCACCCGTTGTCTTGTGGTGTTCTCGGCCCCTCTCCTAGCTGTCCCCAAGCCTGTCCCTTGCGTGTCCTTGGATGGGGATGGGGCCGGTAGCGCTGCTCTGCCCCTGTCCACCTTGCGTCACCCCTCCACCTCCTGCCACTGTACCCTTGTCTGTGTGAACCTACCATCGTTCTCCTGGTCGCCAGGCCCTGGGAAGGCCTCCGGTTCCTCCATGTTCTTCCCCAGGGCCACCATCTCCTCCTCGTTCACCTCTAGGTCCCCTTGAGCTGCGTGAGCGAATGCGATCTGTCAGTTGGGCGGTGCTTCCAAACTGGGGCCCTGGCTGTTGTGGGCTGGGCCCCTCCCCCCTTTCCCTGTGGTCGTTCTCTTACCTGGATCGTATTCCTCTGCATCCTGGTAAGAGAGCGTCCCTGGTGTCGATCCGCTACCTGTCCCTGTGGGTTCCAGGGGCACACGCAAAGGGTGATGTTGCCCATTTCAGTTTCCAGGGATGCCCCCTCCACCAGTAGGATGGGGCTGTCCCCTCCCACATTCTGGCTGGCCTCACCAGGAGCTGAGGGCTCCCCCTCCTCCGGTGGTTCGAGCAGGGGTGTGTGTTGTTTTTGCCCCTTTTCTACCCCTGGCAAAGGCTGTACTGTGGATGCAGGAGGCCATAATGTCCCCATCCACGCAGATGAACCGATCCAGCTGATCCTGGAACTCCATTATGTGCATTGCATGGCTGGACTTGAGATTGTTGTCCTTGATATGTTATATCCGGACCTCAAGTCCTTTGCTTGCTGCATGCATTGGGGGACATCCCTATTGTACCCCAATCACTGCATTTCCTGGGCAATGGCTTCATAGACCTTTTTGGTCTTGTAGCTGTGCACCAGGTTGCACTTGACCTTTTCGGCCCCCTACACATGTATGAAGTCCTGGGTCTCATCCCTGGACCAGGGTTCTCCCTTTTGGGTTCTGCATGTGGGGGGCCATCCAGCTTTGCGGTGTGGGGCCCTCCCGGTGGCTGCTGTGGCAGTGGAACCGGTGGTCTCCTGTTGGGGGAATGCATCAGGGTGAGCTGTTGTCCGGCTGCACCCGTTGCTTCTGTGGGGGTGTTTCTTAGCCCCCAGGGCATATTGGCCATTGAACCCACCAGGAGGATTCCCGGTGGGCTGGGCTGGGCCGGGCCAGCTGGGAGGGCTGGGCCCGCGGCCTGTTTGTTTGGTTTTTTAAAAAATTTAAAATATTTTTTGGGGGCAGTCCCGAACCCCCCATCAGGTCAGGACGGGTGGTGGTGGTGGACTCTGAGTCCCCCACCTCCACCCCCTTAGGCCCTTTCTCACTCCCTCCCAGAAGTTATAAAAGCAACTTCTGGGAGGGAGGGCGAACTCGTGACCAGAGTGTGGGAGCAGGTGGAGCATGGTGGTGCTCAGCAGCAGCGCAGCAGAGCAGAGCCCAGCAGAGGAGGCAAGCAGCGAGGTCCAGAAGAAGGAGCAGAGGAGCCAGCGGCGACGGCGGCGCAGCAGAGCAGAGCTCAGCGGCGGCAAGGGGGAAGGAGGAGGAGCGGAGGAGCCAGGGGCAGCAGGTGGAGCCTGGCTGGGGGGGGAGTCTGGCTGGGGGGGC
>QEPC01012613.1:397312-425919 GCA_003113815.1 Sphenodon punctatus | reverse complement strand
GACTGAGAGGAGATATGATAGAGGTCTATAAAATCATGAGTGGGGTGGAACTAATAAACAAGGAGTAGTTATTTACCCTCTCAGCTAGTACTAGAACTAGGGGACACTCCATGAAACTCATGGGTGGCAAGTTTAAAACAAACAAATAAAAGAAAATATTTTTTCACTCAGTGTATAATTGGGTTGTGGAATCTACTGCCAGAGGTTGTGGTAAGGGCCAGTACTATAGCTGAGTTTAAAAGAGGTTTGGACAAGTTTCTGGAGGATAGGTCCATTAGCAGCTATTAGCCAGACAGGCTCGGGGAACATGACGGTAGCTGGGGGAAAACAACAGGGAATGGATCCCCCATTCTGACCTGTTGGGTGCTTCTCCCAAGCCACCGTGATTGGCCACTATCAGAGACAGGATCCTGGGCCAGATGGACTATTGGTCTGATCCAGTATGGTACTTCTTATGTTCTTATGACCCAGCCTATCAGTAGAACAGTCTGCTTCAACTGCTTGAGGAGCTCAGGTTTACCCAGCGGCATGCAAGGAGGCTTGCGTTCAGTCCCAGCTGCAGCCATTAGTCCCTGCTAGCTGTCCATGTTAAAGGAAAAAGCTACATTCACAAACTCCACCAGCCAAACCTCTGTGCTAGGGGTTGTGCACACAGACAGAACAAAGAGATGCCCCATTTCCATATAAAGCTTGTGATCTAAGTGTAGGACAAGAGACAAAAGGTAGCCCTCCTCTGACAGAGGGTGTTTTCAGACATGACGCTAACCCCCGTTTAAACATTTCTCATGCATGTTGCAGGGCTGCATAGGGCACCAATACAGCCCTGCAACATGTATAAGAAATGTTTAAGTGCGATTAAACTGTGGTTAGTGTCATGTCTGAAAACACCCAGAAAGACAAGGGAACCAGTACTGTCCGGCAGGGCTGGCCTTACCATGGGGTGGCCGACCAGGGCCCCGTGCTTGGGGGGCCCTCGTGGGTTTGGGTTTTAAAACAAGTAATTAAAAAATCGTGTTTTTTTTTTAAAGAAAAATCAGGCTGGGAGGGGGGCGGGCAGCAGGAATGAGGGAGAGGCAAAGGCCCTGCCTCTCCCACACTCTGTGCCCCCCTCTCCGCTGCTGACACGGTCTCGGCCAGGGGAAATGAGGGGGAGAGAGGCAGAAGCCCCGCCTCTCCCTCATTTCCCCTGGCCGAGAGACTGACAGGCACTGAGGGGGGGGGCACCCGAATGAGGGAGAGGCGGGGCCTTTGCTTCTTCCCTCACTTCCACCAGAAGTGAGGGAGAAGAAGGCAGAGGTCCCATCTCTCCCTCGCGCCGCTGGCCCTCTCCGCTGCCTGCCTGACCATTTCGGTCAGGGGAAATGAGGGAGAGGTGGAGCCTCTGCCTCTCTCTCCCTCATTCCCCCTGGCTGAGAGACTGTGCCAGGCAGTGGAGGGGTGGGCAGGCTGGAGGCGGCGACATGGCACCGGATCAGGTAAGTGATCCGGTCGGAATCCGTATGGCCGCTCAGGCTTGGGGATGGGCAGAGGGGAATGCCCCTCTGCCCATCCCCGAGCCCAGGCAGCGTGCCGCCCCTGGGGAATGCCACCTGAGTCGGGGAGTGCCCCTAGGCCCGGGTAAAGGGCCCTGCATTTCTTCCCTGCCCTGGGCCCCGCTTACAGTAAGGCCAGCCCTGCTGTCCGGGGTTAGGCAGTGCTCTCAGCATTTCAGTTGCCTTGCCAGAACCTCTTCCCCTACAGCTGTGTCTCACATATCTCTCAGCTACAGCAGTGGCTGATAGATCCCCTTCCCACTACAGCTGCTCCATCCTTCACACAGGAGGCTGTGCAGTTGTGCCACACGACCTGCAAGTGACTGTGTTGCTGCTGCCGCTGCCAACCACAACTTCATATTTCTTGCTGTGTGCCTCCATGCATGTGCGGCTACCATCTGTGGTGGAGGGGGGATAGTACTATATGTTAAAAATTCACATTCTATTTCTCACATCTCAAAAAGCTTGAAAATGTTGTATATATATTAAAAAGACCCGTTAAAGGTAGGCTCATTTGTAAACAAAACTTACCTTAAAAAAATAAAAACAAAAAAACAAAGAAAGTTATTTAACATCCACTATAATAAAACTTACACTCCAAAAAGCATGGAAATTAATTATACTTCATTCCCTACTTCATTTCAATGACTATTTGTTTTCCCATTCATTAGTTTGCTTTACGGTTCTAATTAACATTACTTCTCTACATTGATCTAACAAATACTTACTTAGTCTTCCAATTATTACTTATTCTTTCTATTATTGCTTACATTTACACTTAAAATTACACTTTTCTATAAATTCTTCCTAAAATTACTTCTTATTCCCATCATTAATTAGTCATCATTCATTATATACTTAATAATTCAAACTCACCAACTCAGCACCTCAGAATCACCATTACAACACTGCCTTAAACTCTGTTTTTTCAAGTACATATTACAAGATTTATGTAATTAATAACTGTCGCTTGTCAGTTGCTTGAAAAGACAGAGTTTACGGCAGTGTTGTAATACTGATGCTGAGGTTCTGAGTTGGTGTAATTTTAAGTGTAAATGTAAGCAATAATAGAAAGAATAAGTAAGTAATAATTGGAAGACTAAGTAGGTATTTATTGGATCAATGTAGAGAAGGGCAACGAGAATTATAAAGGGTATGGAACGGCTTCTGTACAAAGAGAGGCTTGACAAGGTGGGTCTCTTCAGCTTAGAGAAGACTGGGAGGGGACATGATAGAGGTTTACAGAATCTTGAATGGTGTGGAACAAGTAGACAGGCAACGGTTATTTACCCTCTCAAATAGTACTAGAACTAGGAGACACTCCACGAAACTAGCTGCCGGCAGATTTAAAACAAATAAAAGGAAGTACTTTTTCACTCAATGCAAAATTAACTTATGGAATTTGTTGCCAGAGAATGTTGTCAAGACCAGTAGTATATCTGGGTTTAAAAAAGGACTGGATAAGTTCTTGGAGAGTAGGTCCATTAATGGATCTTGGTTTTTTTGTAAAGTGCCAGGTACATTGCTGGCGCTATATAAATGCTTATAATAAAATAAATAATAATAATAATAATAATAATAACTTACGGGATGAACTTCTTACTGCCGGGAGCTGGAAGTGAACAACAGGGATGGATTGCCCATTGTGACTGTTGGTTCTCCCATATGCTCGAGATTGGCCACTGTTGGAGGACAGGATGCTGGGCTTGATGGACCATTGATCTGACTCAGTATGGCATGTAGAGAAGTAATGTTAAATAGAACTGTAAAGTGAACTAATGAATGGGAAAATAAACAAATAGTCATTGGAATGAAGTATAACTAATTTCCATGCTTTTTGTAGTGTAAGTTTTATTATAGTGGATGTTAAATAATTTTCGGGAGGGGGAGGGTAAGGTAAATTTTGTTTACAAATGAGCCTACCTTTAACACTTTTTTTAATGTAAGTTTTTTTATATATAAGAATTTATTTCAGTTAACATGGTTGAAATCCACACATCTATGATATGGATAAGGCTTGGGTTCATGATTTAAAAGTGATTTTGAAGAAGTAGGCCTTTAGGCAGGACTTGAATATGGACAGTGAAGCGGCCAGATACACCACCTCAGGAAGTTTGTTCCAAGCATACAGTGCAGCAAGGTGGAAAACGTGGTCAGGAGTTGGTGATGGAGAAGACACAGATAAGAGCACCTTGCCTGACAAATGACAGAGATCACAAGTAGGGATGTAGGGGGAAGAGAAGAGAGGAGTGATACTGAGGAGCTGCAGAGCGAAGACACTCGTAGGTGAGTAGGAGATGCTTGAACTGTATCCAGAAGCAGATGGGGAGCCAGTGTAGTGACTGGAGAAGGGTGCAAAAATGACATGCAGGGAAGGTGAGTCTCAAAGCTGAATTTTGAATAGGTTGCTTAGTGGAGGTAAGTGGCTTAGCGGGAGACCTGTGAGAAACAGGTTGCAGTAGTCTAATAGGATATGAGAGAATGGATTAGGGTTTTACTAGCATGCTCAGACAGGAAGGCATGGATTTGGGCAATATTATAGAGAAAGAAAGGACAAGTTTTGGCAACGTTTTGGATGTGAGCAGAGGAGAGAGGAGTCAATGAACCCCAAGGTTGCCGACTGAGGAGACTGGGAGCATGACAATGTTCTCTACAGAGATGGAGAGAGCAAGATCAAACCCTTAACCAGCATCTAGGTGATTTATGTAACCATGGGTGTAAAAAACGAGGGAAGGGCGCATGTTCCCCTGAACTGGGGGGAGTCCCCCTTCGCGCTGCTCTCTACTGGTATTTGCATTTTCATGAAACCTGAAAACGGGGGGGGGAAGGCGCAAGGCTTTGGGGGCAGCAGCCAGTGGGGGGAGCCGGGCTCCCTATCCCTCCTGCTGGGCCTTTCCTTGGCCCTGGCGAAGAAGGGCGGAGCAGGGCGGGCATACAGGGCTCTAGGCCGGCGTTCCGGGAAGCGCTCCTTCCAACAGCGCGTTGCCATGGCTCGAGTTCTACCGCGGTCCCTTCCCCTGGGCGCGCCCCGCTGCCGGCACCGCAATGGGACTCAGGTGTGAGGGCGGAACTGGGCGCCCCGGCGGCCGGAGGGAGCGCATAAAGCGGGACTAGGGCGGGAGCCGCCCCTCGATGAGGGCTGCTTTGTCAGCGCAGGAAGTTTACAAAAAAAAAAAGTGGCGTTGGAGGAGCCGCGCTGAGTCTGCGAAGCGGCCGAGGGGAGCGGAGCCTGGGACGTGCGAGAACTAGCTGGGGAGGGTCCATCTACCCGAGAGGTAACGCCGAGCCGGGGGAGCAGGGCAATGGGGGCGGCCCGAAACCATGTTCCCTGCTTCGACTTGTTTGGGCCGAGCCTGGAGACCTTTCACGCACTGTCCCCTTCCCCCTCCGCTTCTTGCCTCGTGAAGGCGCTGCGCTTCGCTGAGTGCGTCCCGCTGGGGGCGAGGGCTACGTCAGCGAGACTTGGGAGTAACTTTGGGCTAAAGTTCGGGGGGAATGCTAACTATATACACTCCACACCCACCCACACCATCCATCTCCCAAGAAGTGGAGGGAGAGGCAACTTGCACTAGGCTATGCACGGCCCCTTCCCCCTGCTAGAATTACTCCCAGCTGGCTCGCTCCCCTGATGTAGCTTGGTGCAGCTCGTGATGGGGGGGAGGGGTACATCCTCTAAGGAGCTGCCGCAGCGTGGCGAGGAATGCTGGTCTGAACTGATTCTTGCCGTGCTTGCGAGTTTGGCCCTGCAAAAGGGCTGGTGGCAGCTCTTGCCCCTCTTGCATCCTGCTGGCTGCCCCTCTAGGGGGAGCTAGACGCTAAGTCTTGGGTATTGTTCGCTCCGATGCACGCAACGCCACAGCAGGGGCAGAGGTACAGGTGGGCGGATCCAGGCGAGTCTCTGATCCGCTCCATTGGACATGAAAACGTTTTGCTCGATCTCTGCCAGAGCTGCCTGTGCCTTCCTTAGTGAGCTAGGAGCGAATACCATTTCTGCCAACAGCTGGCACTCAAGCCTCAGTCTGCTCTGGTACCCCACTTCTCTCAACTCCAGTGCCCTCCTGGACTCTAACCTCCCTCGGCCCTGTACCTTGGGTGCCCCCTTGCTCCTGCATGGTATAGTGCCCAGTAATTTAACTTGCCTCAGGAGCCTGTTAAACCTAGCAATGCCACTGCTCCACCTGTACCCTTGCACTAGTAGCGCTACAGTTGATGGAACAGTAGACAACATGCCCCTTCCCAAGACTGGCCCAGTCAGACCTGGCAAGGCACAGTAACACCCAGCCAGCTCCAAAAGTTCTGCTCCCTAATCTTGGTTTCCCCCCTAGGTTAGCAGTGAGGCTCAAACTAGAATTAGGGCTGAAAGTTCCTGCTGTGACCAGATTGTAACACGGTATCCTTTCTAAACCTCTGTCTTTAGACCCAACATGATGTGTATAAGAATAAAATAATCTTAATGTATATGCAATGTTGGCATTTGCTGAGACTTTCCATGGGTTCTCTGCCTGAAGCTGTTTTTAAGTTGGGTAGGTGAGCTTGAGCCTGTTTTTAATGCCCCCCCTCGTGGGTGCTTGCCTGATGACTAATCTAACTTGGCTAGCATAGGGCTTCAGCTTTTTCGAATCACCTATTCTGCCTCCAGAGCTCCAAGAGTTTCATCCTCGGTACAGTGTTTTTGGTTCTGTCCTTCATCTGTTCACTGAAGAAAATGTTGTGGAGACTATATCCAACTGGAATTACGCCTTTTGGGTGATGAACCTGAAGAACTGTCACCAGTGGACATGGTACTAGAAGAGGTTTTAGAGCAGATTGATAAACTGAGCAATAACATAAGAATATAAGAACGTAAGAAGTGACATACTGGGTCAGACCCATGGTCCATTGAGCCCACCATCCTGCCTTCAGCAATGGTCAGCTACAGTAGCTTGAGAAAAGTACATGTACAGGTCATGGAGGTGTGACCCATCTCATGCTAACCACTCCCAGTAGCCAGGGGCTTAAGCCCCAACTAGTAAGCATTTATTGCACTATACTTTTAAGAATTTCTCTAATATCCATTTGAAGCAAGTTATACTGCTGGCTTTCACTACCTCCTCTGGCAACAAATTCCACAACTGTGTTGTCTGCTGAGTGAAAAAAGTAGTTTTTGTTTGTTTTAAATCTACCACCATTTAAATTCAGGGAGCATCCCCTTATCCTCTTATTGTGAGAAATGAGAAACAGTTCCTACTTTTTCCAGGCTGCTCAAGATCTTCTAAAACTTCTCGTATCCCTCCTTAATTGCCTCTTCTCCAAGCTAAAGAGCCCTAATGTGTTAAGCACCATATGGAAACTGGATCTATCCCTTCTATCATCCTTGTTGCCCTTCTCTGATCTCTTTCCAATTTTCATATCTTTCCTGAGATGGAGTGACCAGAACTGCACACAATATTCAAGGTAGGGTTGTACTAAAGATTTAACAGTGGTATTATGATATTTTCCCTTTTCTCTATTCGTTTCACAATAATGCCTTTCAGGCTGCTGATGCACCCTGAGCCAATGTCTTCAAAAAACTATCCACAATGATTTTCAAGATCCTTCTCCCAAGTGTTTACACCCAGATCAGAACCTAGCATCGTGTGTGTAAAGTGAGGATTATTTTTCCCTATGTGCATCACCTTGCACTTACCAACATTGAATTTCATTTGCAATTTTATTACCCATTCATCTAGTCATGCAAGATTCCTTTGTAGTTCGTCAGTCTGCCTAGGTCTTAATAATATGGTGTTGTCTGCAAATTTAACCACCTTGATCTCCCCTTTTTCCAGATCATGAATGTTAAATGGTACTGGTCCCACTACTGACCCCTGAGGCACCCCACTGTTTACCTCTCTCCAACTTGAAAATTACCATATATCCCTACCCTTTGTTTCCTATCTTTTAACCAGTTACCAATTCATGACAGTAGGACTCTTCCTCTTATCCCATGACTACTTTGTTTGCTCAAGAGTCTCTGGTGAGGGACTTTGTCAAAAGCTTTTTGAAAATCCAAATATACTATGTCAACTGGATCACTCCTATCCATGTGCTTATTAACAATCTCACAAAATTCTAATTGGTTAGTGAGGAATGATTTCCCTTTGCTAAAGCCAATGCTGGTTTTTACCCATCAAATCATGCTTGTCAGTAAGCCTAGTAATTCTGCTTTTAACAACCAGTTAAAGCACCAGTTTTAACAATATTCTCCACCAGTAAGCCAGTACTAATGTCAGCTTACTGTTTCCAGGGTCACCTCTGGAGCCCTTCTTAAAAACGGGGGTTACATTTGCTAATGTCCAATTCTCTGGCACAGGAAATCTCTTGCCTATTAGCATGTTGAATTCAATTAAGTTGTGATCATGATTATCAAGTGATTCTGCCACTGTTACCCCTTCCACTAGGCACTCTGCTCCAGTTAGGACAAGATCTAAAATAGTTTCTCCTCTTGTGGGTTCCAAGACAGGCTGCTCCTGGAAGTAGTCATTTATGGTGTCTAGGAACTTGGTTTCTGCAACGCAACCCGAGGAGACATTTTTGCAGTTAATATGGGGGTAATTAAAATCACCCATCATTATTGCACTTCCAACAAGTCACCTGAACCAGATGGTATTCACCCAAAATGTTCAGAAGGGACTCAAATACGAAATAGCAGAACCACTATCTAATATAATTGAATGCTAAATTCAGGTTCTGTACTTGGGTATTGGAAGGTAGTGAATGTCATGTCAATTTTTTTTAAAAAGGCTCCAGAGGTGATCCTGGAAACTACAGATGCTGAGCCTGACATCCATGTCAGACAAATTTGTAGAGGCCATTTGTTAGGCATATTGACACACAACGTCATGGCAGAGAGACAGCATGACTTTTGTAAACTGAAAACACACCCTACCAATAATCTACTGGAATTTTTTGACAGTGTTAGCAGGTATGTGGATAAGGGTGATCTGGTCAGTATAGCATGTTTGGATTTCCAGAAAGCATTTGATAAGGTCCCACATCAAAGACTTTTGAGACAATGAAGTAGTCATGTGATAAAAGAAAAGTCCCCTCATAGATGGATAACTTGCTAAAAGATGGGAAGTAAAGGGTAGGAATAAACAGTCCGTCTTCATGATGGAGAAACTTAGACAGAGGGGTGACTCAAATCTGCACTGGAGCTGGTGCTAATTAGTATATTAAATAAATGGAAAAGGGGATGAAGTGAGGTGGCCACATTTGCAGGTGACATAAAATTATTCAAAATACTTTTTATTCAAAAGACTGAAGAATTACAGAAGGATCTTGCCTACCTAGGAGACAAGGCAATAAAATGGCAGACAAAGTTCAATATTGATGAGTGCAAAGTGGTGTACATAAGGGGAAAATAATCTAATGTATACACAATGTTGAGCTCCAACTTGGGTGTTACCACTGAGGAAAAGTAATTGTGGACAGTTCATTGAAAACAGCAGTTCAGTGTGCAGCAGTGGTCAAAAAGACAGATACAACGTTGGGAATTATAAAAGATAGAAAAATGGAGTGTATAATGCTGCTATACAAATCCATGGTGTGCCCACACGTTTAATATTGTGCACAGCCCTGGACTCCCCATCTCAAAAAGGCTCTGGCAGAAATGGAAAAAAAATGCAGAGAAGCCTAACAAGATTAAAGGCTGAATGAGTTTGGGCTCTTCATCTTAGAGAAGAGATAACTAAGGAGTGGATATGAGAGAGCTTAACAAAATTACAAGTGGTGTGGAGTAAGTAAGTTTGGAGCTGGTGTTCATCCCTTCTCCTAATACTAGAACTACGGGATCCCTCTATGAAATGAATTGGCAGCAGATTTAAGACGAAAGGAATTTGTTCCCATTAAACATGCTCTTAACCTGTTGCCAAAGAATGTTGTGAAGGTCAATAGGATAACTACTTTCCCAAAAGGATTGGCTAATTCTTAGAGGATAAGTCCATAAATAGGTATTAAGCTGTTTGGGGATGAGACCTCCTATTGTCAGGGCTCAGGGGTGGTAGGAGTGACTAGCTGAAAGCACTTGTGCACTTCTCTAAAGGAACCAAAATTGATCACTGAACATTTTTAAACAGGCCATGGCTGGGGGTGGGGTGCTCCGTGGGCATGCTGCTGCGGAAGGGGTGGGTGCACATTCCCCCCGCCCCCCCCCCGCGCACGCGCATCCTCGTACGGCGCAACCTGTGTTGTTGCTGGTTGTTCCATAGGTGGGGGGGGGTGGATGCATGGGTTGTGGAAGCATGTACCCATGCACCCACGCAGTTATATGGGATGATCCTCTGCGTGGACAATGGGTGCCCATGCAGGGAAGCGTCTCATGTAAAAGGGGCCATTGCTGGAAACGGGATGCTGGGGTAGATGGACCCCGTATGAACCTATCTTCTAAGAACTTATCCAATCCCTTTTTATATCCAGTTACATAATTGACCTTAATACTATCCTCTGGCAACAAGTTCCATGAGTTGACTGTATGTGTAGTGAAAAAGTACTTGCTTTTGTTTGTATTTACCTGTTTCACACCATTCATGATTTTTATAAGCTTCTATCCTATTCCCTTGTCTCTTCTCCAAGCTGAAGAGCCCTAACATGTCAAGTCTGTCTTCATACAGAAGCTATTCCATACTTCTGATCATTTTTGTTGCCCTTCTCTGCACCTTTACAGGTTTTACTATATCTTTTTTGAGATGGAGTGACTAAAACTGCACACAATATTAAGGGTGTGGTTGCACCATAGATTTATATAGTTGTATTGTATTTTCTGTCTTATTCTTTATCCCTTTGCAAGTAATTCCTATTGTTCCCTTAGCCTTTTTGACTTCTGCTGTACGCAGAGCTAAGGTTTTCAATGAATTGTCCACAATGTCTCCAAGATCCTTCCCTGAGTAGTAACACCACCTAATCTAGAACCCAGCATTTTGTACATATAGTTAGAATTATTTTTCCCTATATGCATCACTTTGCACTTGTCAACATAGAATTTCATCTGCCATTTGATCGCCCCGTCATGCAAGATCTTCCTGTAATTCCTCAGTTCTCCCTGGTCTTGATTATCTTGAGTTGTTTTGTATCATCCACAGACTCGATCACGTCACTCTTTACTCCCTTTTCTTGATCATTAATTGAATATATTAAACAACACCAGTCCCAGAATAGACCCCTGGGCAACTTCTCTCCATTAAACTGACCATTTAGTCCTACTGTTTGTTTCATATCTTTTAACCAGTTACCAGTCCATGGAAGGACACTGCCTCTTATCCCCTGATGACTTAATTGTCTCAAGTCTCCCATAAGGGACCTTGTCAAATGCTTTCAGAAGATCCTGATATGCTATATCAACCAGATCACCCGTATCCACATGCTTGCTGGTTTGCAGTTTCCAGGGTTGCATCTGGAGCTTTTAAAAAAATTCCTTGGGTACAATGGCAGATTTTAGTGGTAGGCTGCAAATTACCAATGGTAATTCTGTGACTTTATATTTGAGTTTCTTCAGAACTCTTGGGTGAATACCATCTGGTCCTGGTGGCATGTTACTATTTAATTTGTCGAACTGCTTTGAAACCTCTTGTAGAGTCATGCTAATTTGTGACAGTCCTTCAGATTTCATTACCTACATAGAATAGTTTTGATGCAAGTATCTTGCCAACATCTTCTGCAGTGAAGAATGAAGTAAAGGAATCATTTAGCTTCTGTGCAATAGCCTTATCTTCCCTGAGCACTCCTTTCCTCTTTGGTCATCGAATGGCCCAGCTAGCTCCCTAGCAGGTTTTCTGCTTCTCATGTATTTGAAAAAAATCTTCTGATTAGTGTTTGCCTTGTTAACAAGTTGTTCTTCAAATCCCCCCTTGGTCTTCCTTATTAAGATTTTACATCTAATTTGCCAATGATTATGCTCTTTCCTATTTTTCTCATTTGGACTAGCTTTCCATTTTGTTTTAAAAGGACGTTTCTTTTTTGGCTCCAACAGCTTCCTTCACCTCACCATCTGGCTATGCTGGCATGTTTGGTCATCCTGCTACCCTTTTTTATTTGTGGAAATAAAGCAAGTAATTGTTCAAGTACATAAGACTGGCAACACTTAAACAGAAGCATGCCATCATTCTGTATGTTACATGCTTTAAAAGGACAGAACTCTGTTCATCATTATACCCTTATTGAGCTCTTCAAGCATGATGTCATTTTGGTGTTTTAGGCTGCAGTTTAGTAAGGTACTTGCATCAAAGCTATTCACATGCCAAGACAACTGCTGCATTTCACAAATAGGTATGTGCTAAACTACAGTACCCTGCGCAATTGGAGCCCAAACCTTGCTAAGCGAAGCCATGAAGGAAATGACTTTATTCTGACGTAAGGGCTCAGATCTCCACCATTAAAGTCAATGGGGCCAATCCCAAGCCCCACGGATCCCGTGTGCAGCCACGTGTGCGCAGCTGCACACAAGCCATGCAGACATCTGTTGCAGGCACATTGTGCATGTCTTCCACGCAGCACATGTGTGGGATCCATGGTGCTTGGAATCTGCCCCACTGGCAAAACTCCCATTGACTGTAATGGTAGAGGAGTGAGGCCTTAGACTATCTCTTGCTGCTATTTGAAATTAGTTTGATTAAGGATGTTAGCTGTTTGTTTATCAAGTTACTTCAAATGTCTTCTCTAAAATATTGTTTTGAGGAAATAACCTCTCTCTCCTTTTTACTAGATGAATTCTTTCTAAGACCAAAGGAACTAGAGAGAACAAAATGACGACTGTGAGATATGAGCAAGAGTCAGAACAGTCAGAAGCTTCAGGGTGAGTTATCTGTCAAAGCCATCGCTGGAGATCATTTCAGAACTGAAGTGACATTTTGTCTCTATATAGCTTAATTGTAAGGTCACATGTGCAGTATAAAAAAATAAAATAAAAAATGTAACCACATGAATATTCCTATCAACTTTGATGGGACCTCAGCACAAGCTTAAAGTTGGGTGGTACTTAAATGCTTTGCTGACTTGATTTGCTGACTTTTGCCGACTGATTTGCTAAATGATTTGCTGACTTTATAAACCAAATATTTTAGCAAGATTAAAGGCTTACAGTATAGGTAAGTATTGCCATATTGGTTTGCAGCGGCATTGATTTCCATGGCGTACATTAAACCACAGAAAGCTCTTGCAACAACTTTGTAATACAAATTGCCTGTTCGCTAGTGTAAGAATTAATCTAGTTGGGGTATATATACCTTTTAAACCTGCCCTTCCCTACCTGATCACTGATATATTAGTTAGGAAATACGTTTAAGTACTCTGTACTGTAAAGGCATAAACAGGAGCCCTAACCCTATTTTCCTGAGTTAAATCTTCAGAGCGCTGTGCCAGCACAGCTCCTGTTCAAGTGAGTGCTTCAAGGATTGCAGCCGTAGCCTCTAAGCACTGAAGAAACAGGACTGAAAACAGGACTTAGATTCCTACTAAAATGTTCTCAAAAAATTCCATCTCTTTTGTCTGCAAAGCACTTGATTACCAAACTAATATGTCTACATGGATTGACCAAGAAAAGGGCTCCTGTAATAGGTTTTACATGCTGTAAATAAAGAATAAATACTTTTTTTAAAAATGACAACATGCTGTATGTAAACACATTTGTGCTTATGCTTTAGTCCTTCTTGTATGTAAGATACTATGTGTTTGGAAAACTACTGTAGATTTTTATTTTATTTATTTTATTTATTTATTTATTTATTTATTTCGTTACATTTATATGCCGCCCCCCATGCCCACAGCATCTTGGGGCGGCTTCCAACACAATATAAAAGTTTTAAAAAACAATTTTTAAACATAAAACAAATTTAAAACACCCCCCACAAAAATTAACCCACCACCCCACCCTCCCCTCCGCAGGCCTGGGCAAACAGCCAAGTCTTACAAATACATCGAAAGGCCAAGAGGCTCGGGGCCAGGCGAGCCTCCTCCGGGAGGGTATTCCACAACCACGGCCCAGCCACCGAGAACGCCCTCTCCATTGTGGCCCCCCGTCTTACACGGGAGACCTCCAGAAAGGCATCCCCGGTGGACCAAAGGGATCGCTCTGAGGCACGAAGGGCGAGGCGGTCCCTGAGATATGAGGGGCCCAGTCCGTGCAGGGCTTTGTAAATCAATACTAACACCTTGAATCTGGCTTGGTAGCTATAGGCAGCCAGTGCAGAGCGCAGAGCACTGGTGTTATGTGCTCACGCCATCCCGTCCCCGTCAGGAGACGGGCTGCCGCATTCTGCACTAGCTGCAGCCTCCGAACTAGAAACAAGGGAAGCCCCCCGTAAAGCGCGTTGCAGTAGTCTAGCCTCGAGGTGATGAAGGCATGGACGAGAGTGGCCAGATCGGGCCCGGAGAGGTAAGGTCAAAGCCCCCGTACCAGATACAACTGGCGAAAGGCGGCTTTAGCCACCGCCTCCACCTGCCGATCCAGACGGAGGTCCGAATCCAAAACCACCCCCAGACTCCGAACCTGAAGAGCAACAGGCGGACGAGCACCCCCTATCAGGGGGGCCAACACCTCCCCCGCCCTTCCCACCACCATCACCTTCGTCTTATCGGGATTGAGCTATAGTCTGCTCTGCTACAACTGGCGAAAGGCGGCTTTAGCCACCGCCTCCACCTGCCGATCCAGACGGAGGCCTGAATCCAAAACCATCCCCAGACTCCGAACCTGAAGAGCAACAGGCGGACGAGCACCCCTATCAGGGGGGCCAGCACCTCCCCGGCCCTTCCCACCACCATCACCTCCGTCTGATCGGGATTGAACTTCAATCTGCTCTGCCGCATCCAATCTGCCATGGCCTCCAAACATTGGGAACGTAACGAGACAACAGAACCTGGGTCTGTTGAAAACGAGAGGTACAGCTGAGTATACCTGAGTAGATAAGTTATGCAAGTTATTCTAATGAAGTGGAAAATTAAGCAATGATTGAAAACTGTATAGATAAGAGCGGAACTATCCAAGCCTACGCATGCTTTAACCTTGATTTAATGGTTAACTGCTACGAAAATTATTCTGTTTTTCTGTTTCTAATAAAGCTTCTAATTGAACGCAAAATACCTAATTTCAGCTAATCTTTCAGTAGGGGTAAAAGCCCTGGGCTGCTTGGAGATCTTTTTGGGAGCCTGAAGTAGGTCATAACACAAAGTGCTGCTTTAGCAGTAGTTTGACTGGTGCTGTTCCTGTTTTCCCTTTCCTGTTTGATATCCTGCTCTGCACAAAAACATTTCTGTGCTCTGCCTTTTTCTGATGCAAGTGTTGGTGCTTGCTGAACAGTACCTTACTGTAGTGCAGACTTGGCATTTTAGACTTGTCAGAATAGCACTGCATCTATGCAGCGCCAGAGCTTCCTGGGTAGTGTGTACTGGAGCTCTGAGCTGGCTGGTTGCTTACAATTGCACATGTTCCAGTAAACTACGTATATTTAATTGCACCCACTTTATGGAACTTGGTTAAAACAGTATAATGGGAAGGGTCTTGCTTTACTTTTGAGGATTTAGTAATCAAATGAATGATTCCACGATTGCCAGGTATGGTGAGTTACCTCTTGACTCCTATCATTTGCCTTGTCTGTAGTTCTGCTTCTAATTTATTTATTAGAATTACTGATGCTAGATTAGAAAGTGTTCTTGATGTCAGCATGATGATGCTGGAGCTGGTCTGAAAATACCAATGAGCAAAATTCTCAATCTAAAATTTCAAAAAGCTTCATGGCTCTTGTTGCTGTTTTTCAGGCCAGTTGCAACTTTGAGAGAGCAATTTGTTAGCTTGGAAGGGAAAGTTATTCATTTTTCTATCTTTTTTTTTTTTTTTTTTTTTTGCTTCAAATTTTTAGCAAATGTTGGTCTCCTTGATCTGTTCTAGCTGTTCAAAGTAACCAGCTATTTCAGCATCTGGTCTCAAAAAAGAAAGATAATAATCCCAGACACCTGCTAATTTAAGGGGTAGGATGCCAAAGCTGGTTCTCCTAAGGCTGGCAAAACAGCACAGGATTCTTTTGATATCTATATGTATTGGAGAAGTACACTTATTCCTTCCCACCATGACCACTCAGTTCTGTTCACAAGGAACAGGGCTTGGACCAGCTCTCTTGGGATACTGGCTACTCAGCAGCCATCTAGCAACAGTAGCAGCCTTCGATCCTAACCAACCTTTTCTAAAATTGAGCTGCTAACCTAGAGAAGAGAAGCTCTGTATTCTGTTACACACCTTTTATTTGTGTACTCAAGGCTTGAGGAACCGTTTGGCTGAAAGAAAGAGGTGTCCCTGGGAGGGTGGCTTCTTGAACTCCCTTAATGTTTTTAATTCTCTATATTTTTAGTTGGAAATGTTTCTTCAAATGGAACAACTCTGCCTCTAATATTTTTGTCTGGACCAATTGTAACTAAATGCTGCTACATTCATTGCCTTGTAGTGACACAACAATCAGGGAAGAGCTTCCTGCCTCTGTTTTTGCCACTTGGCTGCTTTAGTGGTGATGAGCAAGTGCGCTCAGTATGGAATAACCTGATGTTTTAAAAACTGTCCGTCTTGATTTCTTTGGTAGGTTTCACTGGATGAGGGAGCCCAGTGTAAACATTGATGATGGCTGTGAGGAAGACAATGAACCAGAAAGCTGCACCCGGTAAGCTAACATTCTAGCATCTGCAGGGCAAAGCAAGCTGGTGTATAGTTCGTTGAAACAAGATAGAGAAGTATGCTGAAATTATGGCATGAAATTTCAAGTCAAACTCCAGGAGGCAAAAAAAATAATTGTCACCAGACTTTATCCTGATATTAAAACGTTCTTGCCACACTGCACCCTTGAACCAGTTGCCAGCCTTGGTTTTCTGGTCAGCAATGGCTCCCAAGCACCTGCAAATTTTATGCCCTGCTGAAATGCAGAAAATGAGAGCCTGCAGAACATCCTGAATGAAAATTAACAACACTAATTCAGAAGACTTTATTACGCCTCCTTTTAAATCTTTGTTTTATAAAGCATGTAACTAACATAAAGGTGACATGCATTTCCCCTTCCCCCTGATTCAGAAACGTGAATCCTCATTCATGGAGTCTGTAAAAAGACTGCACACGTGTAAGTTGGGTGCCAACTTGCTAAGCTAGACTTAAGCAGGTTTGGAATTCTCTCTTGCAATCATTGCCATTACCCACTCTCATGTGTGCAGCATTACTCTTCTGTGGTGGTCTGACCACAGATAAAGATGCTCCCAGATAAGTGTGTTCCACTCTCCCATGTTATAGGCAGCTGTCTGCTGACCCCTTGGTTATGTTGCAAGGGAGGATTTGGCACCCACTTATGTCTAGTGTAGCACTTCGGTACGGAGTCTGTGTGCATGTAAACCTCCTCGTGCACTTGAGCGAATGAGGATTGCACCCTTTTAAAAAACAAAAAACCCTAAAAACTTGTTTGAAATATGCTGCCAAGAAGAGCAACACAAATCCTGTCCAAAGGAAAAAGTATGAATACTTGGTGACAAATCATGCCTAGTTCTGATGATCAGTCATACTGGACAAATGCAGTAGCTGAAAGCACCCAGTAGTTTAAATAATATGGTTATCATTTGGCTAGAGTCGCCACCACCCATTGAGACAATCTGGGCTGCCTTGAGCTATTTCAGAACCTCTACAGACTTGGAAAGAACAGAATTGTACATTTGGTTTTTGCTATTGCCCTTTAGACTAGAAATTTTAGGACGAGTTACTGGATGTTTGGCTATAAAAAACAGGCCACATATACAGTGTCTAATATGGATCCAGCATGCCTGAAGCACAGCTCCTTTATTTTAAAAAATTCTAGGCTTTTTTACTTCAGAAACTAATAGCACTAGTGACATATGGGCAAAGATTTGGCTGGTTATTTTTAAGCAGTGTATAAAATTTGAAAAATCTGTAATAGCCAGTTGAGAACAATTAAAGGCCAAACCTGCACGCATGCACACAATAAACCTTGTGATGTACAATCTTTCTCTTCTTTCAGTTACTTAGAATAACTTTGAGCACTCAGAAATATTGCAGCAGCACAGCTAGTTGGTAAAGTGGGCTTGCCTTGCAGGGAGGTGGTTACCTGTGGGAAGTGAACTTGCAACCTACCAACTCTGTGGTGATGTGCTTTTCAAAAATGTTGTTCCACTTTATATAAACAGGCTTGACATCTTGTTCAAAACTGTCGCTAACTTTAGAATTCTGCTTTGCTTTTTTTTTTATTATTTAAAACAAGCACCATCAAGAAGAAGATCTCTCCCTTTGTGATGTCCTTTGGTTTCAGGTATGCGCTTATATCTAGAACACAAACAAAGATGGAAGGAGGGGCGGTATTGGTGAAGAGAGCACAGAACTAAAGCATCTACCAAGTCAGCTATGAAGCAGTAACTTCCAAACTGCTCCCTTGCCTTTGTTCCCCTGAAAATGTTTTGTCTGGGAAATCTCTTCCCACTTTTCTTGGGAGGGTAGAGTTAATGCTTCGATAAGTGCTACTTAAAAACAGGCAGTTCTAGGCATCCTGGTTACATTCTATGTCTCCTACTTCTGGCAATGTATAAGGCAGAAAGATTCATAGTTGGAAGATCCCTCAAAGGTCATAGTCCAACCCCCTGCTACAACTATTTGGGCTTGATGGAAGGGATTGCTGGCTGATACGCCGAGAAGGCTTGAGAGGAGAGAGAAGCTTGCACGACTGCTGAGCAAAAGAGTAGCCCCATGTGCATCTATTGATGAATCTTTGTTTTACATGTAAACCTACCCATGTACCCCACAGGGGGAGCCAAATACAACATGAAGCTCAGTAAATCTTTGAGAAAAGGAAATTGATGTCTCAGATGGGGCGTGCCACCAGGAAATGTGACTTGGTAGGATACCAGTGTGTATCACTTGCAGTTTCTTTTCAGAGGCTATCAAACACAGTCCCTATAGCACTCCTGTTTTTTAAGTTGTTAGCCAAACATTATAGCCTGCAAGATCTCTGTGAAGACATACCTTAAATCCTAGCCTAGATTAAGGTGCCATGAAATTAGTTGTCTGACCTGCGGTAGCCAACAGGAGAAATGGGAGTCTGAGAGCCCAGTGTTAATATTGCACACTTGCAAAATAGACACACAGGCTTTGCAACAGGTTATGTGTTAGGCTTGTTTAAAAGTACATTTTGTCTAGCTAATGTTTTCATGTCCTGCTCTAAAAGCTTATTTTCAGTGGGGTTCATTTTGTGTGCCATAATTGATACAAGCATGAGGTTAGCAAAATAGGAGTGTAGTGTTGTATGTACTCTTGTACTTGCTTGTCGTTGAAAGCTGACCTGTGTTTCTTTTGTTTTGTAGAATATTTGGTGTTGTGCTCATCTTTGTAGACATTATTCTTGTGATTGTGGACCTGGCTATTAGTGATAAGAAAAAGAATATTCGAGAGACTATTGAAGGAGTTTCCTTGGCAATAGCACTTTTCTTCCTCATTGATGTGCTCCTTCGTGTGTTCGTTGAAGGGTAAGACTGAGTTCAGGTCTGTTCACTGGAATACTATAGTGTGCTGGCTTTAAATGATTACCACAGTGAATACGGAACAGGAGTCCATACTTTGCCTTGTTTACACTTAATTGGTGTAACTCCATTGACTTCAATGGAGTTGGGCTCAATTCTGATCTTACAGGAGTTACTGAGTTCCTCAGGCCACCTCCTGAAATCAACGTTTAGTTTATTTTCATGTGCCGCAGCTCCTTAGCATGTGCATAGATGCTGATTATCTGGTAGTGCTGTCCTGGGATGCTTCTAGTGTGGCCCAATTGTCTTCTCAGTTCTAGCAAATGCTTCGGTGAACTGCCTTCACTGTTGGTGAGAAACCTTAATGCTGCTTAATGGCAGGAAGGCTGAACTGCTTGGGAAAGCTGAAAGAATGACAGACAAAATGGTACAGCCAGGTCACATGTCCTTAAGGGTAAAGCAAGGAATTGGGGGTTGGGTCTTTTCTGGATTCTAATCCTGCTCTTACTTCCTCAGTGGTCTCTGTTTCTGAGAAGGACACTGTCTATGGAATGCCAGGCAAGTTCTTGAAAGCCAAGATAGATCCAAGTGGTGAGGATGATATTTGGTTTTGGTATAGGTTCATTGCTTATGATACCTTCTCTCTACATTGTAGCTTCAGCAATTATTTCAAATCCAAGCTGAATATTTTAGACGCAGTCATCGTTGTGGGCACCCTCCTGATTAATATGGTTTATTCCTTCTCTGATCTAAGTGGAGCAGACCAAATTCCAAGGTGAGAAGGGTGTGTCCTACTTAGAAAAATGAATTTCCCTCCCTGGAAAGCTTGTCTGAAATGTTAGTCTCTAGGTTTTCTGGTTTGAACTGGCACAAAGACCAGAGAAAACCTATCCATATATAGAAGCTTCAATGATGTGAAAGTGCTAGATGTTGGATAGCACTGGCACAGAGACCCTAAAAATCTGCATTGTATAGGAGCTCATTCTGGGAAGTTTTAGGAGGGGCCAAGTGTAATCTGCAATCTAAAGAAAGTAATTTAACCAATATGTCTGAAGTAAACAGAAGTAAATTTCATTCCACAAGTTGGGAACTCTTACATTTTCTACTCACTGAAGGGGAAAAAGGAGTTGGCATGTAATACAGGGCTAAGCTGTGCTGAAGCTCTTTCCCAGCTCTGTCACTGGCCTGATGTGACACTGAACAAGCCATGTCACCTTTCAGTGCCTCATTTCCTCTGAAGTAAAGATGGTACCTTTTTATTTATACATTGCCAAAGCATGGAGTCAAGTGATGACTTCCACATTTAATTACAGGAAACTTAAGTTCGAACTGGAAAAGCTTTGAGCTGAGATTTCCAAAACTGCTGAAGACAACTTGTATTTAAAAACGTTTATTTCTTTAAAGTGTCTTTGACCTTCTCCAAATAGATGAGTACTTTAGCCCTTGCTTATGTGCTTTCCTAGGTAATAGACCAAAAAGCAATATAACCACTGAATGCTTCCTTCATGCTTCCCAAACCATTGAGGTCAGCAGCAGCCTGTTAGGATTTTAAAATGTAAAGACTAATCCTTGGAGTACTCTGCCAAGTAGAGTAGCAAGACTCTACTTGGCACAGTAGAGGGGTTAAGTAACTTCCTTATCAAGATTGCTGTTAATTTCTCATCCAATGGTTGGTGATAAACTTGAGTCCCCTCCTGTCTTCCTTCCACTCTTGATCAAGTGCTGGTTTATTCATTCGTGCCACTTATGGAACCAAAGGTGTCTTCCTTGGTGGCACCCAGGGGCGTAGCTAGGTTGGAATGGGCCCAGGGACAAGAAATGGAGTTTGGCACCCCCCTGCCCATCATCATAGACTCCCCTGCCCCTCTCCCTCCCCTCTTTCCTCACTTCAATGTCCTTATTGCATAAAACTGTCAACAAACGTACTTATTATATTAAAACATGTACTCAGCTACTGCAATGGCCTCTTCCTTGCTTTTAGCTACGCAAACACAGAAATAGTAACATATGGCCTCCCTCTGAGCCCCCTCCTGCCTCCCCCAGAGACCCCCCTCCTGTTCCCCCAGCTCCATCCTCCCACAGACCCTCCCTCCTGCTCCCTCCTCCTACAGAGCTCCCCTCCTGCTCGCTCAGCCCCCTCTCACCACACAGCCCCCTCCCCCCACAGACAGGGCCAGATTTAGGAATGCTTCACCCCAAGGCCCTTCTCAGCCTGCTGCCCCCCACACACACAAGCAAAGCCCCACCCCCCACTGTGCAAAACAGACAAGCANAAAAAATTATATATTAAAAAACATTGGTTTTTTCGGGCCGAACAGCCGAACGCGAACGCGCGAACCACCCGAACACCGAACGACCGAACACGAACGCAAAACCCGATGGCGAACGAACCGAACGGCCGAACACGAACGTACGACCTGCCCGAACAACCGAACACGAACGGCCGACACACGAACGGCCGAACCGAACGGCCGAACACGAACCGCGATCTGTTCGCCCATGCCTACCAGAATCCAAGAAGTCTGTCTCCATCAAGTTTAGGAGCTTGGGGTTTCTGCTCTAGCAGTGCAAACACCTGTGATCTTCTTCACCTGCTCATGCCCCTCCCCTCAAACACCCTGTCCTGGAAGAAGATCAGTGGGGAACTAGCCCTCATACGCCACACTAGGGTTGCCACCTTTTGCCATTTGACCCCAAGACTCCTATAGACCAAATGCGAGTCTCAGGATCAGATTGCAAAAGATGGCAACTAGGGTAGTCACCTACGCGAATATTTAAGGAATGCTTATGAAAAATACATGTTGCAGGGCCTACATTGATGACTAAGATGCAAATGCAGGTCCTGCAACATGTATTTTTCATAAGTGTTCCTTACATATTTGCATAGGTGACAATCCTACTCCCACCCCCTTGCAAATTGCCTATTCCATCCCTCCCCCAGGTTCCCTTTTTTCCCACTCCCCAGTCCCACCCCAAAGAGCAGTATGATTCCTCCCCCCAAATCCCAGCATTTGAGGACATGCATGAATAGAATGCCACAAACAAATCTCTAACCCCAAGGATGCCTCAGTGTTCAAAAATCATGAGCTGGGCCCTAAAAATCATGAAACTTAAATAAAAAGAACCCAAATGTTTCTAGGCTTGGTACTCTCCCATTTGTGGGAATGGGAGGAGCCACTGGAAGAAGAACAGAAGGTTGCTGCCTTGTAAACAAGGTTCTTCAAGATGGCTCTTAACATTCTCACAAATGCCCACCCTTTGGAAGGAAATGTTGGGTATCTATGAGTGGGAAGGAGGTGCTTTATATACTGGGGGGGGGGGGCTCGAGACTGTCACGGGGTGATTTTTCAAACTAGTGAGCTGAGCTTGATATATGCTGGTAGAGAAGGGCGCGCAAGCACAAACCCATTTGTGAGAATGTTTGGAGCCATCTCGCTGAACCTTCTTTACAAAGCAGCAACCTTCTGCTGCGAGGCACAGCCAGCCGGCGGGGTTTGTTTTTAAAAAAATCTTCAGCATTCTCTCCGGAGCAGCCTACAAGGCGTCAGGGAGGGAGCGTGCAGCCGAAGAACGGCTTCGCACAGTAAGTGTAGGGGGGGCCAGCCGAGCCGTAATTTTGAGGGGTTTTTGTTCTTAAATGGGACAGGTGGCCGTGCAGCGCCACAGCAGGCTTAGTTGCCATAGGGATGGGCCCCCAGCCATGGTAGGCCCCGGGACAAATGTCCTGCCTGTCCCTATGGTAGCTACGCCCTTGGTGGCACCACAACATGAGCATTGTTCAGCCCCAAGTACTACTAGCACGCAGTGCCGCATCCTTGTATTGAAATGAGAAGCTCCAGAGTTATGTTTTGGGTAATGCAGTTCTCTGGGGCTTGCCCACCCCACCCCACCCCCAACACAGAACTCTGGGGATGAGGGGGCGTGCAGTACTTGCCTGCATCACTCTTGTAGCTGCCTTCTTGTGCCAATGTATGGTAGGACTGTATGAAAGCTAATGCTTTTCTCTTTTGTCAAGAATGGTTATCTTCCTGCGAGCTTTGAGAATCCTCATTCTGATAAGAATATTTCGCTTGGCCTCTCAGAAGAAGCAGCTTGAGAAGGTGACCCGCAGGATGGTATGCTGGTTCCATAGTAATTTGTCTAATGGCCTAGTATCTGATTTTTCGCTTTTATTCCTGAAATAGCAAATGTACCAGCATTTTTGAGACAGCAAGCAAAAAGCACACTCTCTTGGCTTTGCCACCATTTTCTATCCTCTCCCTCATGACTTATGTCATGAGTCATGACTCATCTATAGGTGAAAACAGACACGTGCATAATTCCACTTTAACACTGCTTTAAAATTTCTTATGCATGTTGCAGGACTGTACTGGTGCCCTATGCAGCCCTGTAACATGCATAAGAAATGTTAGTGGAGTTGTGGTGAAAATGGACATGCACCTTTATGTTCCTTAATAGCACCACATTGGATCCAGACTCAGTCTGGTTGCATCAGTACCAGGTTTGGGTCTGTCTTGGACCAGGTTTGGGCCTGCTTCCTCCCTGCCCTCTCCACCCTTCCCCTCAAACAGGGCTCTACTGTGGAGTGCACTCAAGGCCCAGCAAATGCAGTCTTCTGAAGCAGTATGGGCTGTTCAGGCTGCCCACATGCCATCTGAGCGGCTTGCTAATTGAACTTACTCATGAGAAAATTTGTAGTACTTCCCATGTTGCCTTGGTAACCAGCCTTGCAGACCCCACAAAGCTCTTAGCTTATGGTTTCCTTGGCTCTTGTTTCTAACACACATGCTCTTGGCTGACAGGTCTCAGAAAATAAAAGACGTTATGCAAAGGATGGATTTGACTTGGACCTCACTTACGTTACAGGTTTGTACTGCTTGATAGAAAAGCTGGTTAATGCAAAGCAAAGCTGCATCAGCTACCAGCCTTCTGAAAGAAGAATCCATGTCCTCTTTATATGGATCCTGTAATCTTGCGGAAACCCAATAAGCAGGCACCTGCGTTTACTTCATTTCCCCCATTGCTCCCAATGAGGAAAACACAGTGAACACTGGTCCCTGCTGATAAGTGAGGTTGTCTTAAGAAACATCTCTAACTGAAGGCAGCTAACCTGGTAAACCACAATAGGAAAGCAAATTCAGAAAATGCTAACGCTGTTACATGGCTTAAAAACAGGTTGCTGGTGGTACTTAAAGTCTCTTTAGTATGAATCCTATGTATGAATTAATCTTGCTTGTAACGTTGGATTGACTTTCAAAGACACAGGCATGTAGCATGCATTTTTAGTTGTGAATAGAAGTTTTTCATATTAATGCTGTATTTTCTATCTCAATGGCTCTCTTCTCCTTGTAGGCCGTGTTATTGCAATGTCCTTTCCGTCTTCTGGGAAGCAGTCTTTCTATAGAAATCCTATAGAGGTAAAGTATAGCTTCTTGTAGTCCTTCCTCTTCATGACTTCAGAATTTAACAGCATTGTTCGGTCTTCCCTTTCCCACCTCAACTGCATTTGGCAGCCTCTAGCTCAGACTGTAAATAATCACCATCCAGGGACTTGTAGGAAACAGGCCAGTACCCAGTAGTGAGTTGGGCACATCTTATGAGCAATGAAACAGAGGACATTGGTTAACTGTACAGTAACCACAATGCAAGTGTCTGGGTGTGTGTGTGTGTGTGTGTGTGTGTTGCACTTGCCCAACCTAGCAAGTGGCTGGTGGGTGAGTGGAGGGGACTGGAGAGGAGGAAATGTCCTGAGGTGCAGTGGAGAGCCACTGTCGCACTTCTCCACCTCCACTTGCATGTATGGGAGGGTCCCTCTCTTGTGGGTCCTGTGCAGTTACTTCAAGGTATAGAGGGGAAGATGGGGTGAAATTCTGTGGAGAGAGAGAGAGAACCTCCCAAGCACCAACCCAGTCCAAGCTGATATGCTGCTTACACCCCCTCCCCACACATCTCCCAACTCTTCTGCCACCTTCATCCAGTTAGCAACTGCAGCTTATGGTCCTGGATGCCCACATGAAGGCACTGCCTACAACCTAACTGATTGTGGGTGCACATTAGTCCTCACTGCATTCCCCTTATTCTCGGCCATGATGTCAGGCACGCACTGATGAACATGTGTTCAGGAAATCTAACCTAACAATGAAGTGAACACCCATTCATCGGTGTCCATTGTGCTGTTTGTAAATACTCGGTCCTTTCCCTTTCAATCCTAGACTTTTCTCCTAAACCCTAATCGGTCTTCCAGCTGCCAACAAATCTTCATGTTTCTCTGAGTAGTCTCTGGAAGTGTTAGGGTTTTTCCTCAAATAATGGTCGAGACAATCTTGTACAGAATGGCAGTTTGCTGATATGCACAAGCTTGAAATGTTTGTTTGACCAGGACAGTTGGCTTTTGCTGTTGATTTAATCACAAGAAGATGATCTCCATAATGATGATGACTGAGATGCACCCTTTTACTAAATGTGATGCTATTACCAGAGCACCACCAGTATGCTCCCTGCTCTACGAAATACACTGATAAACCAGGCCTTAGCTCTACGAAATACACTGATAAACCAGGCCTTAGCTCCAAGGTGCTTCCAGTTTTACAGTGAACAGATGCAGTGTCCATGGTGAGACAGCAAGAGCCATTGAAGGCTGCTATGTGTATGGCCAGTCTTGGTGGGGGGGACGAGAGGGGAAGACTGAAAATGTGGTGTTGGAGGGGCTGGTACACAAAGCTTTGGAGTGTTCCAAGTTCAGGGAGAACTCTCAGAACAGAAAATATTTGGAAAAAACAGTCTTTAGCCAAATTAGTGTGATTTATCTTTTTTTTAAAAACGTGTAAATTAAAAAAACAAAAACAAAACATTAATATGATATATTAACTCATGTACATCTAGGGTGCTGGGCTGGTGTATTCCCTCAATCTAGATTCTAGAGAGAGAGTTGATCCCAAATGTATGAAGATATTTTTCTCTCCTCTCTACCCCTTCCTTTCTTAATAATGAACTCGGTTTAGACTTGGGCTTCTCAGGCCATTACAGGTTTATGTAATTGACAGCCTGATTCTGTTTATACTCACTGCTGTGATTCCTACTATGTAATCAATTCCTTTGATAGTCAAAGAATCCTAGGATTGCTATCCTGTATGTTAAGGACCGCATTGAGGCAAGTAGAATAAACATTTTACAGGAATCAAACTGTTCCCTCGAATACCTATGGATTGAAATTCCAGGTATCAAGCAGAAGAGTATAGCAGTGGGACTATACTATCGCCCCCCCCCCCCCCGACCAGAATAGAGAGACTGATTATGTAATGCTAACAGAGATTAAACAGGCTACTAAAACTGGGAATGTAATAATAATGGGTGACTTCAAGTACCCCAATATTGACTGGGTGAATGCCTCCTCGGGGCAGGATGTGGAGGCAAAATTTCTGGATAGCATAAATGACTGCTTTTTAGAGCAATTGGTTCTGGAACCAATGAGGGGAGGAGCTACTTTAGTTCTAGTCCTAAGTGGCACACAGGAACTAGTGCAAGGAGTAACTGTGGCTGAGCCACTAGGCAATAGCGATCATAATATAATCAAATTTGACATAGTTGCTGGAGGGAGAAAGTTAATTAAAAGTACAGCACTGGCTTTTAACTTTAAAAAGGGAGACTATGCCAAAATGAGGAAGCTAGTTAGAAAGAAACTAAAAGGCACAGTTGAAAGAACTACATGTTTGCAAGAGGCATGGAGGCTGTTGAAAAGCACCATCTTGGAAGCCCAGATTACATGCATCCCACAAGTTAAAAAAGGTAGCAGGAGGACTAAACGTCTACCACTGTGGCTAAATGGAGACGCAAAAGAGGCTATTAGAGCCAAAAAGGCATCCTTTAAGAAATGGAAAGCTAGCCCCAATGAGGAAAATACAAAGGAGCATAAACAGTGGCAACGTAACTGTAAGGTGCTAATAAAGCAGGCCAAGAAAGAATTTGAAAGGAGACTTGCTAAAGAGGCAAAAACAAATAATAAAACCTTTCTCCCGGGGGATCCTCCTGGCCGTCCAGTCTGGACTGTAGGGTAGATCCCGCCGGGAACCAGTAGGAGGCAGACATCAACTTTGAGGGGCCTACTAGGAGGGATCTAGCCTCAACTCCCCAGTTGTTTGTCTGCCTTGGGGCAGTAAGGACGCAGGCAAGTGGACTGGAAGAATCAACCCTGAGTCTTTCACTGGATTGGGGCGCTCTTCCAGCACAGGAACCGGCCCGGTGCCAGGGGGAGAGAAATTCTCCGCCCTGTTCACCTACCTGGCTCGCCTGGGTACTGGGCCTTGATCGGGGGCTCCCCTTTGGAGCGGGGATTTCCCTCTGCCGAGGCGCAGCAGTTTCCCCCTTCGGGACCTTCTGCAGCCTCTATACCTTCCTCCTCCTCCACCCTACCTCTCTGGCAGGGGTTTGGGGGGAGGTTCAGACTCAACGCGGGGAGTTGTCTTCCCCGGGGCAGTAGTGCGGCAGCTTCCCCTCTCGGGACCATTCGCCCCCCCCCCCTCCCGGATCTCCTAAGGGGGACCCGAAGGCAGAGGAGGCCCCGGGCTTGGGGCCTAGCTGGGAGTTCCAGGTCGCAGATAGCGCACCGCGGCAGCCCCGCCCCCCCCGAGGCGATTTCCGTTGGGGGAGAGGAGCGGGCTTTCCTGAGATCCAATCAGGAACGCGCTTGCCAGGTAGAGCCTGCCGCGCTTTTTGCAAGGCAGCTCTCCAGGGGGCAGTGCTGGGCGCGCCTTTTGCAGAGCAGCTCCCCGGGGATCAGAACTGGACGTGTTTTTTCTGAGCCCAGGGAGCGGTTTTCTCCGGAGCTTGCTCGAGGACAATGTGTTCCTCTTCAATTCGAGTCTCTAGCTCACCCAACAGAGACTGTGCTTGGCCCTCCCTGCCATCGAGGCTGCTGGCACAAGAGGGATTTCAAGGACCTTCAAGATGCCAGCGAGACGGAGATCCACAACTTTGGAGTCAGGGGCTTCCACGGAACAGCCCCTCGCAGTGAGTGCCCCCCAGCCCACCCCGGCAGAGCCCCTAGCAGGGGACTCGGCTCTGACCCCTCCAGCAAGGCAGGATCTCCACACAGAGCTGTTAAGGGAGATCCTAACAGCGCTCAAAAGAAAGAGGTCCCCTCCCAGAGCTAGACCCTCCAGACCCTACAAGGGCAGCTCCAAGGGAGCTGGTAAGGGCAAACAGCCCCTTTCTAAGAAGCCCCGCAGGACCTCTGAGCTAATTGTCTCTCCGGCTTCATCTGAGGAGGAGCAGGAGGATTTCATTGACAGCCAGGACTCAGAGGAGGAGGACACCTCGTGTCGGGGCAGTAAAGACAAACAGGAGGGCCTCTTCCCCGGCAGAGTCTATGGAGGAAGAGGAGGAGGGGATTTCAGAGGGGGAAATAGTCAGCGAAGGGGAGCCAGCTGACAAGGAGCACTCAGGAGAGGCGAATCTGGATCCCTCTCTGGACCCTGATAGGCAGTTCCCCTGCAAGTATCGTGACCTGATTTTTGACCAGTTCACCAAAACCCTCCATTTGAAACAGAAAAAAGATAAGGATGCTTCTTCCTCGTCAGAAGAGGA
>QEPC01012613.1:353738-388427 GCA_003113815.1 Sphenodon punctatus | reverse complement strand
GTACAATTAGGTTGTGGAATTTACTGCCAGGGGAGGTGGTCAAGGCCAGCAGTATAGCTGAGTTTAAAAGAGGTTTGGACAAGTTTCTAGAAGATAGTTCCATTAGCAGCTATTAGCCAGATAGGATTGGGGAACAAAACCCTTTACTGTCAGGAGCTTGGGGATGACCCACAGGGAACGGATAGCATGGTGACCTGTTGGGTGCTTCTCCCAGGCCCCTGTGACTGGCCACTGTCGGAGGCAGACCCCAGACTGGGGAACTATAGGGTGGCGATGACTCTTGTCAGATTTAACGTTTTTCCTATGGCCTTGACGGATGGTAGATTGAAGGGTATTCCTCGCCACGAGGGTCTTTGTCAGCATTGCTGTAACCTCCACTGGGAGGTTGTGGAAACTATGGCACATATTTTGTTTACATGTCCATTATATCAGACTTGGAGATGCCTGTACATTAATCCACACCTCAATATCATTCGGCATCATAGCTCTAAGGAGGAATTTCTGCTGAGTGACCTGAATTGGTTGATTTCACTTGAGGTAGCTAAATTCCTAACCCGCGTATTAAATCTTAAATATGTGGAGTCTGAGTCTGTTTGAGCTGGGTTGGGCTTTTGTCAAAGAAGAGTATGGTGTAAATGGATGTTACATATTATGGATGTTCTCCTTTATCTTAATTGTGTAGCTAGTATAATTGGCTATAACACTGAGGGGTAACTGAGGGGTAATGGATGTATGGTGGGATTTGGTTATGTATTAGGATGGTTTATGGATTAATATTTGGGAATTTATTTTATTAAATTGTTTGGGATTTTATACTGTTTAATTATATTTTAGAGTTTCTTAGTGTTTATTGACTATTGATCACTGAGCACTGATTATTGTTTGTTGTTTGTATTTATAATAGCCAGCGGTTATGTAATAAACATATTTGATTTGATTTTTGTCGGAGGCAGGATGCTGGGCTCGATGGACCATTGGTCTGACTCAATATGGCACTTCTTATATTAAATTTCCTACCACCCCCTCCATATGTTTGCTATTGCATAGTTATTAAGCTACATTTATTACCTTTTGCTTCTTGGTTTTTAACCTCATTGTCTCTAAATGTTTGAAATTTATTTTTCCCCCCTTAAGATTTCTCTTTGTGTTGTTGCCTTTATTTTTACAAATAATATAACAGTACCTGCCCTGCATTTGCATCAGGAACTGAGGGGAATTCCTTGTGTGACCCAAAAACTTGCACACACTGGCCAACAGAAGTTGATCCAATAAAAGATCTCATCTGAACTACTTTGTCTCCAGTCTATAAAATTTTTAGATTGCTATGGTCGGTCTTCTCCCCCACCCCCCTTCTTCTTTCTCTCTGCTCATGGTCATTACAAACAGAGCTGTTTCTTGGTAGACTCTCTTCTGCCTGAGAAATTGAGTGGAAGTGGAAACCAAGAATAGGTAAAGAGTAAAATGTAAGTTCTTGGCGTTCAAAACTTTTAATATAGATTTTAATCTATATTAACATTTTATAATAGATGCCTTCCCACTGATCAGCTCTCATTCTCCTGCTCCCTTTGGAACTGTTGCTCTGCCAAAAGAGCCCCCTACATCCATGATCTCTTCCTCTTTCACTCCAGCTCCTTGCCCTTACTGAAACTTGGATCTCGCCCTCTGACTCTGTCACCCCAGCCACCCTCTCCTTCAGGGGTGTCTCCTTTTCTCACCAGCCCCACCCTGAAGGTTGGGGTGGTGGCATGGGCTTCTTCCTCACTAATTTCTGTCAATTCTGACCACTTCCTCCTTCCCTTCCTTTGAGGCTCACTCTGTGCGCCTCTACTCCCCCCTCCATCTCTGCATCGCTGTCATATATCCCTCCCCTCCCCCCGGCACTCTCTCTTCCTTTCTCTCTGAATTTGAGTCCTGGCTGACTTTCTTCCTTTCTGACAATACGCCCACTCTCATCCTCAGTGACTTCAACATTCACGTTGATGTCCCTTCCTAGCCCTCCATCTCTCACTTCCTCTCACTAGCCACCTCCTTCAATCTCCACCTTTGGACCAACTCCCCCACCCATGCTAACGGCCATTCTCTTGACCTTGTCTTCTCTAGGAATTGCTCTGTCTCTGATCTCGCCTTCGATCCTTATCCCATCTCTGACCACTTCCTTGCCTCTTTCAATGTCTCCCACTGTCCCCCGTCCTCATCCCCGTCTCCACGCCCCTTCTGTGACCTGCAGGCCATTAACCCCCTGGACTTCGCCTCCTCTTCCCCCCCCCCCCCCCCCCCCCCCCCCNCCCTGACTGCCGTCTTGGCTTTCAATGCCTCTCTCTCCTTTACCCTTGACTCCCTTGGTTCACCCCTAGTATCCGCCACCTCCACTCCTGCACCCATGCTGCTGAACACCTCTGGCACAAATCCCACTCATGCGGACTTCCTTCACTTCAAATTCTCTCTCTCCTCCCTTACTTCTGCTATCTCATTCACTAGACAGCATTACTACGCCTCCCGCATTGAGTCCTGTTCTTGGAACGCTCGTTGCCTGTTCACCTTTTGACTCCCTCCTCAAGCCCCTCCCCCCCCCTCCCCAGGCTTCCTTTTTCCTTTCTGCTCAGGATCTTGCGTCCTTCTTCACCTCCAAGATAGACAAGATCTGCCTTGAAATTGTTGGTATATGCAGCATCCATAAATTAAAACTGACTGGATTAAGAATAGTAATGGACTATAGAGCTACTAGATGGCGCTGCTAAGTTTATATGTACATGGAAGGGAGATGGGGTTTTGCAGTTGAACTCTTTTGTGTAGCCACTCCTTCTTCCTTTCACTCACTGTATGTGTGTCTGTTTCCATTTTGTCTTCATACTAGCTAGATGTAACTAAAGGATCTGTGCCTGAAAAGCTTCAGTAAAGTTCTTGTTTAAAGCTGCAGCTGCATTTGTCTTTAATGATTGTGAATCAGATATTACTCTGCAACAGACATTGCTTCCCACTCCTCTCTTCCTACTCCCTCCTTCTCTCCTGTCCTCCTTCCCTCCCACCTCCCTTGAGGAAATCTACTCCCTGCTCTCCTACTCCAACACTTTCACTTGCTCCCTTGATCCCCCCCCCCGTCTCCTGCTGATACCTTCCATTCAATACAATCTGTTACCTGAGGTCTGTGTACTCCTATCCTCACCACACGGAGCAGCCAGCCAGCACACTCGATGTAACCAAGCCAAGCGTGTGCACCTGAGACCTCGCATCTTCGTGAACGTTGCACCCCTTGTCTCTCCCTCTGTTCCCTTTCCTTCATCTCTACTCCCCTGTCTCTGATTGTAAGCCCTAGGGCAGGGACCATGTCTATTCCATTACTTTGTAAAGCACCAGGTGCATTGCGGGCGCTATATAAATGCTTGCTGCTAATTTATTTTTTTTCTTTAAAGGAAGTTGCAAGATTTTTGGACACAAAACATAAAGACCATTATAAAGTTTATAACCTTTGCAGTAAGTATGTCTAGTGGTTCATGGTAACTTTCTTAATATGGGATTTCTTTGAAAAGATGGTGAGCCTCTTACATCGGTAAACATGTATATCCATGCTTTTTAGAAATACAACTATATTTAGAAAGGTTTCTAGCTGTCATGTTCACCGGGGGTGATTCTTTTCTACCTGTTGCACTAACAAATTACTAATTTATTTTTACTGTCTCAAATGGAATACTCTAAAAAGTTTAATCAGGCTTTAAAACTTCAGACTATGCTTGCCTGCTTGATCAGGATGAGGAAGCTTTGTAGGCAAGAGCACCATATTGCCCAGTCTCCTTGTATAGGGGCAAAGAGGAATTTAAGAACCTGCTGTCATTGATCAGCTGAGTGGTGCAATGCTGAAGAATTCCCTCTAGATGATAAAGCTAGAAACACATTGCAAGAGCCAGGCTCTGCTCAGCAAAGAGAAAAAGAAGGGTCTCACCATTTGAACCCAAATCTAATTACCGTGGCACATAGTGAACATTAATGGGAGACAGTTGGGCTTCCAACATTTCAGGGGCAGAATGGAAACGGTGACTTTATTTTTTTAATTATTTATTATTTTACCCAGATCAAATTGTGAATCTCTCTGTTCTGTAGCAGTGGCCTAGATCTGACTCAAGGGAAGTCGTTTCAACTGCTATTCAAATAGATTTTATGCTAATACAGGCATAACTCACCCCCAAAGCTTTATATTTGTTGCATCTAACAATTTTTGCCCTCTTCTCTTCCCGCCCCCCTTTTTGCAGGTGAAAAAGGCTATGACCCAAAGTACTTCCATTACAGGGTGGAGAGAATCTTTATTGATGACCACAATGTTCCTGCTCTAGAGTGAGTAATATGCTGGGCTCTTTTTTTTTTTTTTTTTTTTTTTTTTTTTTGCAGCCCTATAATAGTGGTTAAACAAAAATATTTGAATCCTTGTGTAATTTGTATGCTTTCCCTTTAACTAGGAACATGCTGAAATTTACTGCTGATGTCCGGGAGTGGATGAAGCAGGATGAGAGAAACATTATAGCAATTCACTGTAAAGGAGGCAAGGGTAAGAGAACAGGGGTTGGGAGGCCTCTGGGGGGAGAGAATTAAAATGACACTCAAATCTAATAATTCGTTCTTACCTGATTATCCTTCAGAACCTGAAATTTATACAGAGGCAGCTGCTACTCCCATTACAATAGCCAAAATTCTTGCTATAAAATCAAAACTATCTAAGCTATCTGTATTTAAACACACTGTAGATATTGTCCCAGAAATCAACTTGTGAAGTTTGGTTAAGGAATGCCGGTGATTCAGTCACAGAGCTCCAGAGCTGGAAGGGACCTCAAGGGTCCTCTACTTCATCCCCCTCATACCACCACAGGAGTCACCATACCCCAACCATCTGCACAGAGAAATTTATCCAACAAGCAGGCTTGATGGGGGACAATTGGCTTTTTGTTTTTGTTTTTTGGTGGCGGGGGTTCTCTGATAACTAGTGTGGGGAACAGAACTTGCGAGTTAAACTTGGTATGCAGATTGCTGAGGCTGGAGCCAAATGCCCTTAGTAATAGTAGTAGTAGGGGTGTGTGCACGTGCAATCCAGAAACTGGAAGCTGTAAGTATAATTGGCATTTTACATAGGGTTGCTACGGCTCATAAATAATGCAGATCTTTAATTGTGGGCTTAAGATCTTGAGTTGTTGATCTTTATGCACTAGAGAGGTGGAGGAATTGCAGAGTAGGGCTAGAAGGGGAAACCTATCCCATCATTCCTCCACACCCCTTCTCAACTGTATGTAAGTAACATGGCAATACCCCTCCTCAGAATAACTAACATGGGACTAGGTGGTGGGCAGAGAGCACCAAGCTGCCCCCTGCTATTCCTAGCACACCATTAACCAAGTCTACTCAGTGCACCGAGTGTTGATATGGACTCAATGAGCATAATCCGGATTACAGAGAGATGGATCAAATTTACGATCTGCCATCTCATTTTTCTAGATTACAATTCTTATCAACCATGTGGGAAACTCCCATTATGCTTGCAACTTGTGGTTTGTGGTACAAACCAACTCTGCAAAAATCCCCAAGGCCCTCCCAACTCCCCTGAAGTCTGTATGGCAAATTTCATTCTCAAGTGCTGTTCCTTGCAGTAATTATCAGCTGCCAAAAAAGGATGCAAAAAACAAAGCAAAAAATCCCCTCAAAACTTCAGTTGCCTTTAACTCCTGCACCTCTTAACCAAACTTTGGTTTTGGTAAAGTAAACTCTAAACAAAAGACGCCTAACAAAACAAACCTCTGAACAAAAAAACAATCCTGGATCAAAAATAGCCCATTTTTTAAAAAAGGATTTAAAAAATAGTCTGGACTATTTTGTATTTATTTTTTTTAAAACCCAAAGAACCAAAAAAAAAACCTAAAAGAGAATTCTCACTATGCAAAATTCTACCTGTTAACATCACTCCCTGCACCATGTTCCCTCTCTGTATACTACTAAAGTACTGTCAGGACAGTGATGCAAATTTTTACACTGCCAACTAGGAAATTTAATACATTCCCTTTCTTAAAGCACGCACTAACAAACTTGAGCTCCAAAAAGCATGGAAACTGCAACCTAAGGCCTGTGCTACAGCTTAAGTCACACAGTAAAGATGTTGTACAGTCTCGCTTATAACAGCTAGGCTCCATGCACCAGAACTTTGCCTTGGTCTTTCAGCTCCATCCTTCTCCTTCTCCTGCAGGGTTGGGGCAAGACTGGGGCCCCTTCACACAGTACCGTGGGGGTGGGGGGCAAAAACTTCCATCCAGAGCAATTGTGGCTCTCTTACATTGGGGAAATAGCACACATGAGTGCACTATTCATTTGCATGAATTCCCATCATAGAGAGCTGCAATTGCTCTGATGGAAGGTTCCCCTCTCCCAGGTAATGTGTGAAAGTGGCCTGGGGTTGAGGACAGTAGGTGGCAGCTTATTGTGCCCCTGCTGTTTCCGCAAGGTAACAATGGGCCTTGGACTGGGAGAACACTTGGGACCACCTTGCTACCTCCTGTCCACCATGGCAAAGTTGGGGTCAGGACAGTTGTCGTCCGCCATTAGTAGGTGAGCACTCCCATATAAGCAGGTTCCTGTGTCTCTGATAGCCCTCAACTCACCAACATTAAGAGTGTGGGACCAACAGGGAAGTTGTAGCTGACCCCAATGCAGAGCCAGCTGTATTGCAATAATGTTACTTCATGAATATATTGTAGGTAAAACCCATTGCTGTATAAACACTTGTCCCCATCCCAGAGCCAGCTGTATTGGAGCAGAGAGGAGGAGAGCCACCAAAGGAGTAGGAAAAATGGACCTCACCTGGCATTTTCCCATTGTTCTGTCTGTCTCTCACTGCTTTGTTAGCCAAGAGAGTAGCAAAAAGGTACCTATTCACACCTAGAGCAAGCTGCATCATATCCCTCTTCTGCTAGTAATACATTGCAGGAACTTCACCAACCCCGAAGGCAGCTGCCCAGCTCACCAGCAGGAACTGTGGGTAGCAGTGGAAGTGGTTGCAGGAGCAAGGAAAACAGTACCCATCCAGCAGCATTGCTAACACGGATCCCCCTCTTCCCTAGCCTCAGTGTTGCCATGCAGGGAGTATCTGAATTTAATCTTGAAACCTGTAGAAGCTGATCTTTGAAGAAAAGTTTCTCCACTGGTGACTGTCTTTCTGTTACAGTATGTGCTTGTCTCTACTCTAATTATCAAAAGTTATAAAGAGGCAGATGTGATTATCTCCTCGATCTCTTCCATTTTTGCTAATCAAGCAATTTCTTAAGAGTCTGGCAGGCGTTTTGAGCCGTGATGCCCTTTCTGTTAAGTAGCCTTAACTCCTTTCTCTCTCTCACACACAGGCAGGACTGGAACAATGGTTTGTACCTGGCTTATTGACAGTGACCAGTTTGAGAGTGCAAAGGTACAAGGAGCTGGTAGTAGCAATTTCTTTTTATCTAAAAGTGTTTTAAGCCAGGGAAGATGAGGTGGCTTAAGCAGAGTCGTTCTCCATTCTACATGGGAGAATGTCAGTGATTTCTTTTGAAATGTTTTGCTAGTGTGGGGCTAGTTCATTAACTTGTGTTTGACTTGAAGGGCCAGGAAATGGGAGGAACTGGCAGAGTTTGAATGATGCCTGAAAACTCTTAACTGCAGCTTCTCAACCCCTTGCCTTGAACTTAAAAGCCCCTCATTTGAATTGATTTAAAGCATGATAGTATTCGGTGATGGTGTGCCTGTGAATTTACCTGTGGGTTTCATTGCAAAGTTAATGAAAACACCGTTCAGGCTACAGTCTGGCTCAAAGGACTTCAGTTTGAGTCATCCCAGTCCTCTATTTCCAAAGAATTGGGCACAATCAGATTGTGTTTTCAAGCGCTTTACTAAATGCAGTTAAATGGATAACTATATAGCAAATTCAGTTACTTGTCAAATGCATGGATTACACAATTTGCAAGTAACTTAACTCTAAACCACACTTGATGAGTGACTGATGGAAAATACTCCTAGTGTGGGGTATTTGAGCTGGAGACAGGAGAGCGATCTTAATAAGAGTCAGAAGGTACCTTTAAAGAAGGTAAATATTTACCAATCCTGCAGGAGCACACTCTGAAGACCAGCTGAAGCTGTGTTGAGTTGTGTGAGGTGAGATGCACAAGCAACTGTTCTGGGCCCATCCATCTTAAGCACTGCATTACTATGTCAAAACACAGTTACAACATTGCATGACTAGTTTGTGTACACTAAATATAGACATGGATCTTGTCATATAGGCCATATCTGGGAAGGAGGAGAGTGTGTATTGGTGATGGGTACTGGTGTGATGAAACACATGGGACATGTTTTTGTGGATTTGACAAGAACATGTGGTGGCTTACATGTCCTGTAACAGACACCCATTTTTAAAGGTCTTTGACACATACTAGGTCCTGTAGGCCCAAAATGCCCTTGAGACTATTCTAACTCCCTATCTCATCGCTTCTGATGTGGGGCATATCCACCATGTCTTATGTAAACTCACAGCTGTCTTCTCAAAGCAAACTAGCTTCTATAATTTTTAAAAGCTGCAAATAAGTTATGGCAAATAGCTAATGCAATTACGGCTAACCAGGCCTTTAACATAACTACAGGCCCCAGTGCAACTCTATTGTCATACAAACATTGTCATTTTTACTATACTCTGGATTCCTGTTGTGCTTCTCCAGCAGGAATGTCCTGTGGCCAAGTTTGAATTCAGGCTCTCTTTGCTAGAGGAAAGAACTTGCATAATCCTCCCTCCATGCACAGTAGCTAGTTTCCTTAAACGCATGTCAGCCTGCCTATGTGAGGAGCCTGATGTGCTACAACACATGATGGGTGGGGAGGTGCTTGTCTAAAAACAGCCTCCATTTCCTAATGTCTCTCCTCCATAAGAATAGAAGCAGAGTTCTCTTCATAACTTCTTGCAGTTCTTCAAAGCAAAAAGCTAGAGCCGTTCGTGAAATTGAACATGCTCTCCACAAGAATTACTATCCTAGTTTGAGATGGATCTTCTGCTGTTGGTATTGTATCATCTTGCTTGAGTGCGCATTCGTTACAAAGTAATGTGCGCTAGCAATTAACGACATGCATTAGTGTGTGGGTAATCAGAACTGACACAGTACACTGTTCTGCCAACTTCAGTTTCTGTAGATAAAAACTGCACAGCACTCTGTTTCTTCCAACTGCCACAGCAGTTGGTAGCAAGGGACAGCCTCTGGGGAAAAGTAGATTAAATTAGTGCTACTTATCCCTAGATTAGATTAGTTTAGAATAGCGAGGAGCACCCATTGGTGTGAATTAGAGTACACCTCAAAGAACCAAAGTTATAGGTAGTAACCTTGGTATTTTTAACCTATTCATGAAGGAATTTATTGAGAAACTGTTCTCAAGACCATGCTTGTGGTGTCTTCTGTACAAAAGAAAGGCCAGAGTTCCCTTTTTGGGGTAATTAAAAAAAAAAAAAAAAAAGCTCTTCCTCCGAGAGAACTACCTTAAAAGTCACTTTAATGACAATTTCCCCCCATCTTGAAAATTTTTCCACCACTATGCTAGTGACTGCCTGACCACTAGAGCCCTTGTGTTTCTAGTGTGGTCTTATTTCCACACCTACTTCTCAAGCATTAATTTCATTCTTCTAGTTCTATCCTGATCATTCAACACATTATAATTCGTTTTTACAAACCTATAATTTTTGTTGTTGGTGAGTTATAACTTCAGATGTTTTATAATGGGGCAATCCTTGTGAGGAAGCTGATTGTTCTGCTTGGGGAAACTATTGCATTCCTGTGGATTCATTCAATCACTAGGACTCTCTCTCGATCTAGGAGAGTTTGGAATACTTTGGTGAGAGAAGAACCGATAAAAGCACAAGTTCCAAATTTCAGGGAGTTGAAACTCCATCCCAGGTGAGAGCGAGAGACTGGTAAAGCATGGATGGGGGACCCTTTGGGCTGTGTTGGCTGAGCGTGTCCCATGGCTGCTTCTTATTTGGCCCCTTTCCCATTTGTGCATCTGACCTGTGGCTCCAGCCCCTACTCTCAAGCACTGAAAGAGTGAGCTCAGGGGAAGGAAGCAGATGAGGGCATGCATTCAAGAGCACGGGATGGTTCCTTGATCAGGACACTCGGCTTCTTCCCCCATTCTGAGCACCCCCAACTCCTGTCTAGCCCTCTGAATTTGGAGTGATTTGCAAAGTGGCCTGTGCAGGTCGAGGGATTAATACACTTCAAAACCCGCTGCTGCACAATTGTTTAAATGTAAAGTATGATGGGGGAAGCTGAATAAAAGTATCTTAGACACTTGGCTGCACTGTGGTCTCCCAACTCCATTTTGTTCTTGAGGGAAACACTCTTCTCTTCACTCCTGCCTCCCATCGCTTCCTCTAATGGGGCCCAAGCTAACATGGTTGGCGTATTAAAATAATGTTCCTATAGTTGCTCTTACATTTATCAGATTGAACAGTCTGTGTGTGGAAATCCTCGATGCTTTGGCTTGAGTGGATCTAGGATTTCCTCTGTTGAATTACTCTTTTTAAAATACTTGGGGAGGTACAAGTTACTTGCAGAGTATCATCACAGATGGGGTAAACCATGGCAAGGCTTAAGTTATTTCCCCCAAGCCATATTTAGTGAATCGGTGGCTGAACTGACACTTTCTCATCACTGATTCAGTTGGTCATAGTGGGGAGTAGGAGGGGGGTTGTCTTTTGAGAATTGGTTGTAGTCTTTTTCCTAATTTTTCTCCATCCTTTTTTAGTGCAGGAATGTATTTAAACACTGTTCTTATTTTACATTGCAGAATAGGTATGTTGGGTATTATGAAATCCTGAAGAACATGTATAACTTGTCACTTCCACCAAAGAGACAGCTCAAAATCAAAAGCTTAAAAATACACTCTATTCACGGTAAGAGGCATTAAAATCTGGATGTTTGCATCTCTTCCCAGTTCTAAGTTACTTTCCAAGGCCCTCTTACAGAAGACGCACCCATGCATGAACACCCAGAAATCTGGGTGTTCGTACGTGGGTGAGTCCCACGTAAAAACTGTGGCAGGTGGGTGTGCTCTTGACGAACACGCATGCACACACCCCTTCACCCTCGCACAGAGCAACCAGCAAAAACAGTGGTTGCTCTGTGCATGTAGATGGGTGGAGATCAGTGTGCGCCCGTCTACACCCTCCCCCCACGCACGCACCGATCGACACACTCCACCTCCTGCGCAACCCATGTAAAAAGGGCTGAAGTGTACTTGATTTTGTGAATTTTGTATAAGGGTCATGATAAAGGGGTGGGGGAGGCTGGGATCTGAATGCAGCTTTCTGATGCCACAGTGTTGCTGTCATCATCTTTTACAGAAGCTATAACTAATACAGTGGAATTCTGTGTAGCAATTCAGACTTGGATAAATATTCACTTGGCTCCACTTGTGCCTGTGTTGACTTCCTAAATAAGTTACTTCTAGTTCCCCGATAGCTATAATGTTTTGATCCCTTCTAGGAGTTGGAAAAAGCAATGGAAGTGATTTTAGAGTACAGCTAATAATGAGAAAGCAAGTGGTGTTCCAGTGTGTGTGCGCAACACAGGAGAACTGCAAGGTAAGTAAAGAGAGATGGGATGAACTGAAACTTAAGCTTTAACAGAACAGGATCATCTTCACAAAACTGAACCCTCAGTACATTCTATTAAATACTGGGTTTAAGTTTCTTTCCTCCCCTGGCTATTTAAGGCAAATATGTGAAAAGTATTATTGTTAATTCCTCCACGTGTGATGCAACTACAAGCTTACACGTTTTGCTGAACATAGGGGGAACTGTCTCTTGAGAAGTTAGTGTCATGATTATAGATTCAGCTATTTAATTTTTAAAGCTGAGTAACTTGGTAACCATTAACCAGAGTGCAGTGGAATACCCTTATTAAGAGAGTAATTGGAAATTCATGTCATATGATCCACTGTAGCCTAGTAGTTGCACATTAGTTTAAAGGGCATTACTAGGTTATGTATGCATTTTAGTTGGAGCAGAAGAAAATTTTTAGTTAAAACTGAGGCTCTCTTTTTCTTTGGTTTAGTTGTTCTTTGATGCTGAAAATGACTTTGCAATAATTGGCTTGGAAGACTGCCCTGTAATAAGCGGTGATGTGAAAGTCAGATTTGAATCACAAGCTGTAAGTTAATAAAGAAAAGGTGTCTTTCTGATGTGTCTCCAGCTTGAAATGGAGATGCTCCATCCTCCCCACTCCCCATAAGCAAGTGATGTAGCAAGAGGAAAACAAAATTACTTTGCTTGACTCACCAGTGCTTCCTGTCATCACTTACAAGTGATGATAACTTGGGGCTTGTTCACACAACTCTCTCGTAGAGTGAGTAGTGGCACAAACCCATATTATGAATGCTGTGTGAAATCCTCACCACTTCTAATGCCCCTTGATCCCTGCTCCCTGATGCAAGGGCTAGGCCAATGAAATGAAGAAGAATCCATAGCTGTGAGAATGCATTGCTACGAGACAGGGCAAACTGATTAAAGAACAAGTGGCAAATTGGAAAGGAGAGAGATGTGTGAATGAGCCCATATTCACATGGTGGGCTTTCTGGAATTTGTCAAATGTTGGAATACATGTCCTTGGAAGTTAAGGATGTGGTGATGCTACAGCTAGTAAAAGGGCCACTTCTTTTCCTTTATAACTACCAATGATGAAACCTAAGGTAGAATCCTAGAGCTAGGAAGGAACCTTAAGGGCCATCTAGTCTCACCCCTGCTTTGAAGCAGGAAGACTACATCTAAAACCTCCTCATCCTCTTTGAAAGCCTCCAGCAATGGAGAGCCTACCGCCTCCCTAGGAAGCTTGCTCCATTGCCACCCAGCTCTTAAGATTTTTTTTCCTGATACTTAACCAAAAACTACCTTTCTTTAATTTGAGCCCATTGTTTCTAGTCCCACCATCCCTGTAGCGACGCAGAGCCATTGTTTGCCGTCGTCTTGGTGGCAACCCTTTATATATTTGAAGACTGCTATATCCCCCTTTTAATCTTTTCTTTGCTGGACTAAACATACCCTGTTTGTCCAACCTTTCCTCATAAGACTTGCTTTCTAGGCCTGTTATCTTTGTTGCCCTCCTCTGAAGCCACTCCGGTTTGTCAATGGCCTTCTTAAAACGAGGTGTCAAAAACTGCACACCGTACTCCTGGTGAGGTCTGACCAGTGCCGAATAGAGTAGAATTATTATCTCTATTGACTTGGAGACGATGTTTCTGTTAATGCAGCCCTGAAATTATATTGGCCTCTCTTGCAGCCGCATCACATTGTTGACTTGTATTCAGTTTGTGATCAATCACAAGCCCTAGATATTTTTCGCATGTGCCACTTCCAAGCCAGGTATTTCCGATCTTATACTTGTTCATTTGGTTTTTCTTTCCCAAGTGCAAAACCTCACATTTATCTTGTTGAATTTCATGTTGTCAATTTCAACCCAGATTTCCAGCCTATTGTCTTTTGAATTCTATTTGTATCTTCCAAGATGTTAGCTAACCTTCCCAGTTGTGCATCCTCGGCACCCTGATATGTATTCCCAATGCGCTTTCATCCAAGTCATTAATAAAGATACTGAATAGACCCAGGACGTAGCCCTGTGGGACCCTACTTGTTGGCAGCCTCCAGTATGACAATGAACCACTGGGTATCTTTAGACCATCACCTCCCCACCCAACATTCATGTTGCCAGGCTGCATTGGTGCCCTGTGCAGCCATACAACATGGATGATGGGTAGGGGAGGTGCTTGTCTAAAAACACCCACTGATGATTGCTCTTTGAGTAGTTCAACCTGCAGTGAGTCTATCTTCTTCTGTCTTCCAGCAGTCCACGCTTTACAAGTCTGTCAATGAAGATCTCATGTGAAACTTGTCTGTTTTCAAATGGGACACGCCCATGCAGGTCCACCCATCTCCCACCCATCCAAGCATCTGTCTGAAGGTGACGTGGGTGGATGCGTGCTCCCATGTACTGCCCATGCACAGAGCATTGGGGGGAAATCTCAGATGCATCATGTGGGGGCATGAGTGGGCAGTGCGTAGGTAGTTGTGTGATTTCTCCTCTACCCTGTTTATTGTTTTTATGCTAAATTGTATCCCCAGGCCCTGTTTTAAAACATTTTAATTGTTTTGATCTGTTTTAAATTGTTTTATATTTGTTTTTATATGTATTTTTGTTGTTGTTGTTGGAAGCCGCCCCGACCTGTATTCAGGAGAGGCGGGGTATAAATTTAATAAATAAAAAAATAAGTAAATAAATAATTTCCCTTCCACACTTGCCAGACATGCATGGGCACTCCACATGGTGCACACAGACCTGCCTTCTAGCCATGCCCATTTAAAAATGGCCTTTATTAAATGCTTCGCTGAAATCCAGGTATATTGTGTCCACAGCACTCTCCTCACCCACTTAATGGATTGCTCTAGAGGCAAGATTAGTCTGGCATGACTTGTTCCTGACACATCCATGCTGGCTTTGTATAATTGCTGTATTGTCATCAAGGTGTGCACAAACTGACTGTTTTATCATCTGTTCTAGCATCTTATCTGGTATTGAAGTCAGGCTGAGTTATGTAATTTACCAGATCCTCCTTTAGTATTTTAAAAAAGATCATTTATCCATCTCCAGTCCTGGGGCATTTCACCTGTTTTTCAAGAGTTTTTGAATGTAATTGACAGAAGTTATAGGAGTACTTCTGCAAGTTCTTTCAGTATCCTAAGGTGTCATTTATCCGGCCCTGAAGACTTGGTTCAGATTAGCTCGGTATTCTCTGTCATCTTTATTCGTTCTGGCCTGCAATTTCCCCCCATTTGTTCATGCAACTTTTGCCAGACTGGCCAGTTCCCTTTTTTGTGAAGACAAAATAGGAATTGGAAGTTTTGACTTTTCACTTGGCCATCTTCTAATGTTTCACCATCGCTGAGCAGTGGATCAACCATTTCCTGATTTCTTCCCCTTGCTTCTGACATGCTTATAAAAATCTCTCACTAGGCTTATCTTATATTTTTGCCTTAGTCTTATCCTGACACTGTCCCTACAAGTTTGGGAAATATGTCTGTACATATCCTTGGTAAATTATCTCTCCTTCCATTTCTTATAAATTGCCCCCTGCTATTCCTATCACACCATTAACCAAGTGTTGATATGGACTCAGTGAGCATAATCCGGATTACTGAGAGATGGATCAAATTTAAGATCTGCCATCTCATTGGTTTCTTTGAAATCAATTGTGATTGTGCCTTCAGTATCTTTTTTTGTTTAAGTGTCCCAGCCTTCTTGGGACACCTATCCCCTTTTGATGATCTAACCATGGAATCACACCGAGTTTCTCTTAGCTTATTAAAATCAGCTTTTTTAAGTCGCAAGTTCCTTGTTAACTCCCCTGTTCCTTGTTAAACTATTTTCCCTCTTGCCTTTCCTTAGGATCATGAATTCTAATATTATGTGGTCATGAGGTAATTGTATCAGTGAGTTGTCCACACAAAATTCCTAGCCTGTTGTAATGTGCATTGGCTATTTCAAATGGATTTTTCCTTTTTGCTGTAGAATGAAAGGGTGGGTAGAATCAAACCATGCAGCTCAGTAGTAGATTAAATAGGCATAAGTTCTGCTGTAATTATTACTTAAATTCATATTGTTTAAATATAGGATATTCCAAAAGGCTATGACAACTGCCCATTCTTCTTTTGGTTCAACACCTCCTTCATAGAAAATGACAGGTATGTTGCATTACATCAAAGCTTTCAATTTTTAATTGTGGAGACAAGAGCCTCTTCCTCATTCAGGAGGGGAGAGAGAGTGGTGGCAACCTGCTCCTGCTGGGAGGACAGTTCTTGTGTGTGCCCCTCCCTAGCAGAAGCATTGTCAAATTTAGACACCTTAAATTCCTATTGGTGGCTCCCCACCTATGGGAATTGGTCACTTGAATTGGGTAGAGCTGTCCTATGGTGATGCAGGATCTTGGCAGCTGTTGTCCCTTTTGAGGGGACACGCCCCTTCCCTGCTCACCCCTGAGGAGTGTGGCTGAGTCTGTTTGTATGCTCTCTGGAATCTTTATGGAACCAATGAGGGAGCCTAAAACCCAGCTGGGCTTTGGCCAACCAGGTAGTTCTAACTTTCACTGTGGTGGAGAGCGAGACCCTGAGCTTGCAGAGAAGCTGGCTAGTGTGACCTGGCCCAGCTCAGGCAAAGAGGATGGCTAAAGGGACAAGAAGTCAAGGGAACTTGACTTCCCTCAAGGGAAAGAAGCCCAGAGGAAGCACTCTTGAGAGCTGAGGGGGGTCAAGGAGTGACCAGCAGCAACAGGCAAGGAGAAGGAGAACCATGGCGAGAGGGAATCCATGGGACCTGTCTAGGGAGGGCAAAAGGGCTCAAACTGAGAAACCGAGTCCATGGCCAAGCCAAGAGCCTATGTGTGGCCCTGCTCCTCACACGGGTACCTGAGTGACAAGTGTACTGAGAGCCATGGATAGAAAGCTTGATGTCAATTGACTTTCCATTCCTCGAGGGGCATGGTGAGCAAGGCCAGTCCTGAAAAGGGAGAACACTGTTGGTAACAGAGACACGGCCAACCACATTGATAAACATAGTGTCTCTGCCTGTACAGTGCCTAGCACAGTAGGAAAGGTACCTGTAGGCACATACCTAGAGTAAATAGCTGTTGGCATTTACACAAAAATTGAAATAGCAAGATTTTTACCTGCTGTTTCATGTGGTGGTGAAGCTGTTCTCTCTAGCCCTGTCGACACCTGCACCCCCAGATGCTAGCCCACACCGAGGTTCTTCCCTCCCATGTTTTCACCACACCTATATGATTATTGAAGGACCAGAAGTTGGGCATGAGGTACAGGTTGTGATCACATTACATTAGCTAATTTTTTAAAAAAATTTTTTTAACAAATTATGCAGTTTATACGATAGTCTTAAGTAGGGCTGATAACACGTGGACAATCCACAGTAGAGGTTCTGCACAGAAATGCAGATTTGGACTAATGATTACTAGGGGCAGTCTGTCAAAGGAAAATGAGTTTTATATACCACAATTTCCAGATTTAAATACAGATCCGTATTAAAATTTTAAAATAAAAATAAACCCTGTGCACTCACAAAATGGGTGCCAGACCATTCTGTGCATGCACGTCCTTTCTCAAAATGGCTGCTTTGCTTTGCTTTGCTGGGGTGCATGTGCAAAATGGCCACTACCATGTGCAGATCAGCTGCTCTTTTCCAAAATAAATAAATTATATATATATTATATATACACACTTTATTTACATAGCCAAAGGCCATCGTAAAATCATATGATAGAAACCATAATGTACATAGACTTATTGACACAGAAAATAAAATAACCAAACAGTTTAACAAAAACTAGCCCTGTATAAAACTTTATCATAAATAAACTTCACATTAAATAATCCATACTAAAACAAATAAGATGTATAATTATACAATAATTAAAAAAATTAAATTTTAAACACTGGGGTGAACCAAAGAGCCCAATTCCAGATCAGCAGTCTATCCATTCAATAATGCCTGCTTCATTCAAAACACCTGATAAAGGAACTTAGCCACCTTTATAGTAACATTACTAACCCTGTCTTGCAATAGGTATACCACTAAACTTTGCACCTGCGGACCTGTACCAGAAATTATTGGGCTAAGATACATCTGCCTCCACCTATCATAAGCTGGGCAAACGAGTAGAATGTTCCAGTGTCTCCTGTACCTGACAATCCAAATCGTTACAATAATGGCAAATCCTCTCACTCCTTGGTATTCCCCGCAATCTCCCTTCGGTAAAGGCAGATGGGAAAAAATTGTCTAGCCAGTGTAGATGCAACCCTAATCTGCCTTAACCTATAGCTAGATAAGTAAATGGCACCTCCCTCTGGGACCATGAAACAAGAGTACCATTGGGCAACCCTTTGTGATCTCATAAGCTCTTGCTCATACTGTAATTCCTGATCGGTTATCCTGCGTTTAATTTCTGCCCAAGCATTCGCAAATGGCTTAGTATGTAAGATGATGAAAATCCCATCTCAGAAAGAAATTATCTTTCCCAGCCACTTTCCCACCATGGAGTAAATTATCAAGCGGGCCAGAGAATCCGACTCACTCAGATTCAGTCTAAGCCAGAATTTCAGGATGGCATGTTTGGCCAGAACTGCTATGCGACAAACACCCGTCTCTGCTCTCAGCAATGTTGCTGGTGTATATTTGGGTGAATGTGTAAAAGCTCTTAGCAGCCTATTTTGTTCTACTTCTAAATCATTAACTAGGGCTGACCTCCACATTTGAACTCTATAAAGAAACTAGGGAATTAACTTTGCTTTCATCAATCTTATAGCCGGGCTAAATAGCTTACCCCCCTTTGCCCAATAGAAACTTAAAATGCCCTGTCCGGTAGATTTGGCCGCTATCTGGACCGATTTATAATGTAATTTCCATGAGGGGAATGCTGAAACTATTACCCCCAGGTACTTATATTGCCTTACTTGTTCTATTTTGTGGGCTTCCATTGATATTGTGTTTGGCTTCTACTTATCACCAAGACCTTTGTCTTATTGTAGTTGATTTTCAATAATTCTCTCCTACAGTAAGCACAAAAGGTGTCCATTACCCTCCTCAGCCCTACCCTAGTTCGGGCAACAAGGGCTGTGTTGCCGGCGTACAATAAGGCCATAAAAGACTGGCCTCCAAGTTCAACTGGATGAGTGGCAACGTCCATAAATTAATCTTTCATATCATTCAGATAAATGGTAAAAAGTAAAGGTGCCAGGATATAGCCCTGTCTAACCGGGATGCGCAAGGTGTCCTTGCCTATCGATTCTAACCCGTATAGACTTATTTGAATGGAGAGCCTGAATCAAACACACGAGTCTTAGGTCAATTTGATAAGCCCTCAACTTATGCCATAGCCTTTCCCTATTTATTACATCGAAGGCTGCTTTTTAAGTCCACAAAACAAATATATAGTTGGGATTTAGGTCTTAATTGGACATATTTGACAACAAGTTGATCGATCACAAATATATGGTTAATGGTGGAACCACCACTTTTAAAACCTGCTTGTTTCCCATAAACTTCATCAGGTCAACCCAGTTCTGTAACTTACTTAGTAAATATTTGGCGTACAATTTCCCGATGATACTCAAAAGGCTAATGGGGTGATAATTAGCCCCACGATCACCTTTTTTGAAAATTGGTACAATTATATTCTGGACCCAGGCCTTAGAGATCTTCCCTGAATCATTAATAGCTGTAAATAAAGAAGCTAAGACCTGACTCCACCAGTCACTTACATTTAATAAGTTCTGTGGGAATGAGATCCACCCCTGGAGCCTTTTTGGATTTAAGTTGATGGATAAGTAGGCTCACCTCTGATGGGGAAACCCATTCCTACTGGGCCAGTGTATCCATTGTGTATCTTAAAGGCTCCACCATATGAACCAAGTTACCAGAAAACATAACACTGTAATAAAATTCCCACTTGCTTGCCAATATACGCACTTCCTCATATGTGACTCCTACAGCCCAAACAGACTTAATTAGGGCCCAAAACCGAAAGGAATTACCCTCACTTGCAGCCTTCTCTAAGTCCTCCCGATAGGTCAATTGGCTTTGCTTTTTCTTTTCCTTAAGTTTTTTTATACGCTTTCCTGGCGATGCCAAGGTTTACTGCCAGGAGGGGGTTTGAACCACTCCTCCTGGCTAATCTAGCCACTTAGCCAATCTACATGTCCTATCATACCAACCTGGAATTCTATGCACCTGCCTATTATCCTTAATTGGGGCTGCTAGGAGAGGAGACAATTGATCTAAGTTCTCATAGGACTGTGTCATACACTCTGGTTCCCGATGATCATTTGTTATAAAGGGAACTAAGGATTGTGATGAAAGTTCGGCCAATACTAACTCTTGTAACTGTGGCGACCATTTAGCTTTTACCACTTGACTACTGGCAAGTAAATCCTTGCCATTCAAACAGACATGCTCCTTCCCTAAGTTCAAGTCGATAGTGCTTGGAATCTGCATTGACCATAACAGTGAAGTCTACAACATGGGAAAACGACTGAGACCATAATAAAATCAATAATACTCCATCCCAAGTGGGAGATAAATGTATATTCTCCACACACATCCCCTGGCAAAGCACCATTTAATCAGCATGTCTGTCTTATGCAGTAGCTCTCTCAACTTAAACCCATTCCTGCTCCATTTACAACTTTATCTCGTGATCTCCTTCTGCCAGAGGTCCCTGCCGGGATGTGTGGATCCAGGGATAGGATTAGCTCTCTATCAAGCACGGGGCTATCCCCAACCGGGCATTAAAGTCCCCTTCTATAAGTATTATTATTATTATTATTATTATTAACAAACATTTATATAGCGCCAGCAGTGTACCTGGCACTTTACAAAGTAATAAAATAGACACGGTCTCTGCCCCTAGGGCTTACAATCTGAGAGACAGGAGCTGGGGGAGAGACTTAGGAAGGGGAACAGAGGGAGAGACAAGGGGTCTAACATTCATGAAGATGCGAGGTCTCAAGTGCACGTACTTGGCTTGGTTACGATGAGAATGACAGCAGGCAGGTCCATGTTGCAAGGATAAGGGTAAACCGATCGTAGGTATAGGAATAGTGGCTCAGCAGGATAAAGAGTCAGACAGAGCAGAGCGAAAGAGGTGAGTTTTAAGGAGAGATTTGAAGGTATGAAGGGAGGGGGCAAGGCGGATGTGGACAGGGAGGGAGTTCCAGGCATGGGGGGCAGCAAGTGAGAAGGGACGAAGGCGCTTAGGGGAGCAGGGAAGGCGTGGAAGGGTGAGAGAAGGGACAGAGGAGGAGCGAAGTGCACGGGCTGGAGTATGGAGGGCGATAAGTGCAGAGAGGTAGGGGGGAGCAAGGTTGTGAAGAGCTTTATAGGTGAAGACTAGGAGCTTGTGCAGGATTCGTTCAGGAAGGGGAAGCCAGTGAAGCGAAGAGAGGAGGGGCTGCACATGGTCGAAGCGACTGGCGAGGTAGATGACCCTGGCAGCAGAGTTTTGGACAGAGATGAGGGGAGAAAGGTGAGACCGGGGAAGGCCAGTGAGAAGGAGGTTACAGTAATCGAGGCGAGAGATGACCAGAGCATGAACAAGAGTTTTGGCAGACGAGACAGAGAGAAAAGGGCGAATCTTAGCAATGTTATGGAGGGAGAAGCGACAGGATTTAGCAACAGAGTCAATGTAGGGTTTAAAAGAAAGGGCTGAGTCAAAGATGAAGCCTACGCTACGGGCTTGGGGGACAGGCAGGATGGTGACTCCATCAATAGTTATTGACAGTGAGTATCCCCAAGTGGGTACATCCCCTCAAGTGGGTACATATCCTTTAGATTACTGACCATGTCCTGCAGTTTACTCCATACTGTACTATCATAATGGGAGGAACTCAAGGGGGTATATATACATTAAGTATAATGAGCAGGAGTGAATGATACGCTTCCAGCCTCCATGCCACCAAATATGGGGGATTCTCATCCGTCAATGTTACCTTGGCTTCTAGAGAGCTTGCTACTAAAAGAGCCAAGCCACCGCTGGGTCTACCCCCAGTTGGCCTGGCAAGTGAAGTAAAAATCCTGAAACCATCCATCGACAATGGCTTTAGTGAGCAGGTCTCCTCTTCTCCAAAATGGTGGCGGCGCTACTGCCACCATTTTGGAAAAGGGCATGCATATGCAGAATGGTCAGGCACTCATTTTGCACATGCACAGTAACTTTTATTTTTAATATTTTTTCTGTAGATAAGAATCAAACCATGACAGGCATGCTGCGGTTTGGTATGGATTGATCCGTAAAGGCCCATTACGAGCACTTACTGATCAAATATGAATCTGAATACCCACCCCAAATAGCTACCTACCACCTCCATCAGGCTTTCCCTAGCTCATCGTGAGTGAAATTGTATCTTCTCCCGTCCCCACCTCAGAATCAATTTCCTGTAACTAAGTGAAGCACCTGCAACTTTTCAAACTCATGAATGTATCCTTGTCTTTTAGTTTGTAAGCCCTTTGAGGTAGGGACCTGTCTAACTATTTATTGGACAGCGCCAGGTACACTGCTGGCACTATATATAAATAAAAATGAGTAACCTATAGAAGACCTATGTTATTTCCTTATGGCTTGCACTAATCTTGAAATAGGAAACACTTGTGATCAAGTACTATGTGCATGGACCTGTGTTCACTGTGATTATTTTCACTGTCAGCTGAGCTCCTTCCTGAATGGCTAATAGCCCTTTAACTGCTTCTGAAATTGCTCCTCTTTTGTTTTCAAAAGCAACAAGAGGACTTTAAACCATTGCCTATTCAAACTAAGACAGTGGCTCCCGCTTCGTGCCACTGTCTCTAGCCCTTCGCCCTGTTTACTGAAAGGCAAGGGGGGTGCCTTAACACAGCAGGCTGCAACCCCCCTCTCCCCTGCTGAGGACAGTTTCTAGGTGTCCTGCAGCAGCAACCTGACTATTTTTGGTGGATTTGGGTGCGGAAGGGAGAGGGACAGCCTCTGTGTGTGTGTGTGTGTGTGTGTGTGTGTGTGTGTGTGTGTGTGTGTGTGTGTGTGTGGATTTTTGTGCTGGGGTATGTAGGAAGATGGGTAGCCTTTGTGTGTAAGGTGAAGGTAGGGAGTTTTCTCTAGAACATGTGGGGAGGTGGGCAATCTGGTGTGCATAATGGGGAGGTTTGGGGGTTGGGTTTTTTGCTGGAACTTCTGGGGGAGGAGTGTGGTGGTGAAGGATGCATTGGGGTATGTGGGGAGGGGGCTGCCTCTGTTTTTGTACTAGGGATGTGCATAGGAGTGTTTTGCCTGTACTTGTAGATGAGGTATGGAAATAAAAAATCTTTGTTGCTCAGGTAATACAAGGCTTTTAGTGCTTGCATCCTAGGAACTTGCATGAATAAACTTTGCATGATTATGCAAATCAAGAATGCCAATCTTTATGCTCTGAACAGGCAGAATTTAGGATTTTTGGTGCTGTGAATATGGGTCCCTAGCTGTGTTCAATTATTCAGCTTTGAAACAAATTCCAAACTCTACGCAAATGGCTCACAGAGTTCTTGCACCACCTCTGCCACCCCTTCCATGTGTGAGATCTGCATAATCTATAGGAAAACTAACTTCTGAAAATTCAATTTTTCAGGCTTTACCTTCCTAGAAATGAACTGGACAATCCGCACAAGCAGAAAATGTGGAAGATTTACAGGGAGACGTTTGCTGTGGAGCTGAACTTCATTCACTCATGATTGGGAGCTGGCCACATCGGTTTAAATTGGAGTTAGCACGCTTTCTCTCAATCATGTTTCTCAGAAGGTGCCCCCATACTGGTGGGAAAGACACTCTCCTTTCTTGTGTGTCTCTCTGTGTGTAGATACAATTATTTCAAAATTAAATGTTGAACAAAAGACTTGTTCCCCTTTTCTTTTTAGAAAATTTATTTCTTAAACAAAAAATACACACACAGCTAATATCTCAGTAGCCAAGCCCAATCAACCTCATTCTCATAACAGCAAGACCAATAATTGATGAATTTCTCCCACTGGGCAAAAAACCCCTCTGTAGACTGAAGAACATATATTAATTTAGTCATCTTTAAAATTTCCCAACTTCTTATTTCCCAGGCCTATATAGTGGGTGGTTGCCCATTCCAATTTTTAGCAATCTCGATTTTTGCTGCCACCAAAAGGTTCAGTACCATTTCAATATCATTCTCCTGGATAGGGTCTTTAAGATACCCCAATAATGCCTCTAGGTGTGTAATCTGAAAATCATAACCCAATATCCTTTGAATCCTCTGTTCTATCTGCTTCCAGAAAGCCTGTACAATAACACACGCCCACCAACGATGCAGATAAGTTGCCTCATTTACACCACACTTCCAACGTATATCAATATATATTCTTTATTTTGCTGTGGCCTAGCTAGGTCTTAGCATAAAATCCAAAATACAAACACCATAACTTCACAATGTACACTATAAAATTATAGATAACACTTTATTTTATGGATTTTGAATCAGATAATGATGAAGCCAACATCTATCAGAAGCGTGGAACATTCTCTTCAGTGTACAGGGAGTCAGATACTTTCCCCCCTTTTCTTGGTATAACTTTTGAGAGGGGTATTTACCTCAGAACTATGGTTTCACAACATTCTATGCTCGCACTGATAATCAGTAGAGGGTGTTAGATTGCATTAGAGAAATGTTAAAAGTAAACTGCACATATGCATGAACTGTGGACCTGCCTGAAGACAGCTATGGACCAAAAAGATAGATTTAGATTCTGGTCCCTGATGAATGACTTTGTTAATCTTTCCCTTTTCAGTCAAATAGCACTAGTGCAACTTGTTGGTGCCATTTTTCCACTATATTTAATAAAACTGGTGAGGAGCCTCTGCCCCACTGATTGATTCTACCTCAGCAATTGGTTTCTGGTGTGGAGGTAAGGGCATTGTTATCACAACTACCTGCTAATAAGGGCCCAGGAGAAGATGGTATCCTGGGTGAATTATTCAGGGAAAATATGGAATAGTGGATTCCTATAATATATACATTTTATTATATAAACTACTATGACCAAATCCCTAACTGATGGACACAGAGCCACAGACATTGAGTCAAGCTGGGGACCTTGCAGACAAGTTTGTGGACCTTAGGCCTGGTCCCAGGGTTGAGAAATGATCCAAGCCTGAGTGGCCCAAGCAAATAGTGCTGCCTCAGAAGTCCCAGGGATACCCCCCCACCTAGACACTGCAAAGCCCAGGCCTTGGGGTGCCTCAAATCCCACTCAGCCAACCAGAAGAGAACAGACAGCCCCTCTGCTTCTCATGCAACTGGCTGGGGGTACAGCTGGGCCAGCTGCCCTCTGTATGGGGTTTGGTCATCTGGGGCACCAGCCACCTCAGTGGGTGGGCTTACTAACCATCCCCAGGCAGCAGTAATGGAGAGGGAGGAAGAGCTGCCCGGAGGAAGACCCCCCCCCCCCCCCAAAAAAAAAACCACAACCACAAACCTTTGTGGACATGGTGCTATCTGACTCCACAAGAGCCACCAAAAAGCATTTTGTCCCCATGGAGGAATACAGGGGCTCAAGTCCCCTAGCTGTGACCAGAGATGGTTAATCCAGCCTCCTGGTCTCTCTTCCTGTGGCATGCATACACTTGAAATGGGAGGGAAAAAAAGGCCCCCAAACATGTCAGGGTGTTTGACCAGTTGCTAGTCCTGATTCTGCTGGGTAGGCTGCAAGACTGGCAGGCCACCCCTTTCCAGAGCCAGGCAGCAAAGCTCAGTGGGGAAACCAGGCCTGGAGAGAGTAAAGATGAATCTACACAGGGGTAGGAAGAGCAGAATGAGGCTGATCCCCTGAGTGGGGGATATCAAATGCTGCTGGTAGTAGTAGGGATGAGCAGGTCCTGGTGCTGGCCTCAGCAGCAGAATCCCAGAGAGAACTCATGGAAGATCCATCCTTGGCAGGCCGGAGGGCAGCAGCACTTTTGCCCAGTGAAAAAGTCCCTTTCTGAAGGGTGGTGGGAGCAATTCCTATGGCAAAGGGAGCTTCTGTACTGGGAGTGAGTTCCTCAGGGGCCTGTGGAAGAATGGTGGGTGTAAAGACAGTGGTGTCACCAAAATTCCAACTGCTCTCAGTGGCCCATAACATCCCCCTTTCTGGCCACCAAGCACACCAAACACAGATTGCTGCAACATTTTTTTTTCTGACCTGGGAGTTTTTGAAGCAGTTCAACACTACTGCCAAACATGCAACATCTGCCAGCGAATAGGGAAGTACCAAGCCAAATGGAAGGTGGTGCTCATGCCCCTCCCCATCAGCAGGTGCCCTTTCAGCAGGTTGCACTTGATATTGTGGGGCCCCTTAGCAAGGCAACCACATTTTTTGGGGGGGGGAGAGGGAGATACATCCTGGTAGTAGTGGACTATGCTACCCATTACTCTGAGGCAGTGGCTCTATCTTCCATTGAAGTAGACATGGTGGCAAATGCCTTGCTGACCATCTTCAGCCAGGTTGGGTTCCCAAGTGAGGTCCTTACAGATCAGGGGTCCAATTTTGCCAGCCCTTCAGGAGGAATGGTGGAAACACTGTAGCATTAGCCATTTCCACACCTCAGCATATTGCCCTCAGATAAATGGGCTGGTTGAGTGCTTTAATGGGACATTGAAAGCCATGCTCTGTAGGTACATTGATAAGCATCCTCATGATTGGGACAAATGGTTGCCCTATTTACTCTTTGCAGACAAGGAGGTCCCCCAAGCGTCCACAGGGTTCTCCCCCTTTGAGCTGCTGTGTGTATGGGGACTGCTGGATCAGATTAGATCAGAGTTTGGGGGGGGCGGAGCTGTGTCCAGCCCCCACAAGAGAGAATGGTAGAATATGTTCTAATTTTCAGGGAAAGGCTTTTGGAACTCATGGGGTTTGCCTGAGAGAACTTCACTAAAGCTCAAGGGAGGCAAAAAGTTTGGTATGACTGCACTGCTCACAGCAGGTCCTATGGCATAGGGGACTAGGTGATGGTGCTCATCCCTGTGAGGAAAAACAAACTCCAAACTGCATGGAATAGGCTATTCAAGGTAGCTAAGCAGCTTAGTGAGGTGAACTGTGTAGTAGAACTGTCAAACCAGTCCCATCGCTAGCAGGTCTACCGTGTCAACATGATGAAGCCCTATTCTGATTAGGCAGACATGACATTGGTGGTGCGTGGGAGCTGGGAGAAGGATGGGGATGATCCCCTGGTGGATTTGCTAGCTGAGTGGGGCTCAATCCTCACTATATGCCCTGACTTTTTGACCAACGCAGTAGGTGCTGGAGAAGTACTGGAAGGTGTTCTGTAACAAGTTAGGACTAAATACTTTGGCAGTAGATAGCATTAAGACCCATATAAAGGAACCCATTAAAAATGCTGTGGCTCAGAAGTTAGAGGGGGAGATTCAGGACATGATGGCTTTAGGGGTCAAACAGTCCCTGAGCTACCCTAGTGTTTATACCAAAACAAGATGGGTCCATCACATTGTGTGACCATAGGAAACTGAATGTGGTCTGATACATACCCAATGTCACACACATATGAGATCTTAGACAGGTGGGGGGTGGAGAAGGGGGCAGCTTCTGCCCACAATTGATCTCACAAAAGAGTACTGGCAGGTGCCCTTGGACCCTGAAGCTCAGACTGTCAGCCTTTGTCACTGCCCCTGGCCTCTTTGAATTTAAGGTACTTCCATTTGGCTTCAAGGGGACACCAGCCACCTTCCAGAAGCTAGCAGACAAGCTTCTTCAAGGGGATGGGGAGTTTGCCCTCACCTACATAGGCAACACTGCCATTTTTACCTTAACCTATGAACAACATGTGTGACATATGAAGACAGCATTGACCTGAATCCAGGCTGACAATTAAAGTGGAAGTTGCCTATTTAATCCATTGGGCAGGTAGAAGGTGCATTCACCCACACACCACCAACATGGCAGCCATCTGAGTCTTTCCTGTGTCCAAGACCCAAAACCAGGCCCAGCTGTTTATTGGCATGACAAGGTACTACACTTCATATGTATGCCATTATAGCTCCCTGACTGCCCCATCAATATCTTCAAAAAAGGGCAAACTAGACAAGGTGGGCTGGATGCCAACAGGCCTTTGATGAGTTCAAACAGAGGTTAAGTGAGAACCCAGTTCTGGCTAACCCAGGCTTTGAGGAAACCCTTTTTGGTCTATACGGATGCTTCAAGACACTGGACTGGGAGTGGTGCTCATGCAAAGTGCTCCAGGGCTTCAGAAAATGGCACTAACAGCTACCCAAGGATTCTAGCATTGGAACAAACATCTTTCTTGATTCACAATAGAAAAGGTGGTTGATACAAGAACCTCCACCTTCTTGAATTTAACCAAGCAGGAGTAGACACGCTTGAGGAAAGGATGCAGGCCTTTTGGAAGTGTGCTGGGGATGGCAAAAGTAAGCTTATTCACATTCTTTGGAAACGTGAATTTGTAGCTTTGTTCTCCACCTCCTGGGAGACCAAAGAGGTAGTTGGTATCTGGCACTAATTTTTATTCTGGTCACTACTACCCCCTGCATCCAGAGAAGCAGACCTTCACTGCACTGTCTTCTGGCTGACTTAGCATGTAAGAGGCTCCCAGAAACAGCCAGCTCTTTACACGATTTATCTTCTTTCCCTTTCCCATTTACCAAGTCAGGCAAAGATGTAGCAGCTCTTTAGTAACTAGAAAAGCAAGATGCAAAGTACTCACTCCTGTAGCAATGGGAAAGGAATCTGGCAGTATATTATTGAAAGCGGGCCTGGTGGAAGATTCTGTCTCATGAAAGAAGGCAATAGCCAGAACTAGCCCCATACGAGCACCTCTTGGCCTTCAACAACACACTAACAGGCAAACAGAACTCTAATGCCTAGGCTTAGATCAGGTGTAGCCACAAGGTAGATCGTAGTCTATGGGTAGGAGATGAGCTAGTCTGTAGTAGATCACAATATAATACGGGAGGAGACCAGCTTCTTTGAGATTGTTTCTGGGGAGGAGAGTGGGACTGGCACCCAAGGGAGTGTCTCTGGGGAGAAGACAGGCTAAGAGCTCCTCCAGTTCTGGGGGAAAGGCTTTCCTTAAGGGAGTGCTCCTCTCCACTTCAGAGACCAGTTGCTGAAGTGCCCTAGAGCTGGGAGCCAGTGAAAGAGGGCCTGGTAGATCACCTGATGTTGACACCCAGATCAAGCAGACTGCATGCACCAACCATAAATCTGGCCACCCCTGTCTTAGAGGGTGTCATACCAGTGGCTAGCTTCAGATGCATATTTGCCATAAGGTTATAAAGAATCAGTCTCTTTTAGATGCTAGCTACAGCAAATGACATCCACTGGCACCTGCAGCAGGTACAGAAAGAAAAGGAGTGCTTAAACCTGTTTTATATAGGAGGTATTTTGTTCTAGTTTCCTTAAATAGCCTTTTTTTCCATTAGGTCAAGAGAGCCAGCTCTACAGATTCACCTCATCATCTAATAATTGCATGGAGGTTTATGAATCACAGTTGTTACAGGGCTAGATTAAGGCCCCAATCCTGTCAGCACAAGCTGCACTCGCTTCGCTGGTGCCAGCATCCACACAGCACTTGGAACTTTGGGGCCCAAGATTTGAGATCTACACTTAAAAGCATGTTCTTCCAGACAACCTAGCATGGGCAACAACATAAATAAGTTTAAGTAGCACAAAAGCAATAGGTGGAAAGAACTTTTTAAAAACCCTTTCCACGTTGAGTGGTTCCCCTCCCACATATACTTCAACCAGCCATACAAAAAATTAAGCTTCACAGGAGGTCTATAAGCCAAGAGAATTTTTAAAAGTTTAAAATTCTACATTACAAGTTTGTCAATTAAAAATAGATTTTGCACCTATTCAAAATACAACCTTCTCTCTTTTTTTTTTTTTTTTTTAAAAAAAAGGTTGACCTAAGTTTGCTAAGGTGATTTCAGTATGTATCTAGCTGTTTCATCATCAACCCACGACTGTATTCAAAGGCAAGGAATAGTGCCCCGTTTGCAGGGAACGAACGAATCAGAGTAGGCTTCAGTCCAGAATACAAGGCAAATACTCCTGCAAAACAAAAGCATAAGGTGGTTAGTAATTTCAATTTGATATGCCTATTATGAAGTTTAACATGCAAGCTACTAAAACAGTTTTTGGTAACTTCTGCTCTTGAGCAGTCATTTTAAAATTTTCTGGATAACAGGAGTATTCAGCACCACTCGGAAGAAATGAACACCAATTCTTTTCTCAAATATATTTTGGTTGTAAATGTCTGTTTTCCAAAGTTAATGGGTTGGCTTTACTATCTCAGATTTAAGATCTCTTTCCCGTACCTGTTTAGAGTTTCATGCTGATATTGCATCTAAGCATGGAGCACACCACTCCTCCTCTAACATGTAGTATGTGAAAGACTGCAGGCCATTACAAAATTATTGCTCTTTAAACTAAAACATCAATACAGCAAATGTGTCAAGTTAACAGTCTAGGTGGTCAATGTGTATATAACTGTCAACATAAGGATTTCTTATTTACTGGCATTTAGAGGATTAGTCACCAAACTTGCCAATGTTCAGCTTATGGAAAAGGCAAGTATATATATTTATTTATTTATAACATTTCTATACCACCCCCTCCTGCCCAATGGCAGCTCAGGGTGGTGCACAGCATAAAAGATCATATAAAAATAGAAAATACTAGTCATAAAATATATCATAATAAAATATATTAACACACAAAGGCCTGAAAAGAAAAACCCCCCAATGCCCTTAAATAAAAATAGAGCCCTCCCACCCACTACCTATCCTCCTCACCAAGTGCCTGGCAAAAAACCAGGTCTTACATTGTCTATGGAAGGAATGGAGATCCCGAGAGTCTAATCTCTACCAGGAAGAAGTTCCACAGCTGCGGCGTGGCCACCTGTGAGACCTCCAAGTGGGCACCCCCAGCCAACCACAGGGGTCAACATGAGGGATGAGGTGGTCTCACAGGTAAATAAAATAAATATAATAAGTGGGGCCCAGGCCATATAGGGCCTTTAAAAAAGGTAATAACCAACACCTTGAATCGGACCAGGAAGACTATAGGCAGTCAGTGCAGCGGGCAGAGCACGTGCTCCCAGAGGCCTGCTGCATTCTGCACCAGCAGCAATCTCTGGGTCGTCACCAGGGGTAGCCCCACGTTGAGTGCATTCCAGTAGTCTAATCTTGAGGTAATGAATGCATGGATGATGGTAGCAAGGTTGGAGTCCGAGACATCGGACCAGATGTAATTTACTAAACGCGTTCCTTGCCACAGCTGCCACCCGATCATCCAGGTGGAGTTGTGAATCAAGAACTTCTCCTAGACTCCAAGCCAGGGGAGACCAAGGAGGGGTGCACCCCATCAAGGTTGGTGGTGTCCACTCCCTCATCCTTACCCACCAGCATCACCTCCGCCTTGTCAGGATTCAGCTCGTCCTCATCCAATCCCCCACTAGAGCCAGGCACTGGGTAAACAGCAAGACTGCTGGGCTCAATTCACCACATAAGCAACCGTTTATAGATTTTTGCAATAGAAATAGAAAGTTAGTGCTCTTACCTTCATTTCTGACAACGTTTGCAAATGTACTCATAAAGCCTGCTTGTTGTCCAGTCATGGAAAGAACTTGGATTCTAGACTTGATACAATCCACTTGGTACACAGCAATCCACAGGCAGGTGCCCCCAAAACCTCCACTGATCATCAAAGGAACAGGACCTAAAAAGTTCACACACACCATGCAAAGGATAAGTGTGTTGTACAGTATTTCAGTAGTGTCAAAATAAATGAAAGAAAGCAATTGGAATAATGTCTTTTATTGGACCAACTTCTGTTGCCGAGTGTGCGCAAGTTTGAGAACAAAATGGTTCCATGTAGCTAACACTTTCACATTCCCACCCACTGAAGTTGGTCCAACAAAAAGGTATCATCTTAACTGCTCTCATATGTTTGGAACTAACAAGTGAAAATAAAGAATGCACAGAAGACCAGCTTTTGGAACTTGTTTATCCTGCTGAAAAGTGACAACTTGTACTGTATTTATAGGCATAAGATTAAGAACCAGGTCTTGTGGAGTTCCAAGATGTCCAGTTATCTGAACTTAGATGGTGTATTAGATTAAGTGTTAGTAAATCTTGGAGTGAAACTAAGTTTGTAGCTCTGAATATTCTCAAGATTCACATTCTCATTGTTACAGTCATTTTTTCAACATGCTTTGGGACAACTATCAGCCGCGGTGTACCTAGTTCATCCTTTGATTTTCCCAAGGCAAAGAATGTCCGACTCAGTTCGTAGCTTCCAAAGAATAAGAAATAGCCTGGAATTTCCCGAAGTAAAGTGCTTGACAGACCCCTGTAGAACCCAAGTGGGCCATCCTTCTGAAGAACTCCTTTCACTACAGACCAAACTGTACTGATAGACAAATACAAATTGGAGAGATGCAGCACTTTACAAACATGAGTCTCCAACACTCCATGGGATAGTTAATTTAAGCATTATGTCCAGTTTATATAGGGAAAACAGGCTGCGTGGATTGCCCTAAGGCCACATAAATTAATTGGTTGTAGAGCCAGAATTAGAACTTGGGGCGTTACTGGCTCCATAAGCAAGCCAAGATCAACTCTTAGAACAAACAACTCTTAGAACAATGACACTGAGAAAGTTACACACTTACTTGTGTCCTTGAGTTATCTTCCCAGATAACTGCAATTCATGCATGGCCTGCAAGCGACACTTCACAAGCTCTGTTGGACACAAGACCAGGGTGGCAAATACAGAAGCAAAAGAGCCAGCAGCTGCATTCTGCAGATCACTGTAACAAAGAAACTAGACATGATACATGTGAGGCACTGCTCTTTGATCACCTTAATACCAAGCTACCCATAGCTGTCATATATAGGTCCTGCCTTGCGGGTGTAAAGCCAGTTGTCTTCTGTAATGTCATTTCAGGCCAAGGAGGAATGACAGCTGCTCTGAAGTGGGAGGCGGTCTCCCAATTTTCAGTCTCAGGTGTGATTTCAAGTTAGCAAGTATTTCAAGTTAGCAGAGAGAATAGCCAAATGCAGCTCTCTCCATATCCACCATCTCTCACTCCCAAATTGACCAAGCAGCAAGCTGAGCATGATGCAAGTAGTCAATTGACTGGTCAGGTACTATCAGTTGACAACCTATTATTTGACTGTGGTCATATATTCCATAAATCCAAAAATGGTCTTGCATAGACGGCAGCCTGCCTTTATTATATCATGGTCAGAGACTAGTGTTTACGGCGTGTCTGCACACACACATGCACATGAAGCTGAGGAAGCCAAATTCACTGCAAGCAGAACAACTGAACTGTTCAGTCTTGAATATTTTCACATTTTACTTAATATGGTTAAAAAGTTATAATAATCCATTGCTATTTTGCATTTAATTTCACAATAGTTAACTTTTCTTGCAATTAGCACAAGTATCAAATTTTGTGGATGTTAAAGTCATTCTAATAAATTACTGCTTTAAAAATGCTTGCTTAGACAATATTTGATCAATATTTGACTGGTCAATTGACTAAGTATATTCTCAGTATCACAACTGCTCTCTCAAGACAACAGTTGGGGCACCGCAGCCAGCAGAGATATCCATTAGGAAACCTACCATAGTTGGCTAGGACTGAACATTGTCTTTATTATTAATGTTCCCTCAGTAACAGAGCGACATGCAGCAGCAACTAGCAGAGGAGCTACATTTTTAATTTTAAAATACACCAGACCAATGTTTATCTTCCACTGCTACTTGCAAATTGTATACAAGGAACAAGATTTCAGTTACTAACCTGAGCTTTGTTTTCTTGTCTAATCCAACAATTGTCCTCACAATTTGTTGGCAAAACCCATAGCACATGAACAGCACAGAGTTTTCAGCTATGTTAGCTACAAGCGCTGGGGTGGTCCCCTTGTAGAATCCTCGAAATCCCACTTGCTTGTACGTCTTCACAAAACAGTCAACGAACCCTCTATACATGCTGGGAAATGTCTGCATCTTTACCTTAGCGGTGTCAAAGGGCTGTCCAGTCAGCACACACGCAGTGCCGCCTGAGGAAACAGGAGTGTGAACAGCCTTTTAATGCTCAAAAGAGTTCAAAAAAATCCCACAACTTCTAAAATATCACATGGTAAAAGACAGGGCAACTTTTCAGAAAAAGGTCACACAGTGCAAAGAAGAATGTCCACTATGGAAATAAACTAATACTGCTCTGTAAACTTTAATGGAAGTTCCACCAGTTTATGCCTGTGATGAATTTGACTCTTGCAGTGGGGCTGGAACAAAATAAACTTTAAGAAGTCACATCTTACTGTATTGTAAGAGAGGGAGAATGGCTGCTTGGTTGGTCCCAAACACCATTGTCAAGGATTCGTAAACATCTGAAATGTATGGTAATTTCCTAACTGCTCTTTTTTTTACACCCACCCACCTAGCACTTGCTTAGTCTAGACTTCTGACTTGTTACATGCTTGTGGAAAGGCCCTGTGTGTGCACACACTCACCAACAGTAGCTGGTCCAATAAAATAATTACTTCCTCTCTATCTCTATTGTAGAAAAAGTTAGCATAAGGCAGAATAGTTTGCTAGTTACTCATTAAACACACAAAGCAATCTATGGAATGGATGCTGAAATATGAATTACCAGCATTATCAACAGTCTAAGAAGATTCATGAAGTAACAAATGACTGCCTAATAAGCAACCAAAATCTCCTTTTCTCTTCATTGGAGCTGTACAACCTAAAATCCACGATGTTTCATGTAAATATAAGGAACTGTGGGGAGATGAGGTGAGGGGAGATGGTGGGGCTGTGAGGAGACTTCAGGTCATAGATCATCGGAGGCCTGGCCAACAGGGAAGGAGGCGGGGGAGAGGGAATGAAGCTGGTTGGCTCTGTGCCCCCCAGCCCAATCACTGCACTGCCTTCTTATGCATATATTTTGTGATCTTTTAAATATAAAATTGCATCGCTCTGTCTGCAACTCCCCCCTTCAGCCAGTCCCCAGGGATCAAACGGGGGGGGGGGGGGGGGG
>QEPC01012613.1:318877-346760 GCA_003113815.1 Sphenodon punctatus | reverse complement strand
AAAAGAGAGGTGCGTGTCAAAGATGAAGCCCAAGCTGTGGGCTTGGAGAACAGGATGGATGGTGACTCCATCGATGCAGATGGGCAGGTTAGAGGGAGAGGAAAAGGAGGGAGGAAAAATGAGGAGTTCGGTCTTGGCCAAGTTGTGCTTGAGTTGACATCGGGACATCCAGGCGGAGATATCAGAGAGGCAGCTGATGAGGCGTGAGAAGAGGAGAGAGAGGAGGTAGAAAGAGAGTTGGGTGTCATCAGCGTAGAGATGATATTGGAATCCGTGGGAGGCAATAATTTTGCCAAGGGACAGGGTTAAAAACAAAACCCCACCCTATCCCTCTACCCTCCTCCCATCACCCTCACCAAAGGCCTGGTGGAACAGCAAGGTCTTCCATGATCGTTGAAAAGAAGAGACGATTACCAGTAAAGAGAATAATTAAGCAGTGGTTCCCAATATTTCTAGGCTATCATCCCGAGAGATCAAAGAAATCTTTTCGACCCAAAGGTCTGGAAGTCTGCATGTCTAATTATAGTCTCATTGGGAGCCCAATTAGCAATGTGGGAACATCATTTGGAGTCCCTCCCCATAGCATGGAAACCACTGGCACAAAGTGAAAACTTACTGCAAAGAAATGTGCATTTCTAGCCATAAAATATGCTTGCATATGTTTATCATGAAGGAATAAAATAAGAAAATTGTAGCTAAAAGATAGGAGTCACATTTAGCTGATGCAAGAAAATTGTATACAAAGAAGCCCACAGAAAGTGGATGAATCCAGCAGTGGGAAAGAAGAGAGCAAAGGAAGTTTGATTCTGCTGGAGGAAGCGAAAACCAAAATGTAGTACTCATGTTTTCTCAGAAAAGCTGGTTTCTGCTACACTGCTGCTGCTTTCCCATCGGGGAGAACTGGGTCTTTAAGGGGGCCCTCAGGCCCCGATTCCCATCTCTTCCCTCACAGACCAATTTGTTGTAGGTTACAGTAAAGGTGGATAGGAACAAGAAAACAAAGGGAAAACTTGCTTCGCGACCAGATATGAGAGATGCGAGGAGAGCCAACAGCTAGCTGGGGATGTCGGAGGAGACCTAGAAAGAGACCCAAGGAAAACCAGAAGACAAACATTTGGAAGAAAGCCAGTGGTGCTTTCCTATGTCAGGGAAGCTTCCTCAAAGACTAATCAAAACATCAGAGGAGAAGGTCTAAACAGAGATGGGTAAAAATCAAGTAATGGTCCTGGGAATCCAAAGCAGAAGAAAGGGGGGTGGGGGGGTGGGGTGGATGGACAGTACAAAATACAGGGTTCAAAAAGCCTGAGGCAGAGAACAAACAATGCAAGACTCTCCTGCAATCAGGAATCAAAATAACCTTTTAGGAGAGAGATGAATCAGCCACTCAAAATTGAGGGGTGAAGATGAAGACGTATAAAAGGCAGAACAGTTGCTGCCTCAATATTTTAAATTTAAAACTTACAAGAGATGAGATATGTTTAAAAGGTTTGGGGCTCCTTTACATATTTTAACCTTAATATTTCTACTACAAGAGGAAGACAGAAAAGACAGTCTACCAAGCCAACTTTGGCTGCTTGCCCAAATTACACAATTTCACGTTAGTTTTTTATCTTGTGTGAGTTTTAGTAACGTGTGCAGTTGTTTTTTCTCATTCAGCAGGGAAATTTCTGCAATTTCATCACATGGGCAGACAGGGTAGGGAAATTCAGCACTGACACTAATGTGGGTTTTATTCAACATTAAATTGGAGTGTGTGCATGCAGTTAATTTAATGCTAATGAAACTCATGGTGAAATTAGAACATGTAGTGGCTCGCACATGAAGTCCCACTCATGTGCGTGGGGTTTTAAACATCTTTAGCTCCTTACCACCATGATTTCAGTGACAGGGCTGGACTTTTAGCCTTGTCTCCCATCACTGAAATTGCAGCAAATATGGGCTAAAGACATCAAAATCCCTATGCACATGAGCAGGACTTCACGTGAACCTCTCTTTAGCCCCACCTGGGTCCATTTTTGATGGACCCGAAGGTTTCCACCAGCCCTCACGCGCAGTGCTCCTTACATGTACACACCATAGAATTGCAGGTGAGTTGCCCAACTCTCTAGGCTGGCACCCACAACACTATGGTGTTACCCAGTGCAACAGCTGGCCAAAAATGGAGCTGCAGTGTGGGTCCACCAAGCAGACAGACAGCACCTCCGCTTCGGGCCAGTGCCCTGGGTTTGGCTTGCCCACTCTGCAAGCTGTGTTCCAGAATGTTCTGGAGTGCCACAACTGGGGCTGCCCTGGAGCAGGCACAGCCTTTTCTGCTTCCACATCTGGCAGAGCGCTTTTAAATAGACCGGCCAGCCCAGGGGTGAAGCAGGCTGTATGGGCAGAATCGCAGCTACGGTCCATCTAAAAGCACCCAATGTCAGATTGGGAGGCTGTTTCAAGCACAATTCCACAGGTGTCAGTTTGGGGATCAGTGCTCCTCAATGTTTTTAGCACCGACTTGGATTAAAGTTTGCCGATGACACAAAAATCAGGAAGGGACTGCTAACACTCTGGACTATATGATAAAAATTCAAAAGTGATCCTAAGTTGGAAAACTGGACCGTAAATGTGAGCTTATACAAACAGGAAAGAAAAGCCAGAAGACATGAATACAAGATAGGGGGTAACTGGAGTAGTAGCATGGCAGAGAAAGATCTAGGAGTAGTTCCAGATCAACAACAGAACATGACTCAGCAGTCTGATGCTGTTGCAAATAAGGCTAATGCCATCTTAGGCTGCATCAACAGAAGCACTCTATCCAAGATACCAGAAGTCATTGTGCCATGCTACTTAGCTCAGCTTGAGTACTGTGCAAGGCTGTGGGCCTCCCATTTCATAAAGGACAGAGACGTTTGAGAAGATGCAGAGGAAAGCAACAAAGATGATAAAGGGTTTGGAACACAAATCATAGGAGGAGGGAAGTTTGAGCAATCTGCTTATGTTTAGCTTGGAGAAAAGCAGACTAAGGGAAGTGGCGATATAACAGACTACAAATATTTGAAGGAAAATGGAGGGCAGACTGCAGCAAGTGAGATTTAGACTGAACATCACGCAAAAATTGACTGTAAACACAGTCAGGCAATAGAACATATTACCTAAAGCGATTTAGATTTTCTATCACAGGTGGTTTTTAAGAAGGGGCTAGATGAGCATGTCTGGGATGATTAGTACAGATCCTGTACCAGTCAAGGGGCGGACTCTGGAAGGTCCCTTCCAGTTCTATGAAAGCTATTCCCCCACTTGTCACCAAGTGATGGGAGTGGGTGGTAGCAGACAATCACACCACACAGATGCAATTCCCGACATGAGTAGTGGTTTCCACTTCCTCCTCCTCAAAGCATAATAGTAAGAGATGGGCAACCCAGTCCTCAAAGTGTGCCAATGGAACAAGCCCACTGAAGCGAATGGGGCTTGTTCTGATGGAGCTCTTCACAGGAGCACAGGCTCAAAAATGCATGCTGACTTCTTTCAGTCACATCAGCTCCTGTGTAGTTTGAGGACTGTGGCTTTATAAGTCAATTCCTCCCAATAATACTTCAGCATTACTAGCTTTATTGTTAATGAGAAATTGATGGTCACTGCTGTATGTGGGAGCACGTGATAACAGAGCATACTTCTCACTGTGCATGTTATGTCATTCATGCCAAAGATGCCATCTTACATTTCAAACACTTTTTAAAGCAACAATTTCTAAAAATTGCCTTTCAGTAAAACTCCTTCCAACTGCGAGGGGCACACAAATACGCATTATCTTGACCATTTGCTAGCCCATGTTTGCCATTATTACACAACTTTACTTGTGACTGATGTTTTGAAACACTCATGTGAGCATTGAAACTAGTTGTGGACATATTCAAACTATGCCTAGAAAATTATTAGTCTGGAAATGGTTACATATTTACTTTCTGGCATTGGCTTTACTAAAGGAAACAAATGTAGCAACTCAGAGGGGGCGAGAGCTCCCACAGTTAAGGCTCTGGTTAATATAAGTAACATTGTAAAAGCTGAGGAGGGTGTATGTTCTCCTTGGGGGAGGGGGAAGACAGTGCCCTCTATAATCTCAGACCCCTACACCGTTCTTTTCCCTTCTAGGATTTGACTTTCCTGGAAACTGGATGAAACCATCACTGGAGCCAAAACGGTTATCTAGGGTGAGGCCACATGAGTGGTGGTGGCTGGATCCCCATGCGGCCCTTGTGGTAGGCAATCGCCTCTGCCACACTATGAGGCTAGCACTGGAAGGGAGCTGGCTAGACAGTTGCAGGGAAGCCAGACAGGCTGACCATGGCGCTGACTGCATGAGCACGCACCTGGCCCTGCCCCGCCCCCCTCCAGCTGGACCTAAATCCCACCACTAACGTGGCCACATGTGACAGGTGCTCACAGCCCTGCCATGGAGTTTGCCATGTAGTGGGCAGAAGGGGCCCAGCCACACAAGTTTCCCCGCCCCATGTGGGGTAAGGCTGTTCTGTAATGTGTCCTCGGAATGTTTGAGGATGCATTGCATAGCAGGCAGCTGTTCCCTCCACCACAGGATGGGGGAGAACATCTGGCGGGTGCCGACCACATGATGCACTGCATCACATGGCCCAGCTGCCCTGGAAGGGATAAGGCTACCCAAGGCATGGTAGCCTCCCCTGCCTGTCTCATGTGGCTGCACCCCTTGACAGCTAACCAAATGTGGCAGAATTGCTGGCTCATCAACAACTCAGATTCCAAAACCCGCTACCTGGATATCCGAGCAGTTGGGGGAGGGAGGGCCATGCTTGCACTTAAAGTTCCCTGGGGTGAAAGGAACAGTGGCTGCCCAGGGGCAGCCTACGCCTGTTGGGGCCCAGGCCAGCCTCCCCAGGGACATGCATGGGCCTCTAAACAGGCCCACAATCCAAGCCAGAAGTGACCTGGACAGTCACTGCCACCATCCCCAGAGAACTTTAAGCATAGGTAAGGCCCACCTCAGCCTTCTCTTGCTTGCCCTCCATCACCCACCCACCTCCCACATCCTAGAACTTTCACTACCTGGCAGCTGATCTACAGATAATCAATAGCCCTGTAGTAACAATGTATTTATTCATTCAAATTTATATCCTGCACTTTAAAATTCTCTTAAAAACACACCCCAACCCTCTAGACCCACCAAACTCTATCCCGGCTTACCAAATGGCTGGTCGAACTGTAGGATTCTCTGCTGGAAAGGGATGGTGCTATTAGTTTCAACTCTAACCATCACAGTTTTTCAGGGAGTGACTCTGAAAGAGGCACTGGTCCCTGGCTTGGGGAGGTTACTCCATTCAGGAAAAATGTTTTTAATAGATTAACCTCAGCATTAAGATGCATCACCCACAGACGGCACCGTGTCTTTGCATTGGTGGAAGGGCTCATTCTAAGGACATAAGCTTTCTTGTACTGGATTCGGAGAGGCTGTGTGACAAGAGCATTTAAACAGTGTTACCTGCAGCCCCGGCTGAGAGGTCAATGGCAGCCTGGATGGCAGGATTAGTTCTCATGTTTAACCTTCACTGGTTGCTATGAAGTGAGAAATCTTCACGGTCATGCAGGGTATTGCAGAACGAGCCCCTAATATGGGGAAACAAATGGGGAAAAAAAAGCATAGCCCATGTTAAATCCTGCAGACAACATGTAATTGAAAAAGAAAAGAAAAAATCTTTATTGTACTGGCGAGTGGCCATGACAACTATATATATCACAATATACACAGAAGTACACAATAATTAAACATACCTGCTATAATTAGCCCAAAAGGGCAAAAGCAAAAAACCCTTCTACTTTAATTGAAATAGAAACCACTTAGGGGGCAAGACCATCCTGCAGTTTTACCTGCTGTATTCTCAGTCTATTTGCAGATGTTCCAAAAGCCGCTACAGCATTAGTCACCTCCACTCTCTTATCAGAAAGAAAGAATATCAATAGCCAGAGAGGAGACCATTCAGATCCTTCATTATTCAGTTTAAATAATTGGTCACAAGGGCTTGTATATAGGGGGCATAGTAAAAGATAATGCACCAAGTCTTCCACTTGTTCTGAGCCACAGATACACTTGTGGACCTTCTATGGCAACCCTGAATGGCGGCCATGTAAAACTTCGGTCACCATTACCTGAAGCCGTAGAGAGGTAGAGGCCTTCCTGAGGGTTACATTAGTGACTGATCCCAAGTATGATGGAACTGATCAATCAGGGAGTCAGTATTTGAATCCGGGGATATTCTAGAAATAGAAGCCTGGGCCCTGAGGGACAGATACTCAATGTCATCAATTCTGTACTTAATAAGCTTACAGGCTTCCTTTAAGGAATACATCCTGAAAAAAATCCAGTGAAAAACCCAGTCACTTTTATGTTCAACTCCTGGCCACCATAAGTCCTTTCGCCAGCCACCTGCCTTCAGTTTCTCCTCCCGATACTGTGGCGGTTTATGAAAGATTTTTCAACCAGTACTGCAGTACATATCCATTTATCCTAGATACCAGGGATTTCATCCCTGTCTCCAGTCTCAATATTGCAGGAGATGTTGCTAACAGGGCTCCCAAAAGACTTCACAAAAATTTTTTTTGTAATAGCTCTAAAAAAAAAAAGTAAGTAACCATTTTACTAAGACCCCATATCTGGGCACCAGAACAGATCTGCGATATCAGCTTCACCTGAAAAAATCTTCAGTGCTGGTCCCGCTAAATTACACCCGCTGGCTCGACGGAACCATAGGAGTAGCACAATGGAAGAAGTGGCTGTTTGTTTGACAGATCTCAAATGCATAGACCAAGTACCATTGAAAGTAAAAACCACCCCCAAATATTTGAACATATGCACCTGTTCTAATTTGTGCTTATTCGTACCTGAATAAGCACATGGTTCTAGCCTAAAGTGTCTAGAAAAGACCATGACCTTTGTTTTTTGAGGATTAACCATTTCCTCCTTTAAGCACTCAGCACCAAAATCATCCATCAGGCAAATAAGATCCAGTCTACAGGAATATCATAAAACAGTGTCTGCATACATTAATATTGGCACTCTGTGGTCCCCAATTTTGGGGGCCATATATTTATCATTACTGCAAAATTTGACCAGAAGATGATTTACATAAAGATTAAACGAAGTTGGGGCCAGCAGACAACCCTGCCTGACCTCATGGGTGGTTGAAATTGGGGCAGTCAAAGTACCCCTAAGGTTGGTATGGATCATCAAGTATCCGTATACAGGGATGATATTGAAGACAGCAGTCGCCTGTCAATTGACAACTCTAAGTTTACGCCACAGCCTTTACCTGTTAATGAGGTCAAATGCCACAGTGAAGTCAATAAATACAGCATAAAGATTAACCTGCTTAACTTTAAATTTCTCAATTAGATGGGAAAGCACGAAGTAATGGTCCATTGTGCTCCTGGAACTTTGAAACCCAGCCTGCTCATCCACCAGGATATTCCTCTCAGTCACTCATTTAGTCAGTCTCCCTAAAAGTAGTTTAGGCTAAATCTTAGAAATGATACACAAACTGATGGACCTGTAATTTTGGGGGTTGGAGTGGTCACCTCTCTTGTTGACCGGCACTACAACCCCCACTTTCCAAAGGGAAGAAACTGTGCCCGTTTTATTTATCAGGGAAAAAAGATTAGCCAACACCACTTCCCACCATTCTGGGAAGAATTTGAAAGCTTCCCCAGAAATAAAATCAGGACCTGGAGCCTTCCCATTTTTCAGGGAACCTATAGCATCCTGCACCTCCTCTATGGTGACAGGCTCCCAGGGGGGCAAATTAGACAAATCATCCACTGACGCCAGTCTATCAGGAGGAACTGAGGTTCTGAAAAGCTTAGTAAAAGGTTTCATCCAGGCAGATTAATTGATTTTTGGGTTCAGCATACATAGGTCCATTACTCTAGGCACTATTCACTATTTTCCAGAACTCATAGGAGTCCTTGTTCTCTAACATCACCAAAAGAGAATTCCATTGCTCCTTATAGTAAGCAGATTTCTTCCTAGCCAACAACATTTTATACTGCTTCCTTAGCTTGTAATATTGGCACCCGTTCATATGGTTCCATTTGATTTGAGCCAGCGGCCATTTTTCCTCAGATTTCTTTTTGCCTGCACGCATTCATCATCCTACCAGCCCAATCTTCATGAGGTCATTTTGCGATTACCATCAGTTCCTACTGACAACATAGGACTCAGCTCAGTCTCCAGCAGGTCGAGTACTTCTAGGGCCATTTTGATGCTATCTGCCCCAGCTAACTTAGATCTCAAGTCAAGGTCAGCCTCCGGGGAAAGGAAAGCTTTAACTCTGTTGCTGACCACAGATGACCATTGACTTCTATGCCACATTTCATCACAAGGAGCAGGAAGTAACTTTGCCTTCCTTATACTAGGAGTGTAACCCACCCCATATAGGAAAATGGTCACTCTCTATACGAGAGCCCACCCTAAAAAAAACCAACACACTCGTACAAAGCTGGAGAAATGATAACAATCTATCACACTACCCCCACGGTGGTTAACAAAAGTTTAATCACCCTGGATGTCTCCTGGGGTATTCCCATTTAAGATCATCAGCGAATAAGTCAGCACAAATTTATAAAGCTCCTGGCCTGCCATATTAATTCCTTGATTCATTGAACTTCTAGCTGAGTTGCAGCTGTTGTCACCTTCTTTGAGATCTGCCAAACCCAAGGATTTCCTGATTGCCATCCAGTCAGAGCCTATCCTTGCATTAAAGTCTCCTAGGATAAGATTATCTGCAGGAAATTTTTCAAGGTGCAGCATCATAACTTCGGCTAGATCATCCCAACAAACTAAATGGGGAAATTATTCCTTTTTAGGGGGCCATTAACTTCCTCAGAGGAAGAAGGATGGCATTTAAGTGTCAAAAAATTATCTGAAAAGGAGTTAATGGCCTCACAGGCTATATCTAGCTCTAAAGAGATGTAGCTATCCTGCCACTGGGACAACCTCTTCCCTGGGGTGGGCGGGAACGCACCAGCACCTATACCCATCCAATTCAACTGCATCCAAGGAGGTTCCCCATGTTTCGTGGATACAAATAATATCAAATAGCTGGAGAAAATCAAGAGACTATCTACAGAGTTCTTACGCCAACCCACAATATTCCAGAAAACAAAACGAATAGGGGTATCATCTGCTTCCCTATCTCCACCCAGCAATGACGAGATTGTTGTGGGGTTTGCCTCAACCTCGGTGTACTGTCAGACCTCCTCTGTCAGTCTTTCATTAAAAATTTCACTTTCTGCCTCACAATGCGAGAAAGAAAAGATGCCTGGAAGATTAGAGGAACCTGGGGTCTCCATTTTACCATATATAGGAGATTTATCCTTAGTCATCTGAACTCCAACCTGCTCTCTATTTATCGCCACGAGATTCAATAAGGGAGATGTCAAACCCCCAAAGGATGGAAAAGACTACCTCAATTATTTCATTGTTTATTGCCTCACCAAGCAAATCAGTGTCAGCTGCTCTCAGCTGTGGAATAGAAATCTGACTACCCGGCAAATTGCTCTTGGAGGAACTGTACACAGTAAAATAAAATGTTCAGGGTGAGGTGGGTTATTCCATCTCAAACTTGTAGATGATGTTCTAGTTTTTAACTGAACATCTTAGGGTGCTTACTAATTTACCGATCACCAGACGGGATATTTTAAGGATAGACCTCCTTTATGAGAAAGGTCGTTGTTGGGTGATAGTGAAACTGAACTCGTCGCTGGCCTCAGAAATTATGGCCAGGAAAGATAGTCTTTCCAGCAATGCAGTGTTCCCATCCAGAACTTTCTCCAAAACCAGAGATATGAGCAAAAATACCATGCCTAAAGTCTTAATGAGAGATCATGGCCTTAAATTTGCCAAAGCCCCTAAATCACCAGCTAGACAGCTCCCTTTTAATTCTAGGGAGAGGGAACTACTATCTAGGGTAGCTCAGATTACACCAGAGAAAATGGAAGTTCAAACTTCAGTGGCAGCCCCAGAAAGTGCAGTCTGTGAAGGCTGGAAATCGGCCTATGGTAGTTTATCTATAGAGGGGCAAAATGGTCTTCTAGTTAAAATGAGTAACTATATGAGAAAGTGAAAACTGCTAAGTGAGGAGCTTATCATACTAGTGTGGATCACCAGAAAGCTGACACCCAGGCTGAGGCAAGATACCTTTAATTTGTTTGAGCTCTAAGGTAATAGCCCCACCTCAGGTAGAGGGCGGTCTGCCTTTGAGTGAGGATGGCCCCTGTGGGTCATCTCCCAGCCAAGAGCAAGCCCTAAATGGCTTTCCTACCTTGGACTGTAGTGTTCAGTCAGGAAAAAAAATAATCAGAGCAACATGCAGAATAGTCAGTAAAGAGTTCAAAGTTATGATTAAAGGCATCACCAGAAATTATGCAAGTCTTGGGCTTCTTCTGTTTGTAAAACAAGTTTTTCTAATTAGAATTCCATATTCAGCTACATGCTGTAAGCTAAATCCAGATTTCACTTGGTCTGCATCTCAAGAAAATAGCTGGCACAATGAACAGAACACAAGGGGGAAAGTTTTCAAATAAGACAGTAACAAATATACTGTCTTGTATATTGCAATTCGGTTCAAAGATTGTTAGCTGTTTTTTTTGTTGTTGTTTTTTAAAGGGACTGAGTTAGGCAACTCCAAATATTAAGAACTTAAACCTGTATAGCTTCAGCTAGTCAGCTTAAGTGTTGTGATGGCAATACATTTTCTTCATGATCCTTCAAAATTGAGCAGCTGTGATGACAAAGCACTCTCGTTAGGCTTTTCAAGAAAAGATATCCTACACTACAACCTGCCAACAGATTTTACAGAATTACAGTTTACAAAGCCCCTAGATCCTAAGAATAAAATTACTATGGAGACACAAATATTCTTATGTACTCTCACTGGATGGAAAATAAGTTCCTACAAATGGCTGTTGAACAGTAGTACTGCAGCCTTTTAAAGTCATGTGTGATGAAAACCAACCTTTCTGTGGTAAAGTTTTTTATTATTATTATTTTAAAAGTCTACTTGGCACACAGTTGTCAAATTGGTAAAAACCTTTTAACATCAAGACTGTTAGGTGTTCGCTCATACCCTCATACAGTATTTGATATCATGAGCAGCACAACAACTTGTATCCAACAAAGTCAGGAAAGAGAAAGTTTAAGGTACAATCAGCTCCATCTGCACAACCATTGTACCCTTAGAGCTAGCAATACCCACTGTTTGACAGGAATACACTGGAACATAGTATGTGCAAAAGCACACACACATACACAATGTTGAGTTGTAAGCTAAGTACTACCACCCATGTGAGGATCCTGAAGTCATTGGGGATAGTTCACTGAAAATCAGCAGCTTAATGCACAGCAGTGGCCAACAAGGCAAACAATGGTAGGAATTACTGGGAAAAGGATGAAGATACAACGCCAGTAAATAAATCCATAGTTAAACTAGAAAAGATGCAGAGAAAGGCAACAACAGTGACCAAGAGTGTGGAATGGGTTCCATACAAGGAGAGGCTTGAAAAGTGCTTAGAAAAGCAACAATGGGGTTGGGGGAAGGTGTGTGTGTGTGTGCGCGCACGCACACGCACACACACACACACACACACGGTGAAAGCTTATAAAAATCATGGGTGCAGAGAAAAAGAAAAGAAGGCTGTTATTTATCCCATGGGTCTAGAACTGGAAGGGTACTCAATGAACAAACAGGTTGTTGCTTTTTTTAAATAATACTTTGCCCACACACCACAGAATTAACCTATAGAATATACTGCCAGGAGATTTTGTGAAGGCCAATACAATAACAGAGGTCAGAAAGATCAGAGCAGGGTTAATCTGAAGTCAGGCAGAACAGGTAAAAGGGAAGAACTTTAGAGGCTAACTGGTGAAAAGGTTCATAAGCTCTCACAGGCAACAACCTGCTTCATAAGATACTTATGTAATAACAAACTGTGATGGGAAAAAAAATAGGAGTAAACATGGTACAGGGTAAGAAAAGGGTCTCAGCAAGGTGAAAGAAGGCAGGGCAGGTAAATCAGTCAGGCCACTTTCACACATTACTGGGGAGGCAGGGAAGCTGTGAATGCAATCGTGGCTCTGCTCTCATAGGAATTAGCACATGTGGGAATGTGCTATTCTGGTTTTATTCTGCAAGAACACCCATCATTGTAAGAGCTACACTGGGGGAATCTGGTCATGCGTGAGCATTCTCACAGGATAAAAGTGGAACAGTGCATTCCCATGTGCACTAGTTCCTGCGAGAATAGAACCACGATTGCATTCACCAAAGTTTCCCTGCCTCCCTGGTAATGTGTGAAGGTGGCCTAAGTCAACATAATGGGAGAAGTACCCATAGTCCTTGCTAAGGTCCTTGCTCAACTCAATCAAGTTTGCAGAGGATCTCTTGTAAGAGGGTAGAAGGCACAGGGTGAGGTATGGCAACTCGGCAGAGTAGGCCTTAGTAATGAGAAGTGAAGAGTGCAGTGGGATAGAAGATATGTTGAGTAATTGCAAGATGGTGGCAGAGTTAAGGTGGTGCATTTTGGGTAGCTCATAGTTGAGCCTTACAAAACTGGGACATAAGAGGATTCTATACATCCGTTGTAGAAGGGACAAAACAAGCATGTGGTACTTTTTAATCTATGCCAGTCAAGTGGGTGGGTGGGTGGGTGGGGGGTGTATCAGTGTACTTCACTAGGTTGGTTTTTTTTTTTTTATAAAGAAGGCAAGTAAAACAAAGGGGTAAACCTTTCCATTTGGATACTGTGGGCCTGACATGCGGAGCTTGTTTCCTGAGCATCCCAGCTCATTTGGAGACATTAAGTTGGTAGCTTCTCAAAGTGCTATTGAGTTATTAATTTAGCATATCTGAAATATGTATTGCATTTCAACTATCCCTCCAAACTTTTTTTTTTTTTTTTTAAATACACAAATTATTCCTCCCCAAACCCAGCAAGTTATTGTTGACTACAACTGAGTCAGAATTTGGTTTTAGAACTACCATTGAAGGAGATATTTTGAGGTGTGCCAAAGATTTGTAGAGAACCTAAGTTTTCATAGAATTTTAGGGTTGGGAGAGACCACCAGGGTATCAGTCCAAAATTAGCAATTTCTAACTCATGATTTTGGGGGTACAAAGGGAGCTATAGGGTGCTTGAAGGGTAGATGTTGGGGCACCCCACAAGGCTACACAGTGAATTCCAAGTGGAAGGTTATTTTATGGTGCGGCAGCTAGGAAGACATTTCTGGTGCTTTGGGGAAGCTACTGGATGGTGGCAACTGATGCTGGAGTCCCCCAGCTGAGGGCACTGGTATAAGGAGAACATATGAGAGTTCAGAAGATGGGATACAGTGGAACTCAAAAGGATATGTTTGGATGTTCTGTTTTGGGGACATCCTGAGGGATGCTGCAGATTGCACACCAAAAGACTCATTAAGGAACCAGGAAGAATATTCGTGGTACTCCAAGGGAGAACATAGGGTGCTGAGGGAAGCATATTAGGGGAAGCTCAAAGTGAATAATGGGGATTCCTATGGGTTGACAGTTGGGATTTTCTACAGGGGTCTTTGAGAAGGGGTATTGGGGCATGTTCTGTGGCCATATAGCAAGAATCTCAGGGGAGGTATTTTGGGAGGATCTCTCAAAGGAAATAGGATAGCATAGGATGAACGTTTGTAGGACCAAGCTCGTTAGATTCCTAAATCCCAGAGGCTCCCTTATCAAGGGATCCATTAGGCAGAGATAACATCTAAAGGGATCAGCGTTACAAAGACTTTTCTAATCCAAATGATGTGTGTAAAAGTCAAACACACACCCTGCTTGGCTCAAGCAGAAAGTTTTGAAAAAGAAAATTTACTCATTTCAATGTTTCCAGGGCCTCCGGGTGAAAACAGACATGACGCTAACCACCCTTGGTGGTTAGTTATGCATGTTGCAGGGCTGTATTGATGCCTTATGCAGCCCTTCAACATGCATAAATAGCCACCAAGCGTGGTTAGCATCATGTCTGTTTTCACCCTCCATCTCTGGAATCCCTTGACCAAAGGGCTGATGGACCATAGCAACTGTAAAATATATTGGACTCTGCATGGAAACTTTAGAATACTGTGAAAACTTTGGAAACTGATGTAAGCCTTCTTATACTACCTATTAGTTTAGGTTGCTTATTTGTTGTTTTTTTAACATCAACATTTGTGCATTAATAAATGCGTTCTAAATTAGGGGCTACCACTCAGGAGAGGGAACTTGGAGTCACGGTGAACAAAACATTGAAATCCTCAGTTGAGTGTGTGGTGGCGGCCAAAAAAGCAAGCAGGATGTTGGGAATTATTCCAGAAAGGGAAAGAATAAAACTGAAAATGATCATGTGTCTATATAAATCTATAGTGTGACAACACGCTGAATACCATGTGCAATTCTGGTCACCACATCTTAAAAAAAGACTGTAATTGAACTAGGGAAGGTACAGAGATGGGCAACCAAAAATGTTAAAAGGCATGGAACGGCTCCCATATGAAGAAAGGCTTGATAGGTTAGGGCTCTTCAGCTTGGCGAGACGACAGAGGGAATATTATAGAAATTTATAAAATCATGAGTGGTGTGGAATGAGTATATAGTACTGTTTACCCTCTTAAGTAGTACTAGAACTAGGGAACACTCCATGAAACTAACTGGCAGCAGATTTAAACACAAAAAAAGTATTTAACTCAACACACAATTAACTTGTGGAATCTGATGCCAGATCATGTGGTCAAGACCAGTAATAATAGCTGAGTTTTTTAAAAAGGATTGGATAATTTCTTGAGTAGGTCCATTAACAGCTATTATTAATGCCAAATAGGCTTTGGGGACATAACCTCTTACTGTTGGTGGCTGGAACAACAGGGAATGGATTGCCCATTGGGTACTTTTCCCAAGTATTAATTATTATTATTATAAGCTTTTATATAGCTCTAGTTATGTACCTGTCTCTTTACAGAGAATAAGATAGACACGGTCCCTGCCCGAGAGCTTACAATCTAAAGACAGGGGGAGGGGAGACAGTGAAGGGGGAACAGAGGGAGAGACAAGGGATGCAGCATTCATGAGGATGCGAGAACTCAGGTACATGTTCTTGGCGTTACAGTACATTGGGAGTTTGCAGATAACAGGTGGGGGGTAATCCTGGGTGGGGATGATTAGCAGGCGTTAGGAAGGGAGGAGCAGAAGAGGTGGGTTTTGAGGAGGGACTTGAAGGTACAAAGGGAGGGGGCAAGGCCGATGTGGGCAGGGAGGGAGTTCCAAGTGATACTGAGATTGGTCACTGTTAGCAACAGGATGCTGTGCTCAATGGACCATTGGTCTGACCTAGTAGGACACTACTTATATACTTATGATTTACTGGAGGTGGGAGAAGGGGCAGGACCCTGAAGGAAACTGCCACCTCTGGGGTGGAAAGTGGCAGGCGGAGAAAGGACTCCACAGAAGCAGCCCATTCCAGGGCCTCAGGAGCACTGGACTGGAGCTTACAAGGACTGGCCTCTTTGTAGGACTGCAGGGTCCCAGGCCATGGCCCCGTCTGACCCTACTTAAGGCTAGCCCTGAGCAGAGGAGATGATAGGCCTGATCAGAGTATTGGGTGAGGTGGATGTCCTTGGCAGCAAAGTGCTGAATAGAAGAAAGAGTAAAGCCAGTTAAGCTGCAATACCCAAAACCCAGCAATTTTCAGCTCATGTAGCACAACACACAAACTTGAAAGCGAGTTGCAAATTTGTAGACGCAGTTGTCCATGAAGTTGCACTCCACAAACTTGATCATAACTTACCTCACTGGTCTAACGTGCTGCATTAATACCTCCAGCTTCTCTCCCCAGAGAGGGTTGCATTTGCTGTACCTACCTTGACTGGGACACTCCCTCTGCACAGAATGTCAGAAAGTGCTTTTTCTCAAGGAAAGCAACAGCCCTAGAGTTTTTTGTAGAAAGCATGCCTCATGTAATTAAGGATCAATTCATTTGAAGTTATAATCTGTGAGCAAGCCACAGGAAGAGCGGGCACATTCACATTATTCACCCCATCCAACCCGGTTACTAGCTCCAGCCAGTCCAACTAGGTAAGAGTACCTGACATGTTTCTGCCCACTGTACAGGTCACAGGAAACAAAAACAACAGGAGAAGCTTCCACTGAACGCTGCCCTCTTCTAAAACCGTCTTTAAAGCTTCCCCGCACATGGGCAGAGGCTCCCCCCACCTCACTGCACTGGTTCTCCCTTCACGCTGCACAGCGCCGGCCCCCAACCCCTCGCGCGCGCGCCCCATGATTGGGCTCCGGCCACCCCTCTCCCTCCGCAAGCTCAGGCAGGGTCCCCCCCCGCGGCGGGACGGGACAAACAGAGAACGCAGGCATCCCAAGGAAGCGCAAGCAAGCACTCACCACTACCCCTCGTGCACGCTGCTGCATCCTGACAGCACCCTCCCCTCGCCGCTATGTAGCCGGGCCAGGTCGGGGGGCGGAGGCGAGGCGGGCGGAGCAGACACCGAGAGGCGGGGCTGCCAGGGAAGCGGAAACTGGGGGTTCAACCTGGGCTCTCCTAGTGTACCAGCACCCTCTACCGGTTTTAGCTGCAGCGGGACGCGCTGCGTCAAGGAAGGCAATGACAGCTGTCTCTGCCGAGGACAGCTCTCCCCTCCCCGTAGGTGTTCCGTCTCCACCCATGCCTCACGGCACCCCGCTCGAAGCTCTAAAATTAACAGAGGACCTTGAAACCCTGGTTGTAACAGCAATGAAGGGCACACTCTCAATCTAATAAATCCTCTAAGGCTCTCCCCAGAGAGAGGCGGGTAGCACTTGCTGTACCTATACGAACTGGAACCTCACTGCACTGAATAGAGTCAACACGAGCTGAGCAGTGCACATAGGGCGTAACTCTCACTCCAATGAAGTTTTGACATCAATGGGCTGAGATGGACACTGATCCATTTCGGAGACCAGGAAAAGTTTATTGATATTTTGCCATTGGTCTCAGCAGGGAAAACCAGGATTTCATTCCAATGCATTAATCCTACAGTGATTAGGCACCGACTGCAAACTCTCCTGTGTATTCCATCTGAAACCACTGGCCCTGATCCTACAAATAGGTAGATATAGTCATTGGGTAGGCTGTCCCTGGAATGAACCCAGGACCAAATCTAGGAACATAGTCTTTTTGCAGGCCACTATTCCCAGGTTAAGTCAGTCTTTTACATGAAAAAGAGTATATTATTATTCTTAAGTATTTATATAGCACTAGCAGTGCACCTGGCACTTTACAATTGTTAGATATAGAGAGAATCCCTGCCCCTAGAGGTTTACAATCTAGGACAGATGTGGGGTGGGGTGGGGGAACAGCATGAAAGCTGAGGATACATTCATGAGGTCACAGGTACACATGCTAGCTTAGTTACACAAGAGAGGGGGATGTTGGGTAAATCAGGAACTCAACAAGGAGCTACAAAAAGCCTGATGGAAGAAAGAGGTTTTCAGGAGGGATCTGAAGGTTAGGCATAGAACCAGGGCCGGCCTTACAGGGCCCAGGGCGGACCTAGGGGCACTCCCCGGCTCAGGAGGCACTCCCTGGCTCAGTCTGGGGGCAGCACACTACCCGGACCTGGGCTCGGGGACAGGTGGAGGGGCACTCCCCTCCACCCATCCCCAAGCCCAGCCATTTCGGGATCGCTTACCTGATCTGCTGCCGCCGGCCTGGGTCCCGCACCGGCTCCCTGGGTTGGGCTTGAAGCCTTGGGTTAGGCGGGCACCGCGGCAGCAGATTAAATCTGCCGCCGTGCTGCCTGCCGCCACCAGACGTTGCTAGGCCCAGGGTGGGGTACAAAGGCGGTGCCCTGTTCTGCTGCCGGCGGGCCTAGGGGCGCTCCCCAGCTCGGTCTGGGGGTGGCTCGCTACGCAGGCCTGGGCTCAGGGATGAGCAGAGGGGCACTCTCCTCTGCCCATCCCCAAGCCCAGCCATTTTGGGATCACTTACCTGTTCCGTTGCAGCTGCTGCTGCCACTCCCAACCTGATCCCCAGACCAGGCCAGCTCCCTGGGTCGGGCTTGGAGCCTCGGGGGCGGTGGACACCGTGGCAGCAGATTAAATCTGCCGCCACGCTACGGAAGTTGCTAGGGAGTATGGGAGAGGCAGGGCCTCTGCCTCTCCCTCACTTCCGCTGGCCCCCTCCACTACCTAGCTGTCTCGAACAGGGGGAATGAGGGAGAGGCAGAGGCCCTGCCTCTTCCACATTTCCCCTGCCTGAGACTGACTGGCATGGAGGGGGAGGGAGGGCACAGAGTGTGGGAGAGGCAGGGCCTCTGATTCTCTCTCACTCCCGCTGGCCCTCTCCGCTGACTCGGCCAGGGAGAATGAGGGAGAGGCAGAGGCCCTGCCTCTCCCACATTTCCCCTGGCCAAGACTGACAAGATGGGGGGGGGGGCAGGGAGTGTGGGAGAGGCAGGGTGTCGGTTTCTCCCTCACTCCTGCTGGCCCCCTCAGCAGTGGCTGTTAGTCAGAGTCGAGTTGGACTCGGCCAGGGGGTCCCCATGCTCAGGGTCCTCAGCTTCCAGCCACTGTCAGGCCGGGAGTTGGGGCCCGGGGTAGCCGCCCCGTGGTAAGGCCAATGCATAAAGCCAATGTATTTTAGGGAGGGAGTTCTAGGCATGAAGGGGGTTTACTTAAGCTCAAAAGCAGGACAAAATGCAGTACAACCAAGTAGAAATGATAAATAAAAGGAGAAATATAGATGCAAGTGTATGTATTGGATACAGAGTAATAAGCAGTTGGTATTAAAGAACACTTAGTCAAAAAAAAGATTCTTCTCTGCTAATTATGTACTAATTGTTGTTGGCAATTAGCACAAGGCTTACCCAAATCTTAGATGCAGAAACAAAGCATGTTTTTAGATAAGCACCTCCCCACCCATCATGCATGTTGCAGGGCTGCATTGGCACCCTATGCAGCTCTGTCACATGCATGATGGGTGGGGAGGCACGTGTCTAAAAACACCCTAAGTTTGTAGCATCTGTAGATGGGTGCCTCAGTAGTTTAATACATGGGGAACATCCTCAGCTACAGAGAGGTTGACAATTTAAAACTATGATTTTTCCTAATACAGAAGCAAAGTATGTATGCATCATATGCACTAATTAGGTGGGTTTTGCTAGCCTACAAATAACGTCTGAGCTGGTTCTTACAAGTCTGGTGGTCCAAAAATCCCATGCAGCTTGTCCGTTAGATGACCTGTTCCACTTACAGGTTGCTTGCTTCCAACATCCTTCCTGGGCCTTAACATCCCTTTTTCTCTGACTTAGCATTATTTAGGCTTAAGTCAGACCTTAGTTAAGTAGCTACGGCTGGCTACAAGTGGGACATGCATGTAAGTGTTTTAGGATCAGAGCCAATGGGTCTGTACAAGGTAAGCGGGCTGGGGCCAGAGCCTGGTTCAGAATTTGAGCTTTTGAGCCCCATCCTAAACACTTGAACCTCTCAAGTCTCATTGCTTTCAATGAGATTTCCTCATGCACAAGTGTGTTTAGAATTGGGGTCTTTGTAAGAGTGGTGGGAAGCTTGGTTTCAGGCAATCTTATAAAGCTTCTCTTCACACAATATACTCCTGACTCTAGAAATCAGTTAAGTTTCCAGGCGACCCACACATCTTTTCCAACAGGAGTGATAGGATAGCTGAATACACCAGTTAGCAGTGGGTCGGAATTTGCTTTGCTATTTGGGTCACTTAGAACATAATCCTAGAATAACCTAATTCTGTCAAACAATAATTTGAATGTGACCATTAAGGTTACTGAACAGGATCAAAACTAGTTTTCAAAACTGGAACCAGGCAGAATGATTCTCTGGCAGCAACTCACTTCAGTGAGACTTGCACCTACACAAAATAGAACTAAAGCTAAAATAATAAACTATAGTCTCTCCTTAAAAGTGGGGCAAAAAAAAGCTTTAAGATCTTGCAACTGAATCAATGCATGCAGACACCTTGGCTTGCCAAGAGATTCACTGAAGTCCATGACACCCTATGAGCTCCCACAGGCCTCAGTTAAAGAGCATGAAGTGTCATGTTATATAAAAGAGCTTCCTTCCAAGTGCTTATTGGGTTTAGAGTTGATCAGCCAAATGGTAGAGTAATAGAAAGAGGTTTACTTTTTCAACCTGTATACATCACACATTTAATCTCTAGTTCACAAAAATCTGCAAATCAGGTGGTACTCACAATAAGCTGTGCAAATTTCAGCAAGCTCATGCCACTCCAGATCAAGTAATCACAGCACAAAGGCCAAACACACCACCAAGACCCTGGTTCACAGTCACCATGGCACCTTTATTTATAATGAAAGCTGCACACATTCCAGAAATCCCAACATAACAATAAAGCTTTCTACAATGAAGATCCTCTCACTAGAGAGGCAGCCTACTCTCTGCTTCCTTGCTACACAACATCCAGGATAACCCTACTCCTTCAAGCAGAAGGACCTATCCTAGGCTAAACTACTTCCCATGGAGTAAACCCAGAGACAACCTTAAAGCCTGATTATATCTGTCCTCTCCTATAGCTAGGCTCAGGGCTTAAGTGCATGGAGCTTCTGGTCACCTGACCCACCTGGGCTGCTCAAGCCCTCTGCAAAAGTCCTGATTGAGCCAGATGCTTCCTGGACCAGGTGCAGCTGAGGCACTCCAGCTCACCCTGCTACATCTTCCTACTAGGATTGCCCTTTTTCTTTTGAATTAACCAGATTAACATTTACACTGACTCAGTTAAGCTTTAGCTATAGCACCCCGCTGTGGTAAATTGGCCATCTTGTACCCTGTAGGGATAGGCAAAAAGAGTTGAGTTTGGAAATTTGGTTCGGTTCGAAAATTGAGTTCGGTTCAGTCGACCGAACTATCTGAGTTCGGTCCAAACTCCAAAGTTCCGAACAAAGTTCGGAAATTCAAACCCCATTGAACTAAATGGAAATTATCTTTTAGGGATGAGTGAACAGAGCTGAGTTCGGAAATTCGGTTCAGTTCAGTCTGGTTCGGAAATTGTGTTCGGTTCGGTCGACCAAACTGGTCGAGTTCGGTCCAAACTCCAAACTTCCCAACTGTGTTCGCCCATCCCTAGTACCCTGCCCAAAAATGAAGCAACAACAACCTCTCATGTTTGTAGCACTACAAGACTCCTAGCGGCAGCAGCAAAAGACACGTGAGGCAAAGATGCAGCAGTGGAGAGGAGCCACTGGTGCAAACGGGGTTCTGCTCCAGCTTTGCTCGTGAATGACAGGGCTGGATTTAGCACCATGTCATCCATGAGCAAAGCCGTGGCAACACTGGCGCTACTTCTGGCATTCGGCTCCTCCCTGCTGCTGCTGCATCAGGTATGAATGTGGCTTATGGTGCAGAGGCCTCCTAACTCAATTGTCTGCTCTTGCACTTTCTTTCTTTTTGATTAATAATGGGTTCTTACTAAAAGCATAGCTAAGTGGGAATGGGCCCCTTGCTAGGGCAATCCACTCCAGTGTGCATATGCATTCTACATGCATGCGCCCCTGCCCCTTCTTGTGAGTCCCAGTGGAGTTGCACCTGCTGCACCTATTATAGCTATGTCCCTGGTTTTCGCAGGAAGTACTGGAGGGTTGCATGCTTTGTTCCCTATGCTAGCCAAATGAGCAAGCTACCTTTTCAATCTAATACCAAGGCCAGGGACAATTGTGGGCCTCTGATTAGGTTGGGGTGCTACCATGGGAAATTAATAGAAAAAAGTTAGTAATTTTTGTGTCTAAAATTTTATTGTAAGTCAAAATGATACTTTACATGCTTCATACTATAGCAACATACATGCTTATGTGACCAATTTAGAAACATTGTTTCATAGATTTTTGGGCAACGAAGTCATGAATCACAATTGAAAACCAGAAATTTCCCCACAGTAAACTAATGAGGTGTGCTATGCCCTTTTCCCTCCCAGAGCTGTGTCCTTCTCTGAGCCCTCCCTTTCCACATTCCCCTATGACCTGTCCCGAGCACTGTCCTCTTCCCACATTTCCTCATGCACAGTCCACGGGCACTGTACATTCTCCTCTTTTTTCTGTTCCTCTTCTATAAAGTCAGCTTCTCCACAGAAATGCAAATTAAACTTTATTTGCATGGGACTTGGGAAACTAGGTTTCATTTCCTTGCTCTGCCACAGATTCCCTCTATGAACTTGGGCTACTCTGTGCTTAAACTTCCCATCCACAAAATGGTGAGAACAGCACTGCCCTGCACCTCACTGGGCTGCTGAGAGGGAAAATACAGTAAATGTGAGATGCTCAGATAACAGAAATCATGGTTGTAAGTGCTTTTGCCAGGCTGTAGATCAACTCTGTTAAACAATAAAACCAGTGACTATAAATGGAATTTAACTATCTTGCTGCCTGGTTTCAAGTCCACAGTAAATTCTATAGGAAGGACAGTGCAAAGAAGGGGCAGTAGTGTCTTACAATCAGAGACCCACATTCACGGCATTTTTCCCATTGGTGGCAACAGCAGAGAACACAGGTCTCTGCTCATAATTTAAATTTACACAGAAATAAACCACAGTTAAAATTTACACAGAAATAAACTACATTTAAAATTAAACGTAATCCCTGATTTCTAGACAATTATCCAATTCCCATCCCCTCAAATTCCTAAAATGGTGAGGATTTGGTAAAGAGGGAGCAGATGCCCCTTTGCACCTTTCCCTAAGGTAAGGAATGACGTGATGAAACAAATAATGGTGTTGGCAGTGACAGCAATCAAGCTGTTAACAGAGCAAGTAGCAGGGTGAAACCTGTGGGAGTTAAAACTGGAACGTTTTATAGCAGAAAAAAACTAAGAAATTGTGTCTTCTGAAACAACATGATTTGGAGGCGGGGTGGATGGTTGAGGGAAACAGCAACTCCATGCTGTGTTTTTCTGTGGTGGGTTTTTTCTATGGTGAGGGAGACCTCACTAGCATTCCTGCTCTAGGCCTATCAGAGTCTGAAAGGGGCTTGAGGTAGAGAAGGTCCTGTACAGATAAATGGCATAAGGGAATGAGTGCACAGTGCAAAGAGACTGAGCATGAGGGAAAATGTGGGAGGGGGACAGGTCCTAGAGTAATGTGGAAAAGGCAAAGATCTGGGATGACCACAGCTCTGGGGGAGGGGAAAGGGCACAGGGGAGGGATCACATTACTTTACCATAGGAAATTTTTTGATTTTAGCTGATATTCATTATTTCACTGGCCAAATATCTAGGAAGCAATCTTTCTAAATTGGTCAAATAAGCATGTGTTGCTATATGTACCATATAAAACACCAATGTTTTCACTTAAAAGTACAATTTTGGTTGCAAAAACGACTCATTTCCCATTGCAGGGGTCTACAACCAGAACTCCAGGACGGACCCCGCCCCCATCCTTAGGTTGTCCCTGCTTCCTAGTATTCTCCCGGCGCCCTCGAGGGGAGAAGCGTCGTTCAGTTTCTGTACTGCACAAAGCCTTGGTTCCTGCACCCCGATCGGCCCTAACGAAGTTGTTCGCCCCGCCTGTCCCCCCCGCAGCACGTCAGCAACTCTGGTGGAGATCCTTTCCTCAGCCTTGACCTCCCTGGAGATGACACAGGCAATAGCTGCGGGAGACGCCAGCGCCGCGGAACGGATGTCTTCGGCACGGTTTCTGGCCGGAAGGATGAGTCTAGGCGTTCAGGGCAGTAAGGGGGGGACGCTTAGAGGAACGGACAAATCGGACCGCGGTGGTAGCGCTGCGAGGATGTGGAGCCGTGCATTTTCCCTGCGGAGCCTCCGCACCCAGCTCTCCTTGCGGCCCCAGGGCGCCCAGCTCGAGTCGGAGAGGCTGCGGCAGCACCGGGACCACAATAGGTACAGTAAGGCGGGAACTCGGCTCCGCGGGGGCTACCGCCCTTCTTCCCCCCCCCCCTCTCCTCCGGAGGTAGAAACCCTTTTTTGTTCCCTCAGCTCTAAACCTCTGCAGAAGCTAAAGCTCCCCAGGTAGAGCCTCCCCACCTCCTGGAGCTACAGCCCTTCCCACAATTAGAGTCCCCCATCCTTGCCTCACTTAGAAGTTTTCCCCTATCCCATGCAGCTACAGTCTTCCCCCAATTGGAGCACCCCTTCTGCGCCTAAGCTCTTTCCCCAGCTAGTTTTCTCCTCTCTCACAGAAACTACAGCCCCCCGTTAGAAACTCTGCCCCTAGCAGCTACAACCCTCCACATAGAGCCTTCTCCCAGTCCCCTGCAGCAACAGCCCTTGCCCATCAGCGACTCTTCCCCCCCAGCTTGAACCTCTTCCCTTACAGCCTTCCCCAGCTAGAGACACCACTCCTAGATCCTCCTCAGCTGGAGCCCTTCCTTATCCCAGCTAGAACCTCTGGTTCTTCCACCCACCACCCTCCTGCCCAGGTAAAGCTACTCCCTTCTTCATCTGAAACTGCAGCCTCTCCCTGGATCCCCGTAGCTACTTGTGCTTCTTCCTCCTTCCAGAGCAACTCTCATCTTTTCTCTCTTTGATTCCCTTCCCCCAGTGCTGAGGGTGATTCTCTGGGACTTTTTATGGAGAGTAGAGTCTCAGGAAGAGTGTCGGACACTGCCTCTAGGGAACAGGGTTTGTACAGAGGGAGGATGGGTTTTCCAGGCAATTTTCTTTCTCTGTAGTGTGGGACTTTGTTTTGTGTTTTTTTGTTTTTAAATGAGGAAAGAATATGCACACAACATCCTTGTTAAAATGATTGCACCACTTCTTCCCTACCCCAGGGCGATATATCAGTTACCCTGGTATTGACTACTATCTGGAAGGGATAAGCTCTGAACACAAGGTAACTGGTACATCTATCCCGGGTTCCCTGATCTGCGTACAAACTCTAAACTTAGGTTTCCAATCTGTTGTTGTAATCATTGCTTTGTTACCAGAGCATGACCTATAGTCGGTGTCAGTGAAGCATTTTGAGTATTGGGCTAATAATGTTTAAACCAGCAATCCTGCAATCGCCTGTTACTACTTGATTCACTTCATTCTTGGAGGAAAAGAGTTGCTTGTGTGACTTGTTATGCAGTAGCAGTTTGAATAAATATAGTTTTGCCTTCAATGTAAAAAGTTTGTGTGTCAACCAGCCAGGTCAATTTTGTGCAAAACTAGTCCCATAAATTGTGACTTGAGGAGGCAAGCCAGAATCTACTGAAGTCAGGATTTTTGCTATGACTTGAGTAGGCTCAGGATTGCACTAAATAATGGCATTTATAAGTAACCTGTATGTTACTAATGCTTTCTCCCTCCATATCTTTTATAGTAAAGTGCAAAAGCACTTTAGCACAAGCACCTTCTTCTGTGACAAGAAAGATGATGTATCTACTGTTCCTGAAGACAACAGCAATGAGAAGACTTCAGGGAATCAGGATAAAATAGCACAGGTGAATGCAACGAAGAATGTGCTAAAGCTTATTGGTGAAATGAAAGTAAAAATAAGCTCAAAGAGGACACTCCAGATGTTAAAAGATCAAAAGATAAAGGAACAAGACCAGAACCTGCTAAAAAGTTTGGACAGTACAAATGGTATGCCTCATAAAACTACAGAAGACAGCAAAGCTAAAAGGTAATGTAGTGTGTGCATCCTTCAAGTATATGTTCTTTGATGTACCTCTCATCAGTAGCTAGCTAGGAAAAATACTAACCCAAAATGCTGTCATTCACTTAGTGTAGAGAAGAATTTTCTGAGGCCATTCACAAGTGGGCTCTGCCTGTAGCTCTGACAAATGGAATGGCTGCACAAAGTGTGCTGCATGCATAACAGGATGAGCTGACGCAATGTATTTTTATTTATTCCAATTCCAAATAGGCACAGGGTGGCTTATGAATATAAAACTATATGAAACAGCTAAAAAATCCCTAACCCCACCTAACAAGCTTTCCCCTAACCCCTTCACTCAGTCGTATCCCTGCCTGCCAAATGCCTGACCAAACAAAAAGGTCTTGCATCTCTTCTGGAAGATGAGCTGGCTCGGGCTTAGGCAGATCTCCAAGGGAAGGAAATTCCATAATTGTGGGGCAGCTATTGAGAAGGCCTCTCTGCATGGCCTTGTTGCAAGGAGCTAACAGGATGCTAGTCTTCTGTCATGTGGCCCTCCTGTCCTTTTTCAAACATGGAGGGGGGGTGGGGGAGAACGTGTGAAAGGATGAGTCCCTCTCTGGGAATGAAGGGGTTTATCCCAGTCAGGAAAAGATCAGTCAGGCTGCTTAATTTACTCACCTGGCAGCTGGTCTTGGCTGAGCCTATATAAGAGGAGCTGTGGCTCAGTTCAAGGGAGCTACGTGGGAACATGCTCACCACAGTGCTAGAGACACAGAGAACAGCCTGATTTCTCCCCAAACCAGTTGAGAAGCTGCAGGGCCTCCTAGAAAGGACCAATACATCTTGGGGAAGGAGAACGACGACTATGAGATCCAGTCAGCTAAATCCTGGGAAAAGACCATGTGTTGACTCGAGGTGCAGAGCACAGAATGTTACTGTGTAAAGCAGTGGTTCTCAAACTGTGGGTCAGGACTCCACGTGAGGTCATGACCCCGACTGAGAATTGGTGTGCTTTGCATGTCTTTGTTGTCTGGGGTCATGGAATGCTTGTTATGTCAGAATAGGGTCACACAAGCAATCCGTTTTGGGAACACTTCTGTCCTATAACGGGAGTGCGTAAGTAAGAGAACGGAATATTGCTCGCACAATATGAAAGCATTTTGCTCCCATCTGCCAGTTAGTGGCACATATTTAGGATTGTGAAGGTCTGCTACCCTGTGAGAGGGTGACTGGGGATCTCCCTCACTTGCCTGGTGACTCGGGCAGAGGGGACGATGGCCAGGCGGAGGACCGCAGCCATTGGGGTCATCATGGCTCGGTGGAAATACGGTCCCTCTGGGGGATCTGTTAGACTCTTGAGGCCACAGCGGGAGAAGTACTTGGTACCTGTTCCCCTCACTGGCCCCCAGGCAGGAGGTGAGGTGGGGGAGATGGGTAGGGGGAGGGATGGGTTATGGAGGGGGTGGGCAGGTTTTTTCTTAATTCTGTAACTTCCTTGTTGTGGATTGTGGTTTCATATTGTATTTTTATGTGCAATATATTGTATGGATTGTATGATTAATTAATTTTAATTTGTAAGCTGCCCCGAACTACCAATGACAGGAGGGGGTGGGATATGAAATAATTATATATATATAAATAAATTATACAGCTTGGCCTGCTTTTCAAGCAGCATTTTTTATTTTACTTTTTTACATCTACATTCACCTTTCCTATTATTTGGTAGAGATCATATGGTTTAAGGCTCCCAAAGGTGGTTGGGCTACTTAGTCGTTCGCTAAGCCTAATCCAAGTACCACTGACTTTAAAGGAAACTAGACCAGGCTTTTTGTGATCATAACATCTTTTCCACAGGGTGAAAAGGACATATCACTAACTCCACTTTAACGCTGCTTTAATTTTTCAGGCAGCAGTAGCTGCCTGAATACTTAAATGTACAGCCACCTTTCATTATAAACAGGGGACTGCTGAAGCCCCGATTTTGCAGAAACCGCTTGACCTACATTTCTGAAAATTTAACCATGGCTGTAAGTTGTGAGGACCATTATATCCACAAAGTTTGAAAAAGATCCATTAGGACAATAAAATGTTATAACTGCTTAAACGTTAATTGCTTGTGGTCAAAATTCACAACGTCCTCGGGTATTTGATTCATCAATATCTCCTCCCCCTGGATGAGTTGAGACCCCAAACTTCACAGGCTTCGAGAATGAGATCAATAACAAGTGCTTCTGAAATATGATACTGATTGATGCAGCCA